>BQMF02000670.1:0-178383 GCA_027922465.2 Turritopsis dohrnii | reverse complement strand
AAAATCGTCAAAAAGTCACTACGACGAAGAGCATTTTCATTGAAATTGTGTGTATTTTGTATAGAAATGCACTCCTTCACAGTGATTTTTTAACAAATGTGCCGGCTGGGATATTACTTGTTAAGCCTTATTTACACTTTTAAAAGGCATATTAGCATTAGTGTGACTTAGGCCTAAGAAATAACAAAAAGTAAGATTTGAGTTTTTTAAAGTTTTTTTAAATTTTTATAAAATTTTCATCTGCGTAAGTAGATATCTGTTTGGTGTGCATGTTCCAAATTAGTGTAGCCACCGTCACACTATGCCACAATATTACACTATACTCATTAAACAATTCGTTGTATTAAATATGCGCTTTCTTCACTGACAGGCACTTTGATCTCGATTTGTACTTGAAATATTGTGTATCTTGCCATACTTAAAAGACTGCCTTTGTCGAAATATTTAGAGTATGCCAGACCCTAAATCAATCAAAGCATTTGTGATGACCACATGTTAGTGAGGTCGGATATATAGAAAGAACACATAACCTGTTTTTTCTTTAGGGATTGTTCACAAATGACGTCAACCATTTTTTCAAGATTTTTGACGTGAGTTTCTACAATCTCAACAAACACCCCGCTAGTTACTTAAAGCTTTCTTATTTCTGTCCGGGTTAATCGAGGAAAACGATGATGCTACACCTCCTGGGAACTGAAAGGAAATTCAGAAGCTTGGAAAGACATTTTAGATGATAAGCTTTATAAAACAAATAAATTACTTGCATGATCAACTATCGCGACTAGTTTTCTTAAAATATTTAGATTCTTTACAAATCAAGTGAAATCTTTTAACCATTAAAGGATTGCCAGTGGGCAAAATCGTCAAAAAGTCACTGCTATGAAGAGCGTTTTTATTGAAATAGTGTGTGTTTTTCTATAGAAATGCACTCCTTCGCAGTGATTTTTCAGCAAATTTGCCCACTGGATTGCTATAGAAGTCAAGAAAAGATAGAAACTTAACTCGTGAAATATAATCTGTTATCTGGGAATTTCAATGAAGCGTGAGGGCATGACTGTAAAAACGATTAATCAAAGTATCAAAGTTAAATCTTTTAGTTTTCAAAAAAAAAAAAAAACTTTTAAAATTCACAGCTATACTCAGCTCTTCAAGCTGCTACATATCAAATGAATCGGACCAAGATCAATCCGAACGGATTAGATAACACATTACGGAAATCTTCATTCAAGCAAAAATATAACCCTTCAAATTATCTATAAGACTATAAATATACCCATGTGAAAATAACAATAGTCAAGAAAATATCAATAAACAGTCAATATGGTGGACTAGCTGCATATCGGACATTATAGAGGACGTCCATTTAACAGATTCCAACCTCAAAAAAACCTTTCATCATACAACAGATGAACTAACTTCTTTCTCCTCGTCCACCACATTAAATCTAAAATGTCATACTACCTTCATTTAATACTGAAACAAAAAAATCTCTCTTATACTTTTGAGACAGCCAAACGACGTGCTGTAAATTAAGGTATGTATACGTTTTTGGAATGATCGCATGTAAGACACATCATTTAGCAGACTCAATATTCATGCTTTGATTTAATCAATCTGGATTAAAACACCAAGCACTTGTACATTTCATTTTTATCGAACACGGATCTGTACATTTTTACAGGTGATGGAAACGGATCGGTTCATTTCTATCACGTGATGGAAACGGATTGGTGCATTTTTTTTTCATATGATAGACGACTATTTTCAAACGATGCAAAGCAGTGGTCATGTCACAACGTAGCGAATGATTCAAATTCTGATCAACTTAGAAAGCAACATACTCTCGATGCTAATGTTATAGCGAAGTATACATAAATGTCGTATATTTACACAGTGTAAATAAAAACAGGGGGCGAACCATCTTATAACCTCTAGATATTAATAATAAACAGTATTTATAAAAAGTAAAAATATGAAAATAAATAACAATCACGAATTACAATAATATTTTATACATCTACTAAAGTTCCATTTAAACTTTTAATGGTTTTTTAGCTTCATCGCCATATTGCCCTATGAACGAGCCATCTTCATTAAATTTCGTATCCTCCCCATAGTCATCAAGGCTACAGTCGTCCTCATCACCAACAGCTTCTGTGTACGAAGGTGGTCTTTGGAGGGAATTTGATGAAACACTTCGCATCGGCTCACCATTCGATCTGAAGTGGAAAGGATATGAACAATAAAATTCAAAATTCATTTCAGATATGCATTATGAACTAAAGCAATGTACATCTTACACGAGCAGGCGGCCCTGAACTAATTGGAGCGCCATATCGTAAGAGTATTTTCGCAGCTTCCTTAATTAATTTAATAACAACCTCTATCAACAGTAGGCTAATTCCACTATGTACACTGGACACCATTCCCTAACTAGACAGATTCACTGAGCGCAGTTGAGTTATCGCAGATAAAAATCATGCAGTCGATATGAAGGCAAACTCTTACCACACTGTCATCCTTCACATGAATACTCTTTAAGACTTATAAGGAATTTCAACAAAGTAAAACAAGGTTCGAAATAAAATACAACAAAAAATGTCCATGACAGGATCCTTACTTTACTGGCGTCGCAGGCTCCAGTGTGTCGTCCATAAGAATTTCGGTCGCATCTTTCAGTGGCTTCACTATCATTCCAACCACCGCGTTGCTTTTTCCTTTTTTATCAACTAAAATAAAATGAAGATCAGTTTCTTTGGAGCTATACATCCATTTAGTTTTCCACCCATCCACGGATGAAGTTTTCCATGCAACTTGTGAATTTGCGACAGTTTCACAGTTGTTCGAGAGTGCACCCTTATACATCAGCCACATAATGTCAATTATCTCAGTCAGTCTATGGTGGTGTTACATAGATGATTGCCTGGTCTGAAATAGCACAAGAAGTTTACCTGGGTATTTTCCTCCTCTCCTTGTACAACATATCCACACAACAATGAGAAATACGATCAACAAAATAACGAGAACCACAAGTATAATGAACCATAACTTCTTATAGAATGGCTCATCTTCAGCACGTTCAATTGGAGTTATTTTTGGTGGCGCTGCAACAACAGGACCACTGGAAGCTCCTTCACCAAGTTTATTAACACCTGCAGTCCAGATTTCATATGGCTTGTTGTGAAGATTTGAGAGAAGAAGCCAAGAACTCTTCAAAAAGACACCAGAAACATTCTTTTCGTTTATCATCGGTACCTGAAAAACAAAGAACCGAATTGTATAATGAATTCTTAATAGCTTCTTTGTAACGAAATGTTGACGATTAAAGTTTCATGGATGGATCTTCGATGTAAATAGAAAGAGGACGTTAATAACATAAGAATTTATATGAGAAATATAATTACTATTATGACACCATAAAAACCTGAGGAAAATTTACAAATACTGAATTTCTACTGATCATTTATATTTCCGTTGTGTTTAGGTCTAGACTGTTTAAGATTTAGAACATGGGTGAAACCAAAGATGAAAAATGATACAAAAGGAATTACAGTTTCATTATCAGTAGCTTTTCAGTGCTTTTGAACAAACAATCATTATCATGCGCTTTTTAATAATGTCAAGAACTTTTCGAAGATGCAATCAAGAAAATCCTTTTCAAACCTTTCAGGCGATAATAAACTTTGTAGGTATCAGGCAATCCACCGTAATAGTTTTCAGGTAAAACAAATGTTACGTTTAGTGCAGATACATTTACACTGGTCACATGAGGCTTGTCAGGTTTACCAGGTCCTGGAAGACAGAAAAACATTATCATCAGACCTTGATTATAGAGGTAAATAAATTAGCTCAATAGCTCTGTCTGAAAAAGAAGAGACAAAGAACATACGATCAGGTTCTGGCAGAACTATTCCATCGAACTGCCATGACTTTCCATCACCAACTGTTGATACTGCCACCAGTTTCACTGTGTAGTATTTCAGCGACTGAAGACCCTTTGTTATGTATGCTTGTCGATCGTCTGCACTTACAGTTTTTGTAATAACGTTCCCCTCACTTTCTTTACCAGACTCATAACACTCGATACGGTATGAAATCACAGGGCTGTGATCAGGTTGTGGTTTATCCCATGAAAGCATCAATGAAGAACCAATAACTTTTATTCGCACTTGTGTGGGAGCTTCTGGCACTAAAAAGTGTTCAATTTGCAATAGTGCTCATGAAAATTAAACAAATAATATTGAAACTTAAAACTATAATTACAAATTTTTTAACAGAAAAAAACTATTACCTCCTATTGAAGTACCAAATTCCACTGTGTTACTCTGTGGACCCTCTTGGGTGCCACTCAATGCCGATATTTTTAGCTGATATTTGGTGTTTGCATTCAAACCAGTCAATTTAAAAGAACCGGTTGCATTTGTATCTTTGGTAGATATAGATGGAAGTGATCTTCTTTTCTTTCTACCATCAGTATCCATCCAGTAATAAATCTATATTATTATCAAACATCTTACATAATGAATTAATTTTGGCGTATGGTATAAATTTCCTTTGAGCACCAGATCAGACTTAGCAGTAGAGAGCATGATTCATAAAATGAACAAAAAAATTTAATTAATGAAACTTTGTTATTACTCTGTTATTACTCTGGTATTCATAATTGCAAACCTTAGAAGCCAAACGTACCCTGTAACCCGTAGCTTTGTCTATTTCATCCCATGTAAGCTCAACCGATGAAGAAGATGTGCTTCCAATTTTCAAGTTTTCCACAGTTTTAGTGATGGCTATAATGAAGTAAATCATTCAGACTTTTCAAGAAGTAATTCACCTTTTACAAAACATTCCCCTAGATAAAATACAGCTTAATTCAAATAAACACAGCTGAACTTTATGATATGTATCATAAAAGTATAAGCACTGTTAGTAAACGCCGCGGTTTATTATTAAAGGAAATACGGTACAGCTCAATTCAAATAAACACAACTGAACTTTGTGATGATCGACAGCTATTACAATGTATCATGAAGTATAAGCACTGTTCCCAGCCAGCACATTTGTTAAAAAGGCTCTGCGAAGGAGTGCCTTTCTACAGAAATATGCGCACAATTTCAATAAAAGTGCTCTCCGTCGCAGTGATTTTTGGACGATTTTGCCCACTGTTAGTAATACTTGGCATCAAAAGACCTGTCAAAACATTTGTAAGAAATTAAGATTTAAGAAAGGACAAGGAACATTGACCACTATCACATGACTTACGTGCTGTACCAGAAGAAAATACATAAACTTTTGGTTTAGGTCCCACTCCTTCATTATTTTTCGAACGGACAAAGATTTCAAACTTCTCTCCAGAGCCAGGATTTGGTACCGAAAACATGTTTGTATTGCCACTGATAGTCTTGTTTATGAATTCTGTTCCGTTAGAAAGCTTTCGATAACCAACAATCGTTCCATCAGCTTTGTGAACCGAATCTATTTGCTGAAAATATAGGAGACAGTCTCTGTAATCTTCATCTTAAGGATAGTCTCTAACCTCTAAACACATGTTCAGTTTTTAAGAAATATCTCAGATACTTTCATTTTTTCCCCTATAAGAGTATACATTTCCTGAAAGCTAAATAAATTCTTTATCGATCTATCACATTAATTTTAATTATAAATAAACTCCAAAAAAGAAAAAAATTATTGAACAAATTTACTTTTCCCGTGCTATTCGAGCTCCAAGTCCCCTCAGCCTCATCCGTTTCTTGTGAAAGTTATATCTACGTGATCCTCATCATATCGTTAACAAAACCTTGCCTCACTTTTTCATCAAAACCAATAGATCTTTCACAATGATTGTTTAGTCATTGTTGATATACTTATGCCCCTATTTACGCATGGCTTGTCTCGCTTATTCATAAATTTCTCAGCTGTTACTAAAAATTAGAAAAAAGTGAGGCAACGTTTTTTTCCTAAGATCCCATTGGTTCGAAAAAAACGTCATTTCGTCGACATTGATTGATTGATTGAAGGGGACTTGGAGCTTGGCAAAGTCAGGATAACAGCGAAAAAACCATTGCCGAGACATCGACGATTTAAGTTTTTCCAAAGATCAAACGTGTTTACATAATATCTGAATAGAAATTAGCAAATGACGCATGATTAAAATAGGAATAAAGATCAGCAACGTTTATTGAACCTTCGAAAAAGATCACATGTTTTGAACAAAATATATTTATTTAAAAAATGTTGAGTAGATCACAAAAGCACGTTTTTTTGGAAAAAGTGCTTCATTATTTAAACTTTTGACTTCAGAAACTTAATCTATGATAAAAATTACATAGGAAATGCTAAAAAATTTTTTTGCTATTTTTTGAACAAATAAGTTAGAGACTATCCTTAATATCAAGTTCTTTGAAAATATTATTCTTTAAAAATGTTGGTTGACACTTGTTTAACCAATAATTATCTTGCTGATAGGAATAGATCAATTTAGAAAATAACATTACGCAGACAAGTCCATCTATAAGCTCTGTGAACATTATGAAAACAAAGCAACCTTAATTTTCTTTCCTTAGTTTGTTTTTACGATTTCCTCCATTTTTGTCTTTGATTATGTAAGGTGTTCATGTTTTGGAAGATTGTATAACTTTTTGCAAAGCAAACAGTTAAAGGAACGATGTGATTGTACAAACTAAAAACCAGTTTATTAACTGTTATTGGTTCTCTGCATTACACTGCAACCATTTAAGCTATAATTCCAACCACGATGAACATACAACTGTTACAAGTATTATATACAAAATATACTCACATCCCAAGTTATCATTAAAGTCTTGTCACCAGTAACCATGCTCTTCACGTTAGAAGGATTCACGATAGGAGGCCCAATTGGTGTAACGCATATACCGTTACTAGTAGATATGCTAGGTTCACTCATTAGCTTCTCTCCATCATAAGATGCAACAGCAATAACACGAAAGATCAAATCTGCTGATGGTGGAAGCTTGGATTTCAACAAAAGGACTGTAGTACTTGCGGACATCATATGTTCCGGATCATACCTGTACCACGTTTTAGGTGAAGAGATTACTGCGTATTCTATAACATAATCCTTAACCAGAGCCACAAAATACTGAGATGGCTGCCATGACATTGATGTGTTAACAAAAGTAGAACAATTTCCATTAACTTTGACATCAACTGGCGCTTTAGGTTTAGCTATAGAAAAAAAAACAACTTTTGATAGACTGAGAAATTATTCTAACAGTAAAGCAAACATTGCTGCTGGCAAGAGAAGAGCATTGCTTCGAGCATTATTTGTCATAATTTTAAGAAACAGAATTAAAATAAATCCTTAACAAAAAGATGATTTTGGATATTATGGGAAATTTTCGAGCATAGGGAAAACAAAGTTCAAATTCTGGTGGTTGACAGATAAAATCATTTCAAATAAGTATAATGAATGTAAATTTTGTAAAAGGAAAACGATAAAAACCATATTCTTACAAATTTTGTATCAAGTAGATCACCAGATTATTTTTGGTTTGGCAAAACATAAACAAATCACTCTAAATTTCTATCGAATGTGTTCTTTGTTAAGTCCTTTATGTTTTCCGACATAATGAAAAGATCAACCTGTCCTTTGCCCAAGTTTTCGAGTTGGGTGAGGAACTTCAGAGCATTCTCAGCAAATTCACCATTGACAATTAAAGTATTGGTGATAGCGACCATTGCTGCAATGGGAACCAAGCTTTATGTGCATTCTTTTGAAAAATGCAAAGTGTTTTTCTTTTTTAAAGGAGTTTAGATTATAGACTGAGATTCAAGAAAATAAATCCGTAACAACATTAGAAGAGAAAAAAACTAACCAATTACACCAACAGAACCATGTCTGATATCTTCAGATACAACATTCTTTCCGTCAGTTGTGTACGCACGGCACGAATACTTTCCAGCATCAGTCAGTGACAATTTCCGAAATGAAATTATTTTACTTGGTCCAGAAACTCTTTTTTCTAAGTATACATGTTCGTTGAAATTGATTGGTTGACCATCTTTCAGCCATTCAAAATTCACATGCAATGTTTTCTCATATGTTGCATCGCAAAATAGATGAACCAGCGGATGGCCCTCTTTGTAAGCAATGTTTGATGGTGGATTGGTAATAACAGTTTTTTCTAATGAAGAGAAACTGGCTTCTATAACTTTAGCGATATTAACAATTGCAAATAATTTTGACAATTTTAATTGATAATAATTTAATTGATAAGAATCTACAAAAAAGTCCAAAACGTGCATACCTACAACTCTGACATTGACAATTCTTTCAGCTAGGCCTTTTTCATTTTTAGCAACACATTTGAATTTTCCAGCATCAGATAAAGTGGTTCTGGCAATGGTTAGCGTGGCATTGTTGAATAAAGTGAGACGATCACTGGAAGTGATTTCCACATTCTCTTTATACCATGTTTTCATTGGTGGTGGACCAGCTGTTGCATTGCAATGTAAGGTGTTGGTGTAATTTACAAA
This sequence comes from Turritopsis dohrnii, assembly GCA_027922465.2. Classification (NCBI taxonomy): domain Eukaryota; kingdom Metazoa; phylum Cnidaria; class Hydrozoa; order Anthoathecata; family Oceaniidae; genus Turritopsis; species Turritopsis dohrnii. The sequence goes on along the minus strand of BQMF02000670.1, from coordinate 169,869 downwards.
GAAATATGTTGGATTTGCAACTCTTCCATGAAACGATGGTGGAATGGCTAAACAAAAAATTTTAAACAATAAGTTTTAAACATGTCCAAAGCTGAGATGTGAAACAAAATTACCAACTATAAGGAACCCAATGTTAATAACGTTTCATAATTTAAAAACACACCTTGAATATCAACATACGTAGCAGATACAATAGTTTTCAGGTAGTTACGAGCAACGCACATGTAAACACCGCTGTCAGGAAATCCACTATTAGAAACTGTTAGGACGCCTCCTTCAATTTTGACTCTTTCACTATAATATAATATAATATAATATAATATAATATTATATAATATAATAATAGACCTGAAGTTTGAGTTAGTGAAAAACACAGAATGATATTCACAACTGTTTGAAAATCTAATCAGAATGAATCTCCTGTTCTTTTTAATATACTCGATAGAGAAGTGATATAATATTTTCATCAAGAATGAATATTTCATAAATTTACTTTGGCTTCATTTCAGTGTTGTTATGATACCAGGCATATCTCACAAGAGGATTTCCACTAGCATTACAATGCAGAATTACTGGACTCTCATATAGTACAGATGTCATTCCTTGTTTAAGCTCCTTTAACCATTTCGGTTTAGCTAAACATGAAAAAAAAAATGTATGACATTTTCAGCTTGTAGTCTTTGCTTTTCAGAAATTAAAATGTCAGACCAGCAATGAACGACCAGCATATTCATAAAAAACAAAACATATGGAGAAGATTGAATACACTGAAATACTTACTGTGAACCGTCATCATTCCTTCTTTTTCGTCACTCCCTACTGTGTTTTTGGCAACGCACTTGTATTTTCCTTCATCTGATTTCGAAACACTAAACATATTCAACTCCATATCTTCCCCAGACATTGTGATATTGTCTGTAAACTTTTCTTTTGTTTCCCCATTATAAATCAACTTATTGTCTTTGTACCAAGATATCGTAGGATGTGGCCTAAATTAATTCATATTGACCATCATGAAGGAAACAAGCATTGACAAACTTATCATTTATTTGGCTTGTGAAAAACCAACCTGCCGGTTGCTCCACATAATATCGTTTTTTTCTCTCCTTCGACAGCAAGAAATTGTTCATCCATGAAAGCTTTAAGACTTGGAGCAAAATTTCTGTTTACAGCTATAACAGGAAAAGTAAATACTACTTCGGCATCTTCCATATCATAATAGCTAAGGAATATGAGGATATGAAATGACAAAATAAGCTCTAAGAGTCAACCATGGCTTGAGTCTTCTTGAATATCATAAAGAACTTACGAGTGCCTTCCGACTTGATTACGTATTTAACACTTTGAATAGCAACCTTTTCTTGGTACAATATACAACTAATTCCACCAAGCTTTGCAACTTCCTCTATATCACTTGATTTCAAGTAGGAAAACATTAGTGCTCCATGTTTTCCAACAAATGCCCTCTTGATTGGATCGCCTGCCCTCCAAATAATTGGTATGGAATGACCAGGTAAATCTCCCCAAAAATATATTTGGCCTTGACCTTCCTTGTGTGGGGGACAAGGCATAGTGAGAGGTTCACCTAACACAGCACTGACCTCTTTTTTTCCATCTTTAGCACCGAAGCCATCATGAAACTCACCAACAGCTAAAATTTAATTTAGAATACAACTCGCATAACAACTGAAAGTCCTTGCTTGAATTTAGGACCAAATTTTGTGGTTATGCAGATATTAGTTTCCCATAATTCTTAATCACTATAAAACTATTTTTTAAAAGGTTTTCCCTTTTGCTAAAGTTTCAACAATTATTTTCGGATAACTATTATAAGCACGAGAAGCCGTATCTTATTATACTAATTCGCGTTGTGCATCCCACTTTTATTTTAGAGAGTGATATATTTGTTTAAATTTTACGGTCATCGTCTTCTTATGTGTGCGTAAAACCACGTAGAGGCAAGAGGCACTTTTTTCACAATTATTCTAAAAGCATGTGGCATTTGACGTCACATGTTTTTATGATCATGGGGAATCATTGCATTGCATCCCCAATTGAAGGCGACGTTTTTGGAGAAATATCTTTTGAACCAATTAGGATAACTGACGTTTTTTAGGGTCCGCGATACGGGTGACGCAAATTTAATTTGGTACTGCGGCTATGACGTCATCAAGATCTTTGATTGATGATATCTCTGCAACTGTTGGCCGTAGTCAAATCCCATATATTTTTTTGATCAGTTTTTCGAGCTTTACAACATGGGCAAACTTATCATTGTCAATTCTTCATTTTATTTTTCATGAACTGGATGCATGCTGAACATGGGTGGCGAGCGACGCTGCCTGGGCGGCTAGTCTTATTATACTTATTCACGTTGTGTGTCACACTTTTATTTTAGAGAGTGATATATTTACTTTTTTTTAACGGTCAAAACCTTCTTATTTTTTCCCTTGTTGTCGTAAAACTACGCAGAGGCAACAGGCACTTTTTTTATGCTACATAATCTAAGTGTGACGTTTAAATTTTTTAAACCATTCAAAACGCAAGAAATTCTTTATTCGCCAATTTGATTGGTTGCCGATTTCCAAAAATTAGTTTGTTAATAACGGTTTTCATTATCGTTTGCTATTTTGACGAAGAAACACAGGTTTGTATACATATGAAGGTATTGTTATTATAAAACTGTTTATTGTTAAACTTTTACTGTTATTGTATTTTAGATTAATAAAAGAACAGGTAGCACACCTGTAAGTGATTAGTTGTTTGTGTACAATGTAAAAGCATAGTGAGATTTAGTTATTTTAGTTATCAAATAATACAGAAGAAGTGCAGTGAAGTTTTTAAAAATTGGCTGCAGAACAAACGAACAGGTTTGTATGAAGGTATTATTATAAAACTTTTATTGCTTAATATTTTAGATTAATAAAAGAACAGGTAACAAATGTGTAAGTAAGTTATGTATGTATTTAAATGTTTGTTTACGTTTTAGTTATGGCTATACAGAAGAAAGTGCAGTGAAGAAAGGTTCTTTACACAGTAACAAATGGTTTTCATTTTAATTTAGTTTTGAAAGATTAATGAGATATGAGTCAAAATAATTCTATCATTTGGTATCTTTGCTGGATGAAAACTGGATGCTGGATGAAAAGGAACGCGGAACGAACGAAATTTGTTTTGGTAACACGCGCTGTAATTTATTTATTTACAAATCAATTAAAAATGGTTCTCATGGCTGTGGAAATGGGGGAACGTCTGATGCTGTCTCATCTCACCTCAATCGTGTCTGCTTTTTACTAGATTTTCCTGTACAATTTAAGATGCTTGGTGCTTTGTCTATCTGCCTGTCTTCCAGCCAACTTTACGTCTTTTATTTTTGTTTGCTTCAATATGGCTGTGCAATGAATGTGGTTATGTTTTAACTGTTCTTCAACTGAAATCTTTTCTTTTATTAGATCAGAAAAGAAAAAGTGTATATAGCCATTAAAGAAATGAAGCACATGGTTAAATTATGGAGTTAAGAGGGTTCTGCTCAATGTATCCAAAAAAGAAGTATTATTGGATGGATTTTTTTCAGTTTATATTTTGCCATGTTTACGTATTATTTTGTGTTCTGGTAATCGTTTATGTACTATGCCTGGGTATATAAGTTTGGCATTATGTTATTATTGGTTACTTTTTATCTTCTGGGTAAACTTGTTTCTTATTATTTTTAGGATAAATGCGCACTTGAATTTTCTTTTTTTATTTTGTTTTTTTATTTTTCGTTGTTGTTGTTATTTGTTTCAATATTCTTATAGTATGATTAGGTTTTCGGTATAACAATTGAAATATTAATCTTTAGGCAATAATAAAAAAAGCATAAAGAAATGAAACTCATGGTTTTAATCATGACGTTGATGGTTTTGGGAAGAACAGACTATATCATTTCAAAAATTCATTAGTGGTTGCAGAAAAGTAGTAACTTTGGAACAAAAGAAAAAGGTTGGAAAGTATCAATTTGTTTTCATTTAATATTTTGTAATATTATTCAATGTTTGGTTTTTTATGTCTGGGCAAACAGTTCTGTGTAATATATTGCCATTTTTTTACATTAAAGTTACTTCTCTTCTGACTATGAATATATTGCTATTTGTTTCTGTTTTGAATCTTTTGAATGTAAGAAATGAATTAAAAAAAAAATGCCTGCAAAAAGTTTTACACGAGTTAAATTCTGCAAGACAACGCATGCTGAACATGGGTGGCGAGCGCCGCTGCCTGGGCGGCTAGTCTACATCCTAATATGCGCTGTGCATCCGCTTTTTTCACACTTTCACTCTCTAAAATTTCGGGTCGTTTTTGCGGTCACTTCTTCATAAAAGTATGTCAGACCACGGTTAATATTTTTCTACGAGTAGTATAAGGCAGAGATACCTCTACATTGCATTTTATTTTGATCGTTTTACGAACGTCTTTATTGGTTACAAATGTTTTGGTTGATCAAGAAACGATAGACAACAACAAAAGTATTGCACGAAGATTTATAAATGCTTTTAGGTCCGCTTTTGAACTTTTTTGTATTTTTGTTTTGTTTTTCTTATGGTATGGTTGTTGCATTATTACATTTCCTTTAGGGCAGACACATAAAAACAATATAAACGATCGAAGAAATGAATATCATGGGTTTTAAATCATGACGTTCTGGGTTCGTGCAAAGAAAATCGCTAAAAGGTATAAAAGGTATGAAATCATATTTGACACTTACGCGTTTGGCTTTTATTTACGTTAATCTTTTTGTTGTTTTCCTGTAAGCACAATTTAATTTTACTTCTATATTGTATCGTGAAAGATGTATTATGAATATTTTCATATCTTCCGATTAAAAAGTTTTTCTGTTCAAAACTCCAGTGTTGATAGTGAACTAATATGCTTTAGGCAGAATACCTACAGATTTTTAAATAAAAGTTTGAGAAGTGTTTCTTTCCGTATCGACGTTAGATATTTTCATCACAGGGAAATCATTGCATTGCATCTTCAATCGATACAATTGAAAAAAGCGGATGCACAGCGTGCATTTTTATTTCTGATGGGTTTAAGATCTTCCAAGTAAAACAACTGTTCTGCGCTCTTATATTTAAAGTTGAAAGTACTTGCAACATTGATACCCTTTCTGTTGTTTAATTTTTCGACACCAGTTTTGAGACGTCACTTTCAGAATGGAAACCCGTAAAAAATTTTTACACAGGATACTAGTTGAATAATAATGAAAGGAATTTTTTTTGCTGCTTTTAGAACCATCAGACCAACAGTTTTAAGGTGTTAGGCAGCATTCAATATAGCTTCTTTGGTAAGGCTTGGTAAAATGGCTGACATGCGACATGTAATTGCTTTTGCTACTTTTCCTTGCAATGCTAATTGAGGTTATCTCATAGGATTCAATGATGCAGTGCAATGATGCAGTGTCATCAATTTTTGTCAATAATTTTGAAACTTTTTCATAAAATTACGTTTGTTATTCTATAACAAAAATACCAATCAATAAAAAATAACAATAGCCCATAAAGTCCCATCAAATAATACAAATGATATTCCATAATGAAAAAATAACTGACTACATTCCTTTGTTCCAAGTGATTAGAATTTGCAGAACCAAAAAATCCAAACTAATTTAGCTAGGAAAATTATCCAATGACAGTGTGATAATAACTTACCAGAAAGTTGGATGTTCTTTTCACCAAATACAGAGCCAATGGAATTACTGGCAATACATTGATATTGCCCATTATTTTTATACTGAACCTCATCTACAAGCAATATAGAATTTCTCTGCCGCAAACGATATTGGCCGCCAGATTTAACCTCTGTACCATTGAACATCCATACAATATCTGTCACATCACCCTGTGTGACACATTCTACAACCAATGAGTCACGGCCCAGTACACCAATAATTGGCTTTGGGTCACGGACCAAAACGTTTATGACACGAGGTAACTCTACATGAAATAAAAGTTTGCATAAAGTAGGATTCAGAAAGTCAATTTCCTTGAGGAACTTGAGAAATTTATTAAAAACATTACCAAAAATAGATAAATCAAACTAAAGCAGAACAACATTGCGATTCTCAGGATGGTCAAGTTCTGAACACATAAAAACTTCAAAAATTAATACTTACCAAAGCCATAGACCAAATTAAAAGAGACCAAAATGATGAGTAACTTGATCATCTTTGTGTAACAAGAAGCAAGTTTTTGGTTTCTATTTTTGCTTAACAAAAAGAAAAAGATAAAATAAACTGAAGGACATATATATATATAAAGTAAAGAGGTGGGTGAATAAGACACAAACAAGGCGGAGGTATATATAATATATAGATTTCACATATAAATATATAGATATATTAGACAGAGATAGATATAGACCAACAAGAAGATGTACACTCAAGATATAATACAAACATTGTAACAAAGTTATAGTTGGATGGATGGATAGGTGGGGACATATATCTAATATACTCAGGTGAGTGTTCTGCTTTCCAAATCTGCCACTACTTGATGGAATGGAAAGATAAAATAAATACGTGTCAATGGCATAATTGATTAATACGCTACAATAACATCGTTGTCCTCGTAACTAGTTTGAGTTCATTAAGCAAATTTTTTCACAATGTTGCCAAAAAAAACACAAAGAAAAAAAACTTAACAACTTTGAATGATTATAATAGCTAGGGAAAGAACCACTAATTAGCCAATCACAAATCATTGTATATAACAAAAAATAATTGTCATGCAAACATAATTCGCAAATATAATTTCGTTTTCAGTTAGCTAGAGACAAGTTGATAGGTTTTCAATCATATAAAGAAAACATAAAACCATGAAAATTTTTCCAACAATAAAGAAAAAAACTGAAAATAGATCAAACAAACCAAAGTCAATGTTTCAGGGAAAATTGAATAAAGAAAATTATATATTGTTTTAATAAAAGTCAAATAAAAGGCTTAGATTTGATGGACTTAGTTCCAAATGAGTTTAATTTTCACAGCAGAAATCACAGAGCTTAAAAGTTCACTTGAAATATATAATTAATGTTTCTTGGCTAGAATACTCGCATATCAAATGGATGATACCTTACCGTAAAACTAAAATAAAAAAAGAACGCTGAAAATACATTCAAACTGAATGGAGTATAAAAAATGAAGATAAATTTTTGACACTTTTTGATTTTTTGTTTACATTATATACTGTTAGTTATTTATGACTTCTAGTTGCATGGTAAAAAAGAAAATAACATTTTCCCCTGGAATTGATTTAACATAATAATGCATTAAAGTTTCTGTTGGTGATGCTAAAAAAAGAAACTCAACTCCAAAAGGACTTAAAATTGGCAACATTGAAAAAGTGCAACTTCTAAGCAAGGAAGAAATAAATAACACCTTGATAAAAGTATTTTTTTAATAATCATAGAATTAAAAGCATAATGATAACGATCAGATAGGTAAAATGGGAGGGGTTAGCTATTATGAAGTTAATTATAGTGTTTCTTTAAACCTCTTTGTTTTAGAAAAAAACATTTTGAATTCATCTATGAAATATATTACATGCATATAGCAGAATTTGTCTTTAAGGTAATAGAAAAATTCATTTAAAAATCAGGACATCAAAAAAGTCTCAGCAATTCATGATAAATCTACTTGTTTCATTAAGTGGACCACAAAACTACGTAGATCCACAATGTTGCCAAAGAAACACAAAAGAAAGAAAAACTTTGAATGAATATAATAGCTAGCAAAAGAACCACTAATTACCCAATCACAAATCATTGTATATAACATAAAAATAATTTTCATGGAAACATAAAATAATAAATAAACTGCTTTGTTTATGGTTACCTAGAGATATCTCGAAATATTTTCAATCATGAAAGGGAAAATTAAAACCATCAAGATTTTTCTAACAACTGAAAAGAACTGAAAATAAATCGATCAAACAAAATGAAATGGTTATGCTTCACATGAAAATCAATAAAGAAATGCATCACTTCAAAAAAAAAGTAATATAAAAGTCATATATACCTTTGATGGACTCAGTTCCAAATGAGTTTAACGTTCAGAGAAAAATGACAGTGCTGAAATGTTCATTTGAAAGGAATAAAAATGCTTCTTGATACACATATCAAATGGATGACACCTTACTGTAAAACTGAATCAAAGAAAGAACATCAAAAATACAACTGAAATGAATGAAGCATGAAAAACGAATGTAAACATTAGACACTTTCTGATTTCTCAATAGTCATTTATACATCTAAGTACTATTACTTATTGATGAGACTTATTTTTATTGCGAGAATATGACTAAAATATTTCTTCTTATATGAATGGACTGATTTATACATTAACTTTTCAGTTTTGATGCTAAAAAAGGAAACACTAAATTCCAAATAGGTTTTAATTACTGAAAAATGTATATACTACCAACAGTTTAGGAAGGCAAATGCTTTTCATTAATCATTAAATTTTATGTAAGTGTAACAATAATGATCAAATAGGTGAAATAGGAGGGGTCGGTTAACAGGAAAACAAGAAATTGTGAATCTACCAATGAAACATAAAGAACTGCTTATTCATACCCCCAATCACACGCACATAACAGAATTGGTATTAAAGGTAGTAGAGAAATCATTTAAAAATTAAGACCTCAAGAAAATCTCAGAATTGATGATAATAACAAAAAATAGAACATAATTTTCATTTATAAACAACATTAGATCTGACTAAATCTAAATCTAGTATCTAGTATATTTACTCATCAGAGAACATTAATTGAACAAATGAGTTATAAAACCTTGAAAGATATATGTAAATCCTTAGCTGAATTTTATGTCTTAATCATTTATATACATCCCATACTTTTGCTAAGAAACCTCATGTATATAAACAATAAATTTAAACTACTATTCCAGAAGTTTGTCATAAAAAAATAACATATTATACACACCTTTAACAGACAAGATGACAAAATGTCATGAATAATGGCATGTTAGTGCTGAGAAAAAACTTAAAAATTGATCTTAGTGAATAGATGGCAAATTATATTTCTTAAAACTTTCATCTATAAAAATTAACAAAAATTAAAAATGGACAGGAAACATATAAATAAGAAATGAAATTCCTATGGTTTGGTTTGATTAATCAAAAACCATGTACTTATTAACTTTTGGATCTTTCCCAAAAATATTAAAGATTGTGAACACCCAAAAACTGAGCCCTATCAAGCTTTTATGGAAAACATTGTGAATTATAGTCATAGAATACTGCACAGCTTTTACTACTATTCAATTAAAAAAAACCTTTTTGAAAAAAGTACATTAATAATGAAACATATTTAAAATATCATGTAATAATACACAACAGAACAACTTCAAAACGATATTCCGATATCAGATCTTGGAACATTCTTTACAAAATCAACCAGAAGAGCTTCTATTTTAAAAAAAATTGTTAGTAAAAAATGATTTCTTTTCTTATATCAGAAAGAACTACATTATTACTTATTAGGGAATAATAGTTCTTTAAACAAACAAAAAATGTCAATTAGCCTAGTCTAATCTGGTGTGATTTTTGTTTGAGTGGACATTGGCACCATATTCATACATTCATTCATCAATTTATGTATATCACTGCAAATAAACTCAAGTGTGTTCTGCCGTGAGTGATACCTCACTTGAAAAATATGAATGTGGGAAATAATGTATATGAATGTACATTTTAGACATTCATATTCTTACATTATTTTTTTCATAATTTTCATTCCCATTGTGTGATACTCCAATGAAAAATAATACATGATCATCTAATAATAAACAATTTAGACTATATGAAATAAGCATAGTGTTTGATCAAAAGGAGTATGAACTTCAATGATAGTAATAAGATACTAGCTATATAATATTTTTTGATAAAATGAAAAAAGGGTAATCTCTCTTCCTGACACAAAAGACAGCTATGAAAAATACAAAGAAATACAAATTTACACGATTTAAGCTACTGATTCATCAAGTTCACGATCGACTAACTTCATAACAAGGTGATTATTTTTTTTCGGGAAGTAACTTTAATACCATTTTCAGACGGTTAATATTTTCTTTCAAAAAATAATCAATAAAGGGGCGGCAATGCTCTGTAAACAAGACTGGCTGATCAAACCATAATGCTTTTGCTCGAGATATATTTTATCTCTACGGTTACAGTTTATAATGCCAACACGATTCGCAATGTTCGGCTCCATGTATCAATTTCACAAATAACACGTGGAAAGCTCAAAACAAACCGTTCTTTCGCACCATTTTCTTCCCAAACGACAGCCGTTTCTCGGAGTTTTTGCAAAAGACACAGCCTGTCACTCGTCTTCGCTGAATAATTAACTGGCTGTGTGGTGTAATATACTATCAATAATAAGTATTGTCAGTATTGGAGGTTTTGCAATTGCCCTGGACCTTACACGAATCTACTAATAATAAACGCATTCTTCTCCAAAAAACTCTCATTACTTTTTCTTCCTTTAGATCTCATTCTCCACTCTTTTCTAAACTTTTGGTTTACTTTTGATTTTTGATTTGATAAGAACCCACATTCATAGTGCTTTCACTTTTTCCAAATGCCCTGGTAAAAAGTTTTAGATGACTTTGGATGCTGACAGTGTGATCATGGCAATTAGATGAGTATATCTTGTGTTTCGCTTGAAAGTTTTTAAAGTTTTTAAAGCTTGTCACTGATTTCTTTCTAAGAAACTACCTGACATGTAATTAGTTCTCTCTCTCTCTTTCTCGGAATAAGTATCTCCATAATCATGCAACACTTTTTATTCATTTTCTATTTTCTACTGTATTTATTTAGTTATATATATTAATAAATTAATATTTAATATAATTTGTTTGATAATTAAATGGGGAGGTGGATACTATTGATTACTATTGACTACTACTACTTTGGTGTAATTTGGTGTAATGCTTAGGTACTATTAGGTACTATTAGGTACTATCGTGCAGCGATGGTGTAGTGGTTAGTACCTTTGAGTGCGACTGCTGCGACTCGTGTTCGAGTCCAGTCATGTCGTATCTCAATACACCACTCCGATGCGCTTTAAAAGCAGCGTGTCAGCCCATTAGGAGCCATCGACTGACTGCACACTGGCCTTCGGGCAAGTTAGAGCAATGCTATACGTATCTCTGGCGGTAAGTCAACTAATAGTTGCAAGTCGGCGGGCGGAAGAACCAACCATTACGGATGGAAGCCCAAGGACTGAAAACTCCCGTTACTTACTTACTTACTTACTTACTATTTTATCTTCAGAAAGTTTGGATAATAATAATATACATGATGAAAATACTGACTTGGAATATCAATGGCATACGATCGACACATAGAAATGTATCAATGAAAAATTTTCTGGACTCATTGGATGCTGATATTATTTGTTTACAGGAAACAAAAATCACAAGTAAGAACAAGGCATGGGTAGAAAGTATAAACATCTGTTATCTCTAGAAAAAGCATCTTGAAAATCTCAATGATGTTTCAGTTAATAGATATATGGACTTTTGAACATATAAACACAGTTGGAAAATCAATTTTTGATAGCATGAGTTTATAAAGCCTTTTTGACACATTTCATTTCAGGGAATTTATTGACTGAAGACATTGCAAATGTTGATGGTTACTATGCTTTCTTCAGTTTCTCTCGAAGACGAGGTGGATATTCTGGTAAGAGTTCAGTAGTTTTAAAATATCTAATCATATCATTTATACTTTTTCCTTTGTTAATGTGTTAGATTATTTTAATATAATAGCAATTAATTGCTTTTGTCTTTTCTTATGACCTAGTTTAATTACTATCAGGACATATTTAAGATTCATGTGACCTGTAATGAGTATTTTTTTCTAGCATTTTCTAGCATTTTTTATTGATTCATTGTACATTTGATAAGATTAAAATATTTACAAGTAAATTAAATAAGTTAGAAAAATAAAAAAAAGAGTATATATATATATATAGTAGAAAAAGCTCTCTCAAAGGTATGACAGCAAAATTCAAAATCAAACTGAAAATACGTCTCAAAAGAATCTCGATTCTGACGTTTCACAAAGTATATGTAAAAAATGTATACACTACTATTGACTGCTAATACGACAAGAGTATGAATCAGAGCCTGGCATCACTACATGCAAGATCAAAATCATCAGTTACATCAGAATTCATTTTGTACATTTGATAAGTGCATAGCACGAAACTCAGAGTCATGTACTTTTTAAAAATTTTTTAGTTAACTTGTATATGATTGTATATGGTTGAAAGATAATTATTAATTAATGAATCTTGCTCTGGAATACATTTAGCACTCTGAAACAACTTTTCAACAAAATCGTATAGCATTTTTTATCAAGGCATTCTCATGGGGTGAACATTTTTTTTTCTTGTATAATATTTCAGAGTGCTTTTAGAAAGTATTATTCATTTACATTGTTTAAGTGTCAAGATTTTGTAACAGTCTGTATTTCCTATTTTCTGATTGTAATAGCACCTATGTTTGAAAGTTATCGTTTGTCCTCTCACTTCTGTAATAGTTGGCCGGAGACACCCAATCCTGTACATGTTTTTGATCAGCATGGGTTCTGCAGGATGTTTATACTTTCCAATATATATCTACTAAAAGTTGGAATTGATACAGGCTGTTCAAGGAAAGTGACCCATGCTGCCTTCTCAGCCAGAGTATTGCTTTGAAAGGTTTAATGACATACTTTCGATATTGATTTGCTTCTATTAGATAATGTTTCAACGATTTTGATATGAATATTTGCCACCATTTATTAAAAATTATGTGACTATTCCATTTTTATGACGTTGACAATTATATACCAAGATATTAAATCTATGATGTTTGTTTTTCATTTTTTATAATGAGAAAATCTGTATAATATAGATTTCAAAAAAGCATATGTTTAGATAAAACATTTTTTGAAAGATTTGCACATGGTTTTATTGGTTTGTTATTTCTTTATTTCTTTATTTATATTGATAATTTTCATTATGGTTTAACATCAACACTGTGGTTACACTTCTGCTTTTAAAATGTTGTCTCTTTTTCCTTATTAAACTTCAAGAAAGTTAACGTTAAATCATTTGTAAGTAAAGAAAGGTACAAAAATGGAGAATGAGATCATGTTTTACAGTGTTCCTTTTGTAAACGATATATCTATTTTGGACATATTTATTTAATTTGTTTATTTATGCATTCACCCCTCCCAAATCCGACTTTTTATACTGCTCCATTCAATGGGCACTTTGAGGGAAGGGGTTACTGCACACTGCAGTTGAGAATCATCACAATTTGGCACTAATTTGAAACATCTGAAGAAGTCACAGGGGGAATGGGATGGTAGAATTTCCTTCAGAGGGGGATTTGAACCAGGAACCTCTGGTGTGTGAGCTGAACACGTTACCGTTGTGCCACTGCTGCTATTATTTTGAGTGCATTTTCTGTCTGGAATAACGAAATTTTTTTTGATTTTGCAAAGATAGAACTGTCCGCATGTAGTCCAGATGACTATAAAGGATACCAATTTGTGAATTATTTAGGTCTCCTTTTCTTATGAACATTAATAATTTGTGGATGGAAAGTTTTATTGATTTATCAGGGAATAATAGACAAATATTTTTATAAATAATAAATAATTAATACCTATTATTGATTTGTGTTTTTGAACTGTACTCATTAAGAAAAAGATTAAACAGTTCCGCTCAAAAATATTATGATAACTCTATAATAATCCTTATGGAGACTTGTTTATGAAAATGAATTCCATTCATTACAAATCATTCGTATCTCAATGTTTACCTGAAATTATGTCTTTTTGTTTACTATATATATTATTTCACATTTATTTCAAGTTGAGAATTAAAAAAAAAAAAAACAATGGAAATTGAAAAAAGATATTTTCTCTGTTAATGGAAAGACTTCAGGTTATTATGGCCTGGTTTTTTTTTGTAATATCTATCTGTTAAACAAAATATTATCGTAGACACTAAACTCCTGGAATTCGGGTATCTTCTGTTAAATGAAATAATCACTTTTGTATTTTACCTAGTAGTTTACTGCATACCAAGTTTACTGTGGTTGCGATAAACCCATCTTATAAGTACCTAAAAATATCTAGACAATTCGTAATAATGCCAGGGCGACATGGGACACTGTTTTAGGCTTGTTCCATTTCACTTGGCCTGAAAATGTTTCATGTGTTGCCACCTATTGCTATTATTAAAATTTAAACAAACAAACTTCACTTCCTTTAACATTTAAGGATGAAAGGGATTCAAAGTTCTTTTCTAAATTGTCGGCAGTTTATTCCTGATTAAGGTGAATGACAAGCTTTTGCTTGATTTCCTCTTTTTTCTTTGGATTTTTGATATTGATTTTTTGAATCCTATAACTCTGTCTTTTATCTGTCTCTGTATTTTTTGTGTACTTGACCTACATGCCGCATGTAAACATTTTAAGATGGTTGTATGCAATGCAATTTGTTCCATTGCATGCACCTGAAAAAATCCCTTGTGTCGGTCAATTTTCAGCCCTTCTTTGAGGAAATATGGTAGTAGTAGTTTTCCTGATGCATAATACGATAGAATTGAATTCCAAGATTGGTACCACTTTTAGGTGTGGCAACCTTTTGCAAACGCACCATCTGTCCTCATGCAGCAGAAGAAGGATTGAACGGCACATTTTACAAGAATAATAACTTTGATCAGACTCTTGTTGGAACATATGACCCTGTATCAGAATTTGATGAAGATATACTCAAGTCCATTGATGAAGAAGGTAAAAAGTACCTTTTCTCAAGAATATGATTGTATTTTCACTTAACAATCGAAATCTGTTATAGTATTGTTGGTAAAAAATATCGCCAGTGATTAGTAAATGGATTAATACTTGCTTTTAATTGTTTTCAATGACAATTTGGGAATGATTACCTAATGCAACGTCAGTGAAAATATTGAAATTCCCTTTGTGAAAGGCACAGCAAGTTTTTTTCCCTGACAGTTACATGTATAGTGATTATAATTTTTTCACTTAGTTGATATTACAATTATCCAAATAGAAATTTACATTACAGAACTTGATAATGCTTAATATTTGAATTTGTGGGTCAGTATTTCATAACTTGGTCAGAAAAGCATTTTAGGTAAAAATTTTTTAAGGCAGCATATATATAAAGTCCATCAGTATGTTGTAATCGCCTCATAACATAAGTTCTATGAATAAAAACAGCTACTGAAACACAACAGTTTAACCAGTGGGAAGTAAAAACTGTTTTTCTTTATTTAGGCAGGGCCATCATCACAGAGCACCAGATGGAGAACTCAGAGAGAGTGTGCATCATCAACGTCTATTGTCCTTGTACATACGCCGAAAACCAACAGAGGTACAGCTACAAGATGAACTTCTATCAATGCTTGGAAGCCAGGTGTAAGGCCATTTTACATTCGGGAAAGTAAGTCATTGTAGGGATGGTTTTTACTCATTTGTCCAGATGCTTTGTGTTTTCGTAATGTGAATATCATCAAGGAAGGTTCTTTGTTTAAGCAACATTTCAGTTTTTGATTTTCTAGCTTGTGACTATAATATCGTGGCAGTGTTGGTATGAATTCTGTTTTAGGCACGTAATAGTACTGGGTGATATGAACGTATGCCATAGGAGAATTGACCATTGCGATCCTGATGACGTAAGCATTATTTTCGTTAGACTATGGTTTCTTTTTCTTTCGATTTGCTTGATATCACGTGATGTGAAATCAGCACAGGCCATCGTACATAGTAAGTGAGTGCGGGAGTTTTTAGTCCTTGGGCTTCCATCCGTAATGGTTGGTTCTTCCGCCCGCCGACTTGAAACTATTAGTTGACTTACCGCCAGAGATACGTATAGCATTGCTCTAACTTGCCCGAAGGCCAGTGTACAGTCTAATTGGCTGATACGTTGCTTTTAAAATGCATCGGATTGTAGTATCGAGATACGACATGACTGGACTCGAACACGGGTCGCAGAGGTCGCACTCGAAGGTACTAACCACTGCACCATCGCTGGATTTGTCGAAGAAATTGAAAAGTTTTTTTCTCGACTGATGCCCTGACAGTTATTTTACCCAATTTCCTCTGCAACTGTTTGTTTATTATCATGAATTGTTGCTTCCTGGCCTTCATAAGTCACGTTACCACATTCAACGCCTCGTTTTCGAACTAGAAATTAATGACTTTTATTCAGGTTGAGTACAAGTAATTAACTTCAAAACGAGGCAATGAATGCAATGACGTAATTTATTATCGTTATCGTTCTAGTGAGTGATTGAAATCTGCTTTCATTTCAATCTCGTTTTTTTGTTCTTCAGGATTTCGATGTGAGTGATGCACGAAAATGGCTTGAGCACATGCTTATCCTGCCCCGTCGCAATTCCATAGACGATCATGCGGATAGTCAAAATCAGAATTCCAACACCGACGACGACGACATGATTGAATCTGACGACGGTAATATTTGGGTTGACGTGTATCGTCAATTTCATCCTGACGTCAAATCCGCTTACACGTGTTGGAACACGAAATCACGAGCTCGCGAAACGAATTACGGCACGCGTATCGACTACATATTTGCAAGCGACAAACTAGCGTCCAACGTGTTCACGGAATGCGACATTCACGCCGACGTGCAAGGTTCAGATCACTGTCCTGTCGTAGGTGTGATGAACTGTAAATTCGTCAGGTCGGACGTCATACCGACGTTATGCACGGCAAACATGCCGGAAGTTTGTGGTAGGCAACAACGAATAAAATCGTATTTCACGAAAAAGGAGAGATGTGATGATGAAAAGTTTGAGTGCAACTTTGATCATACTATTCAATCTAGTTTCGGTAAACGGAAAGCAATTGTCGAGCAGAGTAATCAAGTAAAACGCCAATGTCTCAGTAAACCAAACAAAAAGAAGGAGAGTTTATTCGGATATTTCTCAAAGACTAGCCTTAGTTCTCAACATCATGGTAAGAAAACGATATTAAGTATGAAACATTCAGATAACACAGACTTGTCTTCAGGTAACACATTTGTTAAACCAGGAGAAAACCTGTCGAACTTTGAACATAATAAAATCAAGACCGATAAAATCAAGACCGATAAAACGCAAGCGAAATCTGCATGGAAGAATATCTTGAAAGGCCCTCCACCTGCGCCCTTGTGTTCTGGCCACAAGGAGAAAACCGTATTACGGACTGTCAAGAAGGAAGGCGCAAATTATGGGCGTCAATTTTACGTCTGCAATCGACCTGTCGGACATTCTTCAAATAAGGAAGCAGATTGCGGATTCTTTGCTTGGAAAACCTGAAATGTTCCTTGTACAAAATTTTATTGAAAGACTGTTCTGTTTTTTAATCTTTAGTACTTTTCTCAATCAGAAGTTACAGTCTAGTTTAATATGACTTTCTATTGAGAGGACCGTCCTTTATTATAACCTTTGTATTACATAAGTGTATGTGAATCGATAATACCATAGTGCTCGATGCATGTATTTACAGAGCGAGTTTTATTTAACCTTTGTATTATTATGATGGAGAGTGAATTAATGCCTTGATGGCGCAGTTATCTGCACCATCAAAGTGATTGTCTCAGACTTTATACTTAGATACTTTTATTAAACCACTAAAAGGTACACAAAGGTTTTCGAACTTATCAACAAATTAAGCAACACTACTACTATTTTTAAGCAACGTTGCTTCTACCGTTTGACGTTGGTTGCTCATAAAATACAAAGCGTGTATTGTTTTTCCTTTTACTGAAATAAACCCCTTCACGCCATAACAGTAAAGTTCACTGCACACCACAATGTCGTTAATTGAAAATAATGGTGTGGTGACAGTTATATGCTAACGCGAGGAGGGAGTTTGGAAGTATATAATTCTAGTTTATAAAGATGCGAACTTGTGTAGAGACATTTAGTACATGTACCGTTAATTTATAATGCGTGGCGTACCACAAAACACAAATTGGTCTTCGAAAATAGAAAAATAGGCGTTACTTATGAAAGTGACGCGCCTTGTTGCGGTTCCTTACGGTTGATTTGATTTGTTGTTCATTTACACAACGGTTGGAGTGGGTTGTCATTTGGTTCTTGGTTTTTGCAAAGTACTCAATCTGTTCGTGTTTTTTCAATAAACTGCTGCCCAAGGATTGTGTAGAAAATGCCTAAAAGTCCACTCGACTTTGAGACTTCTCATTAAAGAAACCATTTTCAATGCTCTGTTTTGATATTTGCATCATCTGTGACTGGCATGCTTCCGTCAGAATATACATATCCATCATCCTCGTGGCAAAAACTTCACGAAAAACACAGCATTATGTAAGTGAAACACGAACATATGAAGAGCGAAAGCTGCATGTTTTCTTTTGCTGCAGTATTTAACTTCGACGGTGTAAGCAGGTTTCTACGAGCTTTGTTACAATAGTCACTTGAACAGCAATACGGCTAAAACGTTAAAGGTACAATAGTCACTTGAACAGCAATACGGCTAAAACGTTAAAGGTACAATAGTCACTTGAACAGCAATACGGCTAAAACGTTAAAGGTACAATAGTCACTTGAACAGCAATACGGCTAAAACGTTAAAGGTACAATAGTCACTTGAACAGCAATACGGCTAAAACGTTAAAGGGACAATAGTCACTTGAACAGCAATACGGCTAAAACGTTAAAGGGAATGAAACAGTAATGTAAACAATAACAGATAAACAAATCGCAACGCTACAGGAAATACTTAATGCAAACCGAGTTCTGATACACTCCTTTAATGTCGCGTCGTGTTGTGTTTATCAATGACAATGTCGTGTGACAGCGTCATGACATGTTTTCAATTATCGTAGTATCGTGGGTTCTTTTTAAATATTTGGCCATTTTTAAAATTGAATGAAAACAAAACGACAGTTTTTCATTTACTTCGTAGAATACGAAAATACGATATTGGACTTATGTCTCCACACCAACATATAAAAAATCTCGGAAACGAAGAATGGTAATGGAATTACGTCACAAACACGTGATAAACACGTGGCCAACATTGTCAATAAATTAATCGAAAGTTGAATGATGCTACGTAGCATACAGTGTATGGGGACAGGATTCAAACATTAGACTTTAAGGTGAAAACCTTGTGAAATGTGTCTGGGTTAGTGAGAGTTTGGGCTTAGCCACATTTGTTCAAATACTTTTATGAGTGTTTTTACCGTCTCAATGTAACGTTTGAATCCTGTCACATAAACACAACCTCGTCCGCAGGACGTCTTGCCTTTTCGATATACTGGATGGCCGCCATCCGCATATCGAAAAGGCAAGAAGCACTGAGGAAAGAGTTGACATAAACATGCTCATAGATCATAGGTAAGTGATTTCGATTTTGACCACAAGTGAAAACTCACCACGCAGTCATTATCACCACTCAGCATCAATGATCGACAATAAAAGTTACACGTAAGCGCAGATATGGCGCACGTGCTCTGATACACTCTTTTCACCACCATCTCATTTTGTCGCGTGTATGTGCGATAGGAGTACGCGATGGTCAAGCACATGTCTTCGCGCTTCTTGGCATCACAAGGTACTTCTTGCTGTGTTGCATGACACATTGTTTCGTTTGTTGTCAAACAATCGTAGCATTGCAAGGAATCCACTGAAAAAGAATATTCATTGCCATTAATGTGATGTTCCCATTGTGCAACATCGTTCCCAGGACCACTATACCTTTGTTTATTAATATCGTTTCATCATGGAAACATCCACTAATCCAATATTAACAAAAATCAAAAAGATCAGGCAAAACTTACTTACTACAAAAAAAGAAAATATTGGTGACTAGCAAGTTATACTACTTCATTCTCTTAATTATGCAGTAATTGTGATATCTTAATTATGCAGTAATTGTGATATCTTAATTATGCAATAATTGTGATATCTACAAAGAAGTCAATACGAAGTGCATATGATGGAATGTAACTTGAGTTTGTCTCTTCCCCGCACACCATGTAACACCAAAATATTCAAAACATTTGAAACTTTAAGGAGTTTGGTATTTTTACAGTGATCCCACCTTAATGGTTTTCAAACATGGTCATGGTGAAATATTTTTTCGTACTATTTCATACTTATTGATTACAGATCTGAACAACAAGAGGTTATGACGTAAGCTTCTCTGTCGCAGAGAGCTGGGAACGACATTTTCTTTGAGGAGCTCAAAGTGGAAATGACATCAACTTTTAGATAATTTCCCATTCTTAAAATTCAGTTCTGTCCTTACCAACCTCGAACCCCGGGTCTCCAACCTCGAACCCAGGGTCTCTTGCCTTTTCGATATACGGATGGCGTAAGAAACCTTGGGTCCGAGGTTGATTTCCTTACTATACCATACCTGCTACCGTATTGGGATGGAAAAAAAATCATTAGAAATACTTATATTCTCACATCTGCTTACAACACAACCTGAAGTATTTCCATGTTAACTTCAGCATCGCATTGTGGTAGTGGTGTGGTGTGTGTAACAGAAAACTGAATTAAGGAAAAGGCTAATTGTAATTATTAGTAATTGCACAAAAGCCATATAAAATTCAGGGTTGGAAATAGCTGCCAGACATCGACGATTTCCGAGAGCTTTCCAGAAACGGCCGACATAAAATCCTTAAGAAATATAGAAATGTCCGACAGAAAAATAATCTATTATGCTTCTTCTTAGGTGGGCGACAGGGTATTTAGGCATTTCAGTAAAATGTCCGACAGCTCAGAATTTCCTTATTTCCATCTCTGACATTATTTTCTCACATCATGGACTCGAGACGAAAGATACAAACATTAACAGGTTTTTAAACAGAAATGTCGGTATGTTCACAAGAAACTAAACAAAAAAAAAAACAAACGAAAATTGATATTACGCCACCTTGCCGGATGATTCCAACGACGCAACACGACAAGAAGGCGAGTCTCCACATGACCAACAAAACCAATGCTCGTTTCTAACGAAAAACAAGTTGTACGATGTTAAGGAGGTCATTACGATCTTTCTCTTAATGAAAAAAGTTTTTCTGTGTCAGTTTTATCTGATGACCCTCTTTATAAAAACACTTCATAAAAATGTTCGCTTTTATAGGAATTCCGCTGTTTAAGGGAAAGAAAATTGGATACTTGTCGGTTATTCCTCCCCACCCAGGTTAGGGTTAGGGTTAGGGTTAAGTATTTTTTTTGAGTGGGGAATAACCGACAAAGTACCAAATATATTTCAGATTAGCGAATCTGGTCTGTGATATTTATTCCTTTTGCTGGTTTCTATGAACGAACAAATTTTTGAGGAAATTCAAACTTTCCTGTAATCTGGTTGGTTCACACAGATAAGAAGTTTTGACAGAGCCAATCAGATTACAGGAATTTTTTCATTAGTGCAGTACTGGCTTATCTTTACCATTACACCCGTAATGTCGTAATGGCGCTGATTATTCAGCCCCTCGATTTTCCACTAATAGTTTAACGGGCCACCATTGTTCTAACTTGGGTGGAGGCCAGTATGCAATCAGTCGATTAGCTGTTGATGCACTGACATGTTGCTTTTAGTGTATTGAGCTGCATCGGAGTGGAATATCGAGATGCAACATGACTGGGACTCAAATACGGGTCGCAGTGGCTGCAATCGAAGATACAAATCACTGCACCATAGCCATTACTGCTAATGCTAAACCATTTCCATCCTCCATCTTCATTTGGAACAAAAAGACTTACTTGAGATTTTTTGGTGACGTTATCATTCCTCAGTTTCACTGGATCATTGTTCAGTTCTTCGTTTTTCTCTTTCTTTTGTTGATTTCTGAAATCAACACCTTTTAGTTGCTTTTATTTGCAAGCAAAACATAATTATGAATGTTTTGAAAAGGAGGTTCGTCTTTTTAAAAATATTATTTCAAAACAATTTTTCAATAATTAACAAGCTTTTCCAGTGACTCAGGATAATAGCTGACAATATTTCTCCCGAACATATTTTTTTGTTTTACCTTTATCTCGCAACACTTCGTTGTTGCTAAAAGATTTGGGAGATGTTTAGCTGGATAAGTGAGGTGACTGTTACGGGAGGGTCAAAACGTTTTTTACAAAGACATTATACAAGGTCATTACGTTGATGATTGGTTATTTATTGAACGCAGAACAATATGATTGGTTGATTGTTAAACACAGAATGCAGCAAAACATTATGTAGTGAAATCAATAATTCACTTTGTCAATTCAATAATATGCAATAAAAAATCGATCGATGACAAAATGTGTTTTTCATTTCAAAAATCTTTTTTTACTATAATTCAACAGGTAAAGAAAATCAAAATCTCGTAGTGAACATAACTTACCAACTTAGAACACAGGACATTTACATTAAAGAAGGTTTCGAAACTTGAAGAGGTCTGAAACATAAAGTGTCCCTTTAGAAAAACTCCATCATGGGAATTTTTATGGCCCATTTACACTTTGGGTTTTTAACATCAATTTTCAATTATTATGATTGGCCGAAGTTCGTTTAAATTTCAGAAAAGTGTGTCAGTGACTAAGCGTTAGTTCAAATGTATACTCCCTTGAAATTGTTGTAACATCAAATTTGGTCTTTTGCTTTTCCATGAGAGGCAAATTATGAGCTAAATATTAGTTATTCACTCTAAAAATCTTGAGTCTATGATAAAGCCCCATTTACACTGCAAGATTTACATCCATATGCGGTATTTGAAGTTTCAAAATCTTGTCAGAGTTGTATATGTTATCTTTGGCTGAAGATTATCAGTGTAAACCAACCTTAAAATACACATTTGATGATGAATGACTACCTAGCAGATGTCAAGAGAAAACGAAGGGCGACGTTTGTGGATGAAATAGTTGATTTCAAAACCTAGTGTTGAATATGGCTAGAATGGTGGTGACTTTAGTTATGCTGATTTTTGCAGTCAAACAAGGTGAGGTTGGCCAGATCGAGTTGTTAATTCTTACTTTTTGTACGTGTAAGTTTTGAAGACAGACTAATCTTTAACACATCAACTAATTGTCTACATCTACTTTATATATACACGGCCTTTCAGTTTTTCGTCCATGCTCAGTATGCCCAGACCTCTCCAGTCAAATAGCAGAACGAGTGAAGCGATTGAAGTTCAAAATATGAACCATTTAGCGCGCTATTGTTTCCAAGTAGGATTTTGAATGATAGAATTCAGCAACTAATGGATGTAATTTATCCCTGTTTTATACTGTAATTTCTTTCTTCCAGTGACTAGCCTGGAATGTCAGGTTTGTACAGGCGTTGATTTTACTAGTTGCGAAAGAAATATCAGAAACGAAACTTGCGCAGGAGGGCAAAGGATGTATTGTATGACCATCACCTATTCCTATGAAGTGAACCAAGTTGGCTTCCAAACTGAAAATGTTTATCGTCGTATGTGCGTACCAGAAGGAGTTGATTGTCAGATTTATTGTAGAACAAGACATTCAATGGGTTATCAGAACTGCAAGGTATGTAGACGTCTTCTAATCTATGGCGGGGAAGCCAATCAGAAATTCTTATTCATAGGTCGCAACCAATCAAAATGCTTACTTATAAGGACACAACCAATGAAAATGTTTATAAATGACCAAGCAGAAATCAATGTTTAATCATCATATAAGAAATTGCAGCTACACAAAAATAAAAGACGTATCGAATATATTAGAAACCATATTTGTGTCAACCTTATCAGTATATGACGTAAGAACACTTTATGCAATACATTATCACCCCCGTCTTGCAGCCTGTTAAATCTAAAAAATATTCTTAGTACTTCAATTAAATTTTTAATGAGATTTGAAGGGGACTGTTATCTAACTACAGGTCTAAGTCTTCTTAACAGCTGGGCACGAGGTTGCCAATATTTTCGTTTCATTCTAGGTTGGGTGTTGTAATACGAATTTCTGTGACCCATTGAAAGCAT
Organism: Turritopsis dohrnii; assembly: GCA_027922465.2. Taxonomy (NCBI): domain Eukaryota; kingdom Metazoa; phylum Cnidaria; class Hydrozoa; order Anthoathecata; family Oceaniidae; genus Turritopsis; species Turritopsis dohrnii. The sequence goes on along the minus strand of BQMF02000670.1, from coordinate 145,826 downwards.
GGTCAAACGATATGATTTCCAGGAGTAACCGCGCCCATTTTATGCTTTCTTCATTCAGGATGAGTTGGTTTCTGTTTACGATATGGTTTTTCTTCTGTTGTATTCCGTATTATCAATAAGATAAAAAGTATATCAAGACTGTATTTCTCAACCTCGTACCCAGGGCTTCTTGTCTGTAAGAGATTGTGTATCTCTGGTTCAGTCAAACACATCTTTCCAATAGAGACAAACAAAAATTTGAGAGAGGTGATTTTGTTGGGCAATCGAAGTAGCTTGAAAATTGATGCAGAACTCACCGAATCCTCGTTTAGAGCCGACAAAATTTTTCGTCAGTAAATAATCACTGTTTTGAGAATCACTCATCTTTTGTTAGGATTTTCATTATGAACTCTGAGAGGACACGAGGCCCTCGACGTATGACAACCTCGTACCCAGGGTTTCTCGGTCGTCCGTATATCGAAAAGGCAAGAAACCCTACGTACGAGGTTGTGATGTATGACTGTTTCGAAGCTTTAAACTGTACCATCCATTTGGAAGAAGAATAAGCTTATTTTGTATAGGCTGAGTTTTACGTTGGCTGTTGTATAAAACGTTTATCTATTGACTTGTAATCATTGTGCAGAGAAATGTGACGAGAGTTGGTCGTACATACCCATTATAGAGGTGACCCTGCATTCACCAAACATTGAACAACCAGCTACATTAGGAATCATCTTGAGGTTTACTGGCTTATACGGATCGACACCTTCAGATAAGTTTGTCCATTATTTCAATTCGTTAACAATTGTAATAAATACAAATATATACAAAATAAACATTTAAAGTAAATAAATCATTTAAAGTAAATAAATCATTTCAAATTAAAATAAAAAGTTCAATTTTGTTGTTCAATCGTTTAACTTAAAAAACACAACCTCATTCTCAAGCCTTATTTCCAACTCTTTTTTCGGTGTTAAAAAAATGAGACTGGACACGAATACTTCTTACACACAACATCACGTGATCAAATCACGCGCTTAACAAACTACAACTGTATAATCTTGTGACAAGAAAACGACAACACATAAACAAATTTTCCAATCATTACGGATTAGCAATCAAACAGAAATATATGCAATTCCTTCACTAAAATGGTATTTACTATAACACGCCACAAGTTATAAACTTATAAATTCAGTCTAATTAAAAGATGCGACAAGTTGCGCTCAAAACTTTATTTCTGATGACACCGCTAAACAGAAAAAAAAAACGTATATACCCGATCAAACTGACATCTAAAACAAGACCTTATCGGGGATAATTTACGCCGGGGAAAATTTTTCGTCGGGGAAAATTTTGTCATTTTGCAAAATTTTACTTACTTTCTTATATAAATTTCACTTTTTCAAAATTTTCGTCGGGGAAAATTTTCATCGCTTAAGGTAAGTGTTTAATAAACACGAGGTGACAATAAGAAGTTATCATCAGAATACAAACAAGTCCCAATCCCCGCGGGGCGGGTCAGGAAGGGTTTGGAAACGAATTATATTGGATTGCAGGGATGATTAAAATAAAGAAATATGAATTTGAATATTTAGACGTTAGAACAGGGAGCACGGATAGACCTTTCTCGCATAGTCCTTCAGTTTGTTCATGTACGATAGCAGTTCGTCGTGTGTCATGTCATAAAAACATTACGAGGTGCGGACACGCCTGTTCTTGTGCGTCGTTTGTAGCAAGTCGGTTATATGCTTTATATCCTCGTCACCTGAAAAAAAAACAACCAAAAACAAATGTCGCGTGATCTGATAACATGCGCGCATTGGTCCATGGGAATTAAAGGAAAATATAAAACATACTCGCGAAGTTAAACACGTTTTCTTGTTTTCGTTTCAAAGCCAGCGTCCCACGTGATGTCGTGTTGCTTGGTAACTGTAAACAAAGGAAATTGGTAAGGAGATACAGATCTCATTTGAAAAAGTGACGTCATAGTATAGTGGTTATCACTCTCGTAATTCATGCGAGAGGTCGGGGTTCAATTCCCATTGGCGGCGATTCACCATGTGCAAGTGAATGCACCACACCGCTAGGTCGAGCCATGGCATGTGAAGGAAATTGGTAAGATGATATATCGGGTGTTGCAGGAGGTCATCCTGCAACAAATATTTTGGAGCCTCCAACCCAAGCCGTAGCCCCTCCCGAAAAGCAGATGCAAAACAGTACCTAATAAATAATAATAATAAATGAATAAAGTCAATGAGAACAAATCCGACGCGATAACTCCGACGACGGCAGAAGTTAGTCTACACCTTAAGAAGGGAAAGCACTGTTCAAATACACTGGGATTGTTGGGAGAATTTGAAGTTTGAGCTATTGGTTCGAGTAGCTGGTCAATTTGATTTCATCAAACGTATCGCAGAGAAGCCTAATCATAAAGTATGACCTCATTTTTAAGGCAAAATCGTCAAAAAGTCACTGCGACCAAGAGCATTTTTATTGAAACAGCATGCGGATTTCTATAGAAATACGCTCCTTCGCAGTGATTTTTTAGCAAATGCGCTCGCTGGGAATAAAGATATGGTATATTAGTTGAACAATAGATACATAGAAACGAGCCATAGCTTAATAACTTATCATCGATGTTTAAACAGATACTGCTGTGTATTGCATCAACTGAATTGTATGTATCAACTGACGTGTATTGTATCATCTGAATTGTATGTATCAACTGACGTGTATTGCATCAACTGACGTGTATTGTATCAACTGGATCGTATGTATCAACTGACCTTAGAAATCTTGTTCGGTGGACATTTTATCTGCTCGCTGTCACCAACCAATACTTTAGCTTTTCTATCAAATTCAGCATTGTAACCCTGAATCAAAAGGAAGGACAAAGTTTTAGAAGACTTGTTTTATATGGAAAATAATATGAAAGAGTTTTCAGAAATTTTTATATAATTTTCTGGACGACCTGGCAACATACCTTTCCAGAATGTGTTTAAACACCTGTCAATGCCTGGTGATCAAGTTTGGCCTCGTTTCTATACATTCTATTGTTTCACTAATTACATTTCTTATCACTTAGTAATATTTACTTATCATTTCCATTCCACAGTGGGATAATTAAAATTTTTAAAACGAGGCAATACTTGTTGGTTCAGCCATAACACGTGAGTTTAAACAGAAATTCATGACAGGTCTGTTGTACACACTACAAAAGGATAGGTCTGAAACAGATCACTATTCTCCTTTCGAAAGAGCTACCTTAGTTCATTCGGATCAATAGACCCCCCAGAACCTTCGATTGATGTCCACAGTCTGGCCTCGTGTCCAATCATTCTATTTATATTCTTACAAATTTTAATACCATTACCAAATAATGACGTCACTGATAATACCCAATGAAACATTTAAAAGCAATGATGATCATGAATACGAGGCCATATTTGTGAAGATCATAACATGGTGTTGAAACAGAATTTTCAAGGAAGGCCTATTTCCTACCCTCCTCCACAGAGGATTTAATCTTCAACACTGAACAGAACTCGAAAAAGTACACGTTTTTTTTATAAGCAACACTAGTAAATTTTCTTGAAAACGTTTAGCAACAGTACTTCCAGAATCTTAGATAAATTATCAACAGGAAAATTTGAAATGATACAGCACATTTCTGTAATTGTTACATTAGGTGGTTACACTAGGTTGCAGTACTATGCCCTACACTTTGTACTTAAATACTTTAACGTACACAAAGGTTTTGAAGAAAATACATATTTTTTGAATTAACACTTAGCAACAAATTCAGCAACATTACTACTAACGTTTGACCTTGGTTGCTTATAAATAAAAACGTGTACACGGCACTCACACTCTTCTTAATCTTTCCATATCTTCTGATAGATCTCTGGATAGGTGTCGACGGCTTGCTGTTTACTTGTGGTGTTACTGGACATTTTTTTTCTGCCAGTTTGCGTTTTCGGTCAACGGTTAGTTTGCTTGCACGTCGCTCTAACACGATTTCAAGTTCTTGACCAGACTCCGAGTCCGAATCATCGAATATGTCGACTGATTCGATCAAACAATCTAGGAACAAACCCACTGCGATGAAGAGCATTTTCATTGCAATAGTGTACGTATTTTTATAGAAACGCACTTCTTCGTAGTGAATTTTTAACAAATTTGCCCACCGGGAAAATATTCGATCGAATTTAAGCATGCTTTTGTCTTAGCTCGTGCGCCTTTTTACATTAGGAGCTTAAAAGGAGACCCAGCCATTCTTAACATCCGAGGCTAAGAAACATTCCGAATTTCCATCAAGTTTTACGGACTTAAATCGGAAAACAATGCCCTGTAAACATCACTTGAATATCAGTTTGGGTAAGGTACCTTTGCGTACAGGATTCTCTTCTTTCGTCACATCTTCCTTACGAAGGATGGGAAGAACAACAGCTGTCGGTGAAGGCTTGCCGTCTTCGCTATGAAACTGTCGGGGATGGAACGGCTTCGGTGAGAAATGTGACAAAGGTCTGTTAAACACAGGGTGTTGTTGCTGATGCTGTGTTTTAGCTGAAAAAGAAAGGGAAAAGACGAGGTCAAACTTACCAAATCTCAAGTGACTGTCGGTTTGACAAATTTTACCACTAAGGCACTTACGAAAACTATTACTAACGTCATTTGAGAACGTCGTAGTTGCGACAGTAGCATGATGACGCGACACATTCAAACCGTCATGACCATTCATACTTGCGCCAACGAACCCAGTATATGCCGGCAAGGATTGAGGACAACTGAACAGATTTTCATGGACTGACGAATTAAACTCTGGACCGATCATGTTCAATGCACTGTGTCCCGGTTGTGGTGTGTGTCTTAAAGATGTTTCCAGCGCTTCATACGATGTTTTGAGGACACGGAGCAGCTGGTTAACATCAGTGATGGAGGACAAACAAGAGGTTTGACTGCTACCAAGACACTCCATCTGCTGGTTGATTTTTCTGCTCTGATCGAGCACATGTTGCAGTTGCGATTTGACTTGAGTGTCGTTATCCGACACGTCTTTCAGGCGACAAAACAGCTCGTCGATGCGTTGCGACACGTGTTCGCTCGCATGTGTCTGTTTGTCATAAAATCCACTTTCATTTTCTTGGTGACGTTTCACCGTTGTCTGCAGCGTTTCGATTTGTTTTTCCAACCGGAGAATCTTCTCGCTCTGTGTTTTGAGTTCATCTTCTTTCTGCACGAGCAAGAAATCATTGTCATTACATCACAACATTTTCAACAAAAACACAACACTAAAAATGGGTTGAGTATCACCTGCTGTAGAGTGCTTTTCAGCTCTTCCTGGCAGGACCGATTATCACTTTCGAACTGTTTGAAATATGTCCGGATTTCATCTGAAACTGAACACACAAAAAAACACTTAATTACATACGTGACCAGCCGTACAAATGTCTTCCAATCTCAAGAAAGATAGCTGCAGATGGTGGTAGAGACTTCACAGTATATTCAATGTCATTACTCTTCCTCAAGAAGTGAGTTATAGCTCGCTCGAACTATATAAATAATCCTTGGAACTAGCAGATTTCAGTCAAAACAACATTTCTTCCATGCCTTGTGTGTAAAGCTCCACCATATATAAAAATAGATTATTATCATTACATCCACAACACACTTAGTCGGCAAGTTTGTTAGTCGGCAATCTCTGCCAGGAGTGCATTTCTATAGAAATATACACACTATGTCAATAAAAATGCTCTACATGCAGTGAACTTTCTGATGATATTGGCCACAGGGCAATGTTTTCTGTCTAACAGCTATTCAAAACTAGTAGTGGTGACCTCACCACAGGGGTACCAGAAGGAGGGAAAAGGTTTCACAATAGAAGATAGTCTATTTGTCTCACTCACGTTTCACCAACACTTCATCTGCATTCGAATGACTGTTTTGAATCAACTGGAAATTGGATTTCAAATCAGACGAAACATCTAACTTCACCTGTTCTAAACTATCTTTAATCTAACATAAAAGACAAAAATATCAGAAGAGTAACTGCAAACCGAATTATCCTTATGATACAAACTGTGTAATTAACAACTCTGGTCACTTGCTCATAGAAATTGTTCATAACACTACTTTCCAATCAAACTATCAAAGCTAAGAAACATGCAAAGATTATTTTATTATTTTCCAGACAGAAGTTGAAAATAAGACAACTTTTCATCTTTGTGGCAATGTTATGTCAACAGGCTTTCAACAGAGACAATATCGAAGATGTGAGTAAATACCTGCGCATTGAACTCATTCATCAGAGATATGAAACTTTCAAGCAAATTTCTAGATTTAACAAATTATCTTATTTGGTGAGTGGAAAAAACAAATATGAAACTTTGACAAAGAACTACTCATTGGTAGAAACTCATTAATTTGCGATAAAAAATTATCGCCTTATTCGATTGTTCCTACTATCGAGAAAGTCTTCCTGACAAATAAATAAAATCTGCATGCTTACTTCTGTTGGTTTTCCACCATTTTCTTTTGCTGCATGTCATGAAAATGTCTGTAAGGTTTGATCCGCTGAGCACCAGCACCGATCATTGTAGGTTTTTGAGGCATGCCAAATAACAATGGTTTACTGACATATGAACGTGTGATGTCATCTTGCTGAATAATGAAGTGAAAACTTACTATTATTATTTTGAAGAGGTACAGTATATATTTTCTATATATTTTATATATACAATAGGACATAATAACTTAAAAAATATGAATTTTTTCTAATTTAAAGCCAATGCAGAAGTAACAGCACTTTAAAGGTCACAACATGAAAAACACGGAACTTTATTATTGATTAGTGATAAAAGTCATAAAAAGTCATCATCAAAAGTCACTGACTGGGTAGTAGGGAGACATCTTTGAAAAACATTTAGATTTCCCAGATTTAAACAGTGATGTAAATAAAGGAATTTTGTTTGGTCGGACATATACAAGCCTTAAGGGCATCAATGGAGATCAGGGTCTAGGGTTCCCCTACAGTGGCTAAGGGAAAATTTTAGAGACTTTAATTAGCTCTAGATTGGCGTAAAATAGAATGTAATGGTTAAGAAAGACATAAAACAGATTTTATTTATTTGTTTTCAAACAACCCAAAAAATACTGGATTCAAATATGGAGCCCTTTTGAAATAAAAATTGGCCGTGAATATGGCAAATATACATGTCAGAACTTGTAGTTTACAACTAGTTTTATCATGAAATATCTTTTTAACAGGTTTTAAAATAAGATATCGAAATCTTTTATCTTTTTCTTTTGTTGGATTTCTGCGTAAGCAAGAAATACTTTACGATCGTCTGTGTTTTTGGATTTCTGCGTAAGCAAGAAATACTTTACGATCGTCCGTGTTTTTCTGTTTTTTCATCTCACTGTCCAAACCTACGCATTTTTGTTTCTTAAATTTCATTGGTTCATAAAAAAGCCGTCTTAATTGTCATTGGTGCATAATGCCCGATTTCTACGAAAGGGTGCTAATTTAGCCACCTCCACTTAAATAGCGATAGTTTATTGGCTGATTTTCGCCATGCCATGTGATCGTCCACAAAACGTTTTAAAAATGGCAGCGAAAGAACGTGTGTAGTTTGCTAAAAGTTTCTTTGATGGAAATATGGCTTTAAAAGAAGTTAATACAGCTTATAATTTTATATAAAGAATTGCATTACTGTTGGGAACTTATCATGTTCACAAAATTAAATTACAGTGTGGTTATTCTGTTTTTTGAAAGAAGTTTTCTTGAAGTTTAAAATATGAAAACAGTGCCAATACAAGGTGTGTGCAAGAAAAGGTATTTCTTGTTTTATTTTTGCTCCAAGCCTTTTTAAATATGAAAGACCTTCGTGTATTTTGTATGTGTATGCATGTTTGAAGTCAATTTTTAGAAGCTTTTGGATTTTTAAAGCTCAGCTTAGCTTCCTTTCAGCTCCTCCTCAACGCAACATCACCAACATAATGCACTTTATACAGCTATTTATACTATATTTAGTAGCAATTTTTGGATTTATTCTGGCTATATCAGCTTATCTCTTTTCTCCCTACATATGTTGTATTTTTTTTAACTTTTAGATTAGATATGAGCTTTAATTTCTAAGTAATTATTATTGTGATATTTATATTTTTCATTCTGAGGAGATCAATATAGAAACTTTATATATTAGTTTGTGCTGCCCAAACGATATGTTGGTTACCGCCAGTATACACAATCTTTTTATAGGATTCGTTATATTTAATGTGGTTAAATTAAAGTTTCGTATTGTGTTGATGCACTTTTTTGGAGTACGTGGGTGGCAAATATCCAGTAACAATCATTCAGCTTATTCGTACAAAAAAACAGATCTTCATAAATGATCTCCGCGATAGCATAAAGAAAAGCCCCTTTTTTATGTTATGGTAGGCTGACTTTCTTGACGAACATTGTCAGTCGCATCAATATTTTTGTTTATTTAATGCTGATGCTTCTCGAGCTGAATGATGTGACTGTCTTAGTTTTGCAGGACTAGTGTGCTAGTGTTGCATTTTTGTGGCATTTTCAGCAGCAAAGCTTGCAGAAATCCTTCTGCCCAGTAGGGCATCTTGTTCTGTTTTCATCTTACTGTCCAAACCGGCGCATTTTTGTTTCTTAAATTTCATTGGTTCATAAAAAAGCCGTCTCAATCGTGATTGGTGCATAATGCCCGATTTCTACGAAAGGGTGCTAATATAGCCACCTTAACTTCAATAGCGACAGTTTATTGGCTTGATCTGCGCCATGCCATGTGATCATCCGGGTACTTTTTGACTTGATCATCTTCCAAACGTTTTAAAAATGGCAGCGAAGGAACGTGCTACTTAGTTTTCTAAAAGTTTCTGAGATGATGTAAATATGGATTTCTTAACTTTAAATAAAAAAGTTCATCCATCACAGTTGGAAACTTATCATATTTGAAAAATTAAATTACAGTGTGGTTATTCTGTTTTTTAAAAGAAGCTCTCTCGAAGTAATAATGTAAAAACAATCGTGGTGTGTGGAAGAAAAGGTATTTCTTATTTTTGGCCTTTCTAAATATGAAAAGCCTTTGTGTATTTGTATGTGTACATACATCTCTGAAGTTGACTTTTTTTAAGCTTTTGGATTCCTACAGCTCAGCTTAGCTTCCTTTCAGCTCCAACATCACAAAAATGGGTATCATGGGTATTTATTTATTTTCTCCCTACGTATATTATATATAATGCTATTGTTATTAACAAGATTTTAATTTGAGGTAATATTCAAGTAGTAATTATTGTGATATTATATATTTCATCCTGAGAAGACCAATAAAGAAACTTTATATATTATTTTATGCTGTCCAAATTAAGGGTTTGTTACACATAGCCCTACTTGTATAGCTTTCATAATGTTTATTGGTGGTTTGTAATTAAAGTATTGTGTCAATGTTTTTTTTCTATTTTCTGGAGTACGTGGTGATAAATAGTTCCCAGTGTAACAATCATACAGCTTATTTTCATAAACAGATCTTTATAAAGGATTTCAACAATGGCATAAGGAAAAGACCCCCTGTATTCTGTTAATATAGACTGGTCTTTACAGCCAAAGTTGTGATTTGTTTATTTTCTGATGATGCTTGTCGAACCATGTGTTTGCCTAGTAAGATTTGCATGACGAATCAAGGCTGCTGGCTTTGCATTTTTGTTGCGTTTCCAGTAAAGCTTGCAGAAATCCTTATGCCTCTTAAGGCATCTTGTTTTCTTTCACCAGAAATTTTGATTTTGAAATGTTTCAACTTATAGTTTTATATGAACATAATTCGAACAAACGTACGTGCCACAGGTGTTATAGTGTGTTTACATCAAATCCTAACTTTTAACCATTGATCATAATTTTTTTCTTTTCCATTCATTTTACGCAGGTTTTAAAAAAAACAGTTGTTTTCTAATGTTACGAAAAATGAAAGCAATTTAATTTTGCTCTACGCTGGAGTGCATGGTTTACGAAATCTGAAAGAAAAACATTCAACAACTACATTGTTTTCAATATATGATGTTCAATTTAATGCATCACAGTAACTTCTCCGTTTTTCATAATAAAACATTTAAAGTTTTTTTGGACTGGGCGTTTTGTTGGTCGAACATTTCCTTTATTTTAGCTTTTATCTGTCAAGCCAATGTGTAAAAAAAAATCAGACATGTCCGATGACCAACCGGTATTTGCATCACTGTTCAACATATGAAAGTAAGAAATGAAGGTGTTGATTATTATTAATTATTTAAGTTCCAATTTTATATCATAAATTTACATCTTGATCAAATGAAGTTTTTTTCGGAAATTCTTTTTCTAATTATGCATTCATTAAAAAAATCATTAACTAAATACTGAACATTTTTCAAATATTGGATACTTCCTATAAATGATTAATTGTGGTGCACTGTGCATTACAGCATATCAAAGCAACAGACAGCATATTAAACCAAATAAATTAAAAAAAAAAGACTAGACAGAGAGTTGTTCTATATCATACCTGTTGTGAGCTGGCTTGAGACCAGCCATCACTTGAACCATCAAAAAAGTTATTACGAAGGACTGACTGTGAAAAGATATCTTGTGAACTTTGGGATTCAAGCATTGCTTGCGTCAATTGACTGCTTTCCCTAAAATGTAGGTAAACACATCGATTGGACTGAGAAAAACAGCAAAAGCAGCAGTCTTGTCTTTTTATGGCATGTAATTACACACCTCTGAATCATGTTTGATTTTAATTATATTACATTTATCTTAGCGGTGGCCCGACTGTCTGAGACAGTTAAAAGTTGGTTCGGGCCACCAAAAATTTTGAAAATCAGTGTTGTGGCGGCCCGACTGGACAGGCGAAAAAATAAATTAACTAATGAGAGATTTGAAAAACTAAAACAAGAACAAAAAAGTATAACTTTGCAAGTTTAGCAAAGTGACTTTAACTCCTCCTTTGAGGAACATTACAACAGTTCCTAACTATTTTTATTATGTAATAAATACTACGACACTCCTCCACCATGTCTTAATAGCCAATCAGAAACTTTGATTTGATGTGCCTTATTATCAACTAAAATGGAGAACATTTTTTACAAGCTTTGCAGTTGTTTTCTTAGTGTGACGCTATATTTGTTCAATTACAAAAGAATTCTATATACCTTCTTAGTGCTACTAATTATCGCGGGCGTCAACAATTGCGGTTTTTCGTTAATTTTTTGTTCTTGTTTTTGTTCTTCAGACAATAATGTCATCGTGAGATTCATTTTTCGAATAAATGTTTTGAAATTAACATTCCATCGAACCCGAGCAATCAATTTCGTGTCTAAAGCATGGTCAAAAGAAAAATATATTTCTTTTCTGTTGATATGTATAAAGTGAGAGAGTTCAGATGATTTTTTTTAAAAGATGTCACAACACTTTTTTAAACCTGTCAGTGAAAAAATCAAAATTCTAAAAGAAGAACGAACACAGAAAGAACAGAAACAGAATGAAAATAAGCAAAGATGTGAACAAACTAGCAGAACTCGCAGTTTTCAAGAATCATGGAAGGAAAAGTTTAATTGGATTAGGCATCAAAAGATTTCTGAGTTGTATGATGTTGAAAGCATTAGTCAGCAAGTATGTAAAAATTTGAAAGCAGTGTACATTTAACCTAACAAGAGAGATTTTAATCCAGAATCATCCAGTCATGATCTGTAAATTTTGTTGTGAGAAACACTTAAGAGATAACAAAATAAATTCCGATTATATCCCAAGTATGGGTGATTTAGAAACATTTCCATTCGTATTTGGTTGTACAAATTTCCGAATTCAGAGTTTGCAAACTCATTGTGCACGAACCAACACCAAACATTATTTAGCTGTAAAGTATGATCAAAATAAAGTGACAGAGAGTCAAGGTGAATTGAACGAAGCACAGAGATGTGTAAATACTATGAATGAAGCATCAAGACAACGTTTGAAATATTTGTTTATTAATACCTACGGGCTGATGTGGAAAGGACGCCCTTATAGTGACTATGAATTTTTAATAACATTAGATATAGCAAAGGGCATTGAAATTGGCAGAACATACTTGAATACTTGTAAATCCATGGAATTTAGTGAGGTAATCAGAGAGATTGAGGTTAAGAAACTATGTCAGCTTTTTCAAAAAACCAAATTTTTTACGTTAATTATGGACGAATTGACGGATATTTCCAGATTAGAACAGGTTATAGTTTTCATTCGTTTCTCTGTGAGAGGCACAATTTATACAAAATTCTTAGGCATCAATGATGTGACAGCAGATGCGGAACAGATAACAAGCTGTATTCTTGATCTCTTAAAAAAGTATTTGAATTGGGACGCACCAAATGAAGTTTTGACTGATATGCTGTTCAACATTACAGATGTCTTTGAACCTACAAGTAACGAAGATGACGAGGCTGTTATTGATGATGAGAACTTGGGAAATTGGATTGATTTGAGTGATTGGTCTGATATCGAAGATGATGATTCAGCAGATGATATTGATTTGTCCATTGAAGCCAGTCCCACAACATCAATTGAAGCTACATCTGATAGCACAAAAGTTAATTCGCCATTGTTAGTTGGGTTGACTTCGGATGGGGGGGGGGGGGGGGGGGGGGGGGCGGGGGAGTGTTTTGATGGGGAGAAATTCTGGTGTTAATGTTAGACTGAGGGACAAATGTAATAACTTGATGCTAAATGGCCATTGCCTTTCACATCGGTGTCAGCTACAACTAAAGAAAACAGCACAGGAAGGATCAAAGTATTTTGGCGAATTGAGCAACTTTTTGGAAAAGTTATTTGTGTTCCATAAAACATCTAATGTCATTAGCAATGTATTTAGAGAAGCTGTTAGAGCATTGAAAATCGTAGGAGCAAGTGCTGTTATTCGAGTTAATGGAACACGTTGGATAACGCATGTTAAAAATACCCTAATACCCTAATACCCTTTTTACACTTATCTATATGTACTATAGCAAAACATTATAAAAGGTTTTATCTTGTATTAAGAGAATAATGTAACAACCTCAGAAATTGAGAACGTCGTACAACTATGTAAAACCAAGTTGGATAAATATATAAATAATCCCAACATTGGTGCAAACGTCATACAACTATGTAAAACCAAGTTGGATAAATATATAAATAATCCCAACATTGGTGCAAACGTCGTACAACTATGTAAAACCAAGTTGGATAAATATATAAATAATCCCAACATTGGTGCAAACGTCATACAACTATGTAAAACCAAGTTGGATAAATATATAAATAATCCCAACATTGGTGCAAAATGGAAAGAGCGATCTAAGTTTGGAGTTGATGATGACAATTTAGTGAGTGAGGAAGACAGAATAAAAGTCGTAAAGGTATTAAAGAAAAATATTTCCGATCGCTGTGACAGTGACCAATTTTCTCCCACGCTAATGTCCTTATTAACACCAATAACTGGTCACACTCACAGTTTTTTGTTCGAAATAATTCGGCCGCTGTCTTCAGAAAATTTATGCCAACCGAGGCACGCAATGGAAATGTTAATTCCTTTGTTAATTGTAAAGTAATTCGTAAACAACTTGAACATTGCGGAGTTGAAGTTGATGATATCCCAAGCGAGTGGCAGTCGGTGAATTGATTATGTCACAGTGGGAAACTACCTCATTTCCGCCAGCCTCTTCGGAAGATTTGGCCAAACATTTACCTGATAGTACACACAGCAATTTACTATCATTTAATTGATTACGTTTTATGTTTTGGAGTTTCTTCAGCTGAAGCGGAACGGGGATTTAGCCTCATGAAAGAATTAAAAACTAGTAAGAGAGCAATGCTTCAAAATAAATATTTATGTAATCAAATGCGTGTCATGCTAGATGGACCTGGTATACACCAATTCAATTATGACCAAGCCATAACTCACTGGTTTTTTCGAAAAAGTCAAAGTAATCAAAGAAGCAAGCGACCATATTTTTGTGATAACAAGGAGCATAAAAAACCTGGACCAAAGCCTAAAAAGCAAAAAGATGTTGATACTATTGAACTTTCTTAAACACTTTATTTCTTTTTGAAAACCATTCGTATTTGTTGTATATATCATGTGACATTCTTGCTAACTTTCCTTTCGTTTTATATCGTATTTATTCTGCTGTATGCTGCATGTATCATCCAGGCTTCCGATGGACGTCCCTCCTACACAAAGGTTGAATTAACGGAAAGCTTTTATGACCTAGCAAAATTTTCTTCGGGCCACCAAAGTTTCCATCGGGCCACCAAAAATTCTAAAACCAACGATGTCAATGGCCCGACGTGACACCCAGATAAAATCTTAAGATTAGACACTGTATCATATATTATAACACATGCCTAAATCATCTTGATGAATTTTTTCGTAACTAAAATGATGCTATAACTTCATGCACCCATTGATTAATAAAATTTCAATGCAGTCCGGATGATATCTTTTCTCTCTATTTATTGTGAATCAAATTTTTTCTAGAACCTTGTTGTGATTTTTTTGTGGGAAAAATGGAGTGATTTTTTTTAAATTCAATCATAAAGATACAGAGGAAAACAAGATTCGCAACTGCATACCTGAACAACAAAATAAACTTTTGTGTGCAAGCAATTAATCACACACCTGGGAATTTCTTCACTGACAAGCATTTCCAATTTTATATATTTTATTTACTACTCATCCATTAACCCTTGCATTCCTTTGTTCTTATCATTGTCTTTATTATATCACTGCCTATTCTATTAAATAATGCAGCAATATTTAAAAAACTTTTTCTATATATTAATAGCCGATTCTCTGTCTGTCTGTTTGTTTGTCTGTCACGCAAAATGGTAGATTAAGTTGTGAGCGAAATTATTTCTTTTTTTGTGTGCGACGTGAGTTCGAAGCAAATACATTGCAACCCCAATCGAACCTGACTTTTTTTGGCTGATGAACTAATAGGAATAACGTTTTGTTTTTATCATTATTGTTAGTTTTATATTCCACGTTGACTTGGCTTTGAAAACAGTACATCAACTAAATATAAAGAAACTAACTGATTAAACATTTTGGACAAAAAGCAGCAGTGGCAGAACGTGGCAGCATATGTTCAGTTTGCCTAACTCTTGCGTGACTGTCTGAGACGGGTGAACTTTTTTTTGAGCAATCAAAATGTTTAAAAACCGATAGGTAAAAAAAGAGTATCATATCAAAACAAAATGTTTTTTTTTTTTGCTTTTCTTTCAATAAATTAATTTGTTCTTTTAATTGTTAAGCGTTCTGATCGAACGTTTTTTTATTCTATTTATTCATTTAGCACGTGCCTTTTTTCTCTCCTCCGTGTGAACTTTTAAAGAAGAGAAACCATTTTCCCCCTGTTTGATAGCACCCATGTTAGAGCGCGTAACTTTTTTAAAACAAAAGCTAATAAAAAGTTGAAGTTTTCTCTCTCTACGTTTTGAGTGTATTGTTACACTGATAAAAGATTGGTTTTACCAGAGGTTGTGACTTCGAATCTGCTTCTGGTTGAACACAAGTTATACGAGCCGTTTATAAGGAAATTTGATACAGTGATACAGAGCAGGTGGACATGGGCGGCGAGCGATGCCGCCTTGGCGGCTAGTTTATATATTAATAGCCGATTCTCTGTTTGTCTGTCACGCAAAATGGTAGATGAGTTGTGAAAGTAACTATTTTATTTTATTTTGTGCGACGTCAGTTCGAAACCTATGCATTGCATCCCCAATCGAATGTGATGTTTAGGGAAAATTATCTCGGTAACCAGTAGGGATAACTGACTTTTTTGGGGGTCCACGATATTGGGTGACGAAAAAATTTGGACCAAATTTTTGGGGACAGGGCTCTATGACGTCATCAAAAGTTTTCGATGATATCTCCGAAAGGGTGCTTCATAGACATAAGATCCTATACATTTTCTTGCTCAGAATTTTGAGTTCTACAAGATGGTAACATTTTTTATTTTCAATTCTTTAATTCCATTTTTCGTGAACCCTTTGGGAGGTGACACAACGCAGGCTGAACATGGGCAGCGAGCAACGCCGCCATGGCGGCTAGTCTATATATTAATAGCTGATTCTCCGTTTGTCTGTTTGTTTGTTTGTAAGTCACGCAAAATGGTAGATGTGAACTGCGAAAGAGAGTCCGCAATGTAAGATCACACATAAATTATTTCTGTTCTTGTGTGCGACGTCAGTGTGAAACCATTGTATTGAGACCCTAATCAAATGTGACGTTTTGGGAAAATTATCTTGGTCACGGGGTCCACGATACAGGTTATGGGGTGACAAAAAAATTTAGGCCAAATTTTTTTTGCGACGGGTGTGCGACGTCGTCAAAATCTTTGATCATCGATATCTCTGTAACAGTGCGTCATAGACATATGATCCTATACATTTTCTTGCTCAGAATATCGAGCTCTACCAGATGGTAACACTTTCTATTGTCAATTTCTTAATTCCATTTCTTGTGAACTCTTTGGGAGGTGACACAACGCAGGCTGAACCTGGGTGGCGAGCTTAAAAACTTAAAAAACCTTTTGATGTAAAATTCATATATTTAATTCCAGGGTTCGAATTAGCACGTCGCAATTCGCAGTTTGCGAATCCAATTGAAATTTTAGCGAATCAAATGACTGGCAAATGTAGTAAAATTGCGAATCTGTATTAAACTTATCCTTTAAATATGTTTAAAGATTTCCATAATAAACAGCGTCTTATACAAACATAAAAGAGTATTTCCACATGTTTAAAAACAGGTGCGAACATACTTTTGTTTACAAAAATAATTTGGCGCGATGATCCTCACAGGGGAAAACCCTTTTATTGTTCTTTCAGTGTAGTTTAGATACTGGCAGAAAGTTGAATGTCACAATTGAAGCCAGCCCAGGCATGGAAACTTTGAGGACACGATCGTTATCGTTACCGTGTCCTTTACGCAATATTCAAATGTCGGTAACGATCCCATAATCATATTTCCTTTTTCCTTGATAATCACAAATTTTGTGTTTTTTAATGATAAACTCTCGAAATATTTGTGATTTAGCCATAACTCAAGTCTTTCCATTATGAGGCACGCGACCGTGCTAGCGCTCGCTACACAACGCTCCTAGAACCTAGTTAGGGTGCGCTTTTAATCACGCACATAGATGCTCTTCAAAAACATGCTCAACTTATTATATTAGTTTTCATGGCTGAAAAGGCTAATATTAACTGGGTATTCACCAATTTGCTGTTGCTAGGGAGAACGACTGCCTTTGCTAAGGTAATTTTGAAATTTCCTTCGTTATATGAATTCATTTTTTCACCTAACGAAAGAACATGAAAACATAAGTGGTACGAGCAGGACTTGTTTTCGTGTTATTCAATGAAATTAAAAGTATCTTAGTTTCCAGCTCCCTTTACAATCTTGTTTTATTTCGTTAACGTTAGCGTCGTTACCGCTTCGTTGCCAAAAATCTAAATCTGCTGAAACGATTTTAGGTTCCGTTAACGATAATTCATTTCTCATGGTGCAACAAATTTCCATGCTTGAAGCCTGAAATCTCAATGCTCAACGTTGTTTCCTACAAAATAACTGAACAAAAATATTGTGAAGAGAGGCTGTAGATGCTGTTTTAGAGGGTCTAAAGTTCAAAATTTTCTTCGTCGCCCAACCATGGTGGGCGACAGGGTTTTTAGGCAAGTCACTGTTCAAACTTTTTTGCGAATCGACTTTTTGTTTTTAATTCGAACCATGAATTCATCTCATTCGTAATTTTAAGTTATTCAGTTATTTCTGTTTAGACAAAGAGGTTGAGTAGGATAAAGATGATGCTTCTCTAGGTTTCAAAATGAAATTCCCTGTATTTTCTCTAACTTGACTATATACTAGAAGCACAAAAAACTGGATGCGAAAAAACGTATATAATTCTGAATACACTTGATTCTTTTCTAATGAGACAGAAATGGTGTAACATTAACATTACCAACACTTATATAATTTCCACCCTCTTACCTAGACAAATATTAGAAATAAATTTTTTTCTCTCACAGTTTTACAATTATTTCTGAATTCAATTGTATATATACTTTCTCTATTACCGGATCTGTTTTGAGGGTGCTGCAAAAAGGCAAGGAGGATATTATTTGCAAATGACATCTTTTGTTTTTGACTTGATAATCGTGCAAACATTTAAAAATCTTATTTATATTAAACATAAATCTTTGCTTTTTTGTTGACATAACTTATTAATTGCATTCAGTTGAGTATTAAAATAACTTTTTGAAGAAGAAAAGGAATATATAAGCAACAAAGAAAGAATTTGATGACTCACAGACTACTAAAATCGACTGTGGTGTTATGCTGTTGGGAAAACATCTCTTGATATGCAGCTCTTCCTCATGAATAATGTTTTGTGTTGTGGGTTTTTAATGTGCACTTGCAAAATGGCGGTAAATTTCGAGGAACTGCTTCATAATACAGACCGTTTGTGATTTTGGCATTAGATACAATTCAGGCATTTTAATGATCTAATAGCATTCTAAAACCTATTATGAGATATAAATTCGTATAAAAAGTCACATATTATTGATAACGGACTTCCAATCATAATGAAAATGTTGTCTGTGTTTTACATGATTACGTGATATCTATGGTAATTTTGATTTTGTTTATACTCTCCAGACTCCTTCGGAAACCATACAAAATGTCAACATGTTATAATGATCTTTTCATCAGAAAAAGTTTAGTTTGTTCATCACGATGATAAATGATGTAGCTTAAATTTTCAGAGTATCTTTCATGTTGCACCAAAAAATCAGAGTTTGTTTGTTATAATGTATAACATTGAAAATGTCGTAGGATCGTGGGTAAGAGAAAAAACAAGAAATTCATTTTTTTTGTTGCAAGTTCTCTCACAAAATACCACTTAATAAAATATATACTTAAGGTGACTCTGCTGGAGAAATCCTTATAAAAACACATACTTTTTATTCAATGAAACTTTATAGGATTAACTTCTTATATATATATTACATGTTTATTTTTGCTAAAAGATCAAAAAGGAAAGTTTAGAGGACTTGTAAAAATCTGCTATTTCTCTCTTATTATGGTGAAACTCCTTTTTTATATTTTTCACCAACTTTGATTTCTGTCCCTCGATTCTCCTTTTAAATGATGTTTTTAGTTTCCATCTGGTTTTCATGGTCACTTCAGAAGTAAGTCGAGGTGTGAATATGAAATTCCATACAGACAAAATGTGAAGCCACTGCCACCACAGAAGTTTTTGAACCGTTCAAAGGTAAATCTTTTATATACATTAATCTTGCAACAACTGTCCATAAATAGTATAATCTGTGATTTGTTTACACTGCAATAAAAAATTCATTTGTTGTTACAGTACAATAGTTGTCAATTTTCATCATCAGAGAATTATCAGGTGTTGTGTTGATGAAAGCTAAATTCCCTTGACTTTGACGATGTTGTTTTTGCCAATGCAAAACCTGATCCATACTGTACAAGAGGGCTTAATTGCAGTTAACTCCCATAAACTATTGACCCGTTTTTTAAACCAGCAATTTTACAGAACAAAACCATGTCATATCTTGCAAAGAATGTATGTCAAAAAATCTTTTAAAATTTCAGGTTTAAAGAACAAGTATAAATAGTAACGGGAATCTACAATAAAGACTACAAGAGTTTCTGTCAACCATGATGTTTTATCTCCATAACAGTAACACCTAGCCTAATACCATGGAATTTCTAGTCTTGACCTTCTGTTATCTATGTTGAGTTAAAAACAAGATTTAGATTTTGGAAGACACTAACCTTAATTTTACTAATCCATAACAGGTTCGATCAGACAATCACTTATTTTCGCGCCATGATAACAGAAACTCCCATGTATCTGGAATGAATGACTTAGAGACATATTTTCATTTGGTAAGAATTTCTTGACATGCATTAACACTTATGTTACAGAAATTGTTTTGTTCATCATAGTGCATCATAAAGAAAACGAAATTGTGCAGTCTAGCACAATTACTAGGAATTATGTGATGTTAAGGTAGAAAACAAACAACAAGACTCCCTTGAGAGTGGTAGTTTGACACTTGTTTCTTAGATTTTGTGTGCACTATTTTTTTCAACTACGACCACCCACCTCCCCTGCCTGTTATTGTTGCAATGTCCAGCCCCCCTATTCTTCCAACCCCTCCTATTATTCAGCACTCAATTGTAATGTACCAAAACATAATTCCTTTAAATGATTTTACTTAACACATTTACAAGTATTATATATATCAAACATTTTGGTTAAGTTTTGAAATATATTTACCCATCCTGAAGAAATATTATTCTAATCTATGAGTGTTCTGCTATTGAAGACATTTAAAGTTTTAGATTTTCTAGCTGGTAAACAGTAGAATAGACATCATATTTTGCCTTAAGTAAGTTGCTTATGAAAATGGAGCGATGTGAAGAAGATAGTAGTCAATGAAATTGGGAAAATACATTTTTAGATTCAAAATTTTTGTTTTTGTTTTTCCATGGAAATCTGTTGAAAATCTGCAATCTGCAAATTTGTTGAAACTCTCTGCGTATGAGTGTGTAAAGAAATATGCTAACTATTTCAATAAAATGCTCTTTTATCACAGTGATTTTATTATGATTTTGCCCACTGGGAAAAGGAGTTTATTAATGATTGAAATTGAAAGGAATTGAAATGAAAAGTCCTAGGGGTTCATATTGTTCGAATCTCTCTCTGGCTTTTATCTGTGCAGATCAACAACATTTTACGAGTTCTCTTTAGTTATCCTTTATTAAAGGTCGGTTCACACCAGTGTGAGAATTTAACTATCGCTAAAAGGAGTGGTTTTCAGTGAGAGATATTTCTAAGCGATATTTATAAGAAAGTGTGGGAATGTTCTAAAGGTAAATTAAATCGTATTCACATCACTAAGAACTTTGAATTCTTCATGAGAAATTCAGTGAGAAATTTAATACGTCACCCGTGGCAACCGACGTATCATGTATCATCCTATTTCTTTATTATATCCTCAGGGGCTTGGGAAGAAACGAGCGCAATCGTCACAGCATTGGAAAAGCACATCAAATCTTCTCACGTGGAATTATGCTCAAGATGATAAAATATTTCAGACCAGCTATAAATCAACATTTAACAAACGAAACTGCATCACGGCAAACAGCACGGACTTGAAAACACAAGTAAACCGTAACAGTGCTGCAAAATCTACGGAACCGATACATAGTCGAAGAAACCCAGACTTACATAGATATGAGACTAAGAGGTTTCATCGAACTCCACCGTGTGTGTATTCTGCTCCACTGCTGGCTTGGAACGGAGTAAATGTGTCAGAGGACTTCTCGAATAAACCCTGCGTTGGAGATACTTCGAAGCGACGGATACTCCGTTAGGATTATACATGAATGCGCTTCACGGTTGCGTAATGGAGGCGCAGAACGAACCGATATCAGTTTTTTAGGTAGTAGAGTATTTAACTTTATGCAATGACGCCTTCTTTTCTCTTCTTATTTTTGACGTTAAGCACTAGACATTATACAGTAATTTCCTCACTTAGCCCAGATAAACGTAACAAAGTTTTGACCTCAAACTAGTAAAATGATCAAGACTTATTGGACAAACCTATAAATAGACTCTTTCTTAAGTTGAATATTCACAATACAATTATGGAGCGAGACGTTACAAATGACGCCCTAACTTCTTGATTGCACCGCCCCAAATTAATTTCACATGATTTGCACAACCTCTATAGTCAATATCGTAGGTCAGTGGCAATGATATTATGCATGGTACATACGATTGAAAACGGGACGAAAAATATTTTGATAATAGTTTTTTTGGTCCATCTGAAACATGAATTTTTGTATTTATATTATAATAACCTTTTTTTATTTACTTTTTATATGCTAATAATATATTTATTTGTACAGGATAATCTTTCAAATTCTGAAGTCTTTTTTGCGGGTGGCAGCAACCTCAAACTCAGTACACTTACTTCATTGTTTACTCAAGGCTGGGAAAATCCTGTGATTGTGTTGGAAAACATCAATGTCAATGTCCGCATACATGATATGTAAAATATCAATTTGGGGGTCTCAGTGCAAACATAAAATTGAGAAAAAATTTGAATGAATTCAGTGCTTTGAAACAATAAGCACGATGTAATTAAACTACGTGTTAATCGACCATTAAAAATTACATTTTTCCAAGACATTTTCCTTATTTTTTCAAAAACCACTTTTTCATTTATCACAAAAATATACTAGCCAAAAGAGCTTGAAAATGGCTTTCCATTGATGTCAAAATTATTTTGAAATTCGGTATAATTCATTTAAAAAAACAACTTTAAAATTTCCATTTCCAACATTATGAAACACACTGTATATGAATGTAGTGAACAAAGAGTATTAACAAACATGGAAGAAGTATCACGTGACTAAAATTCATTTTATAAATCTCAAAGTGCCCTATTTTAAAGATAATGAACTGTTACATGTAGGGCTGAGAGTTGCACTATGCTGATGTCAGCAGAAATAGAACCATTGAGCTTAATTCTGTTAGTTTCGAAACGATAAACTATATAAAGATTATCCGCCACCAATAAATTCTGTGTGCAGAGTTAGTTTATAGAACGTACGTTCTCAAAATTATTCGGCTTAAAACTAACATAAATAAAGAGAGTTAGAAAAGTATTTTAAAGCAGCTAATAGAGCTCGAAAATCTGATCTAAAATTGATTGTCTGCCTGTACGGTAAGTCTCAAATTGAATATTTAAATATCAGTAAGAGAAGTAGTTAAGTTGAGTAGTTATGTCAGCTCTATTATCATCAAGTCTTTCATTGGAACCATGGACGAATAAAAAGAGAAGGACTTACAACATTTATAAATCTATTCAAACAACCTCGCCTCGGTTTATTGAAATTTTGACAAAAGCAGTTTTGAAACTCCCTCAAGTGCTGTTAAAAATACATGTTTCCATTGGCTTCCATGATCGTAACAACCAACAAGAAATGAATTTAAAGATTTTATGATTATTTTTTAAGCCAGGTTTTAAACTCTGATTCCTCATGACTTCTTACAGTCTCAAACATGAAATTTTCAGAATTGAATGAAAAAGCATACTTCTTTCTGCATATTCTCAGGCATCACCCAAGCGTCTTTCAAAGTACCAAATCTTTAGATATAAGTATATACACAAAATGCTTCCTAACTCCGAGAAATTTATCTTAATTCCAATCCAACATTTTAAAAAAAGGTTGAGTAGAAGTTTTGTGATACTAAAGAATGTTGCATATGTATCTCCAAATCGTATTTTCTCTCAATTCTTTGGTTTTCCATATTTCATTAAACCTAAAGCGTCGTATGAACCCACCCATGTGAACCAAAATCCAGTGAAATGTGAGGCGATGATTACATCAAAGAAATGCCGACAGAATAGATTATAATAATAGAAATGAAAGGCTTAAGTATTAGTTGTGAGTCCTTCTCTTTTTATACGTCCATGTTGGAACGCATCAAGAATATAAAATATAGATTATATTGTTCATTTTCCTAATTGCGAACGACAATCTTAGTCACGAATACACCTCAAAACATATTTCAACATAACAGTTTGTATACAGAAGATAGTTTTAGCAGAGTTACAAAAGCAAGTGTTCTGTTGAATTGCAAAGGAGAGCCGCTATCCGGAACTCTCGATGTACTGGAAAAAAATTCGAGATAAAAAGCCCGAGATTACACCAGGAAGAAATTCCAGATACCGGGCTTCCAATATGTTAACATCTATTGAAATGTGTTTGGCACTATTTTGAAAAAAAACACTGAACACAACACTGTAAAGTTTCTTAAAGTTACTCTTTAATGTTTGCTTGTGGTGTACTTCTCATTACTTTTATCCCAGGTCAAAGTTGTATTGGGTGGGACTCCATACTTGAAACATCTTTATTTGATAGCCCCTTGTTATAGATGGAACAGTTCGTCTATTATGTCACTCAGGACAAGGACAACGTATATTGTAGCTACAATGAACAATGAACAGTAGCCCCAAATAGATTAATTGCCAATTTATTTGGTCCTATCGAAGGAAAATGACATGACAGTGGAATGCTTGCAATGTCCGTGGTCTTAAATTCATTGCAACAATATTCAATGGGATTAAATAATAACCAAGTTTGTATATATGGGGACCCAGCTTATCCTCTACGACCTCAATAACTGACCTCCTTGAGAGGAGCTCATCTAACACCACTTCAGAAAGAATGGAGTAAGTCAATGAGTTCAGTGAGAGTTGTAGTAAAATGGATTTTCGGAGATATTGCAAATTACTTCAAGCTAAGGTCAAGCTTAGTGCTGTTGGAGGAAACATGTATTTAGTTTGTGCTATTTTACAAAATGCACGTAGTTGCTACTATGGATCAACAACATCAAATTATTTTCATCTTCCTTCTCCAGACATTAGGGATTATTACGGTAGCAGCGTAAGCGAATACCGTATTAAAACACCCTTGGACTCCTACTACTCCTCCTACTACTCCTCCGGACGAAACGGCAGTTTTTAGCCTACGCTTAACAGTCGATCAGATTTCGTTCAGAAAATCATATGAAACCTCACAAAGGAACGCAGTCTAAAAATATTCGAAGGTTATATCCAGCAAACATTCTAAAATAAATTTTTCTAATATTTCATCGCTTAATAATACATGAAGAAAGAGATATTTTGGTAGTAAGGCTTTAAGTTAAAAGTAGTAAGTAGTTACTTTTACTAAAAATGCTTAACATTTGGATGTAAGGTACGATTTTATCGTCGGTAGTTCAACCTTAACGAACTTTTTAATTACATCTAAAGTTTGTCAGCTATCTAAACCGTCATTTTGCATTAAATATTTCAAAGATCACAGTTTTTGGGAAGGTTTCTTGAGTCCATGGAATATTTGTTATTGTTTTTAATTTTATTTGAAGCGTAAGTTACACATAAGTGAGGTTCGGAATTCCCGAGTTACAAAACCGAGTTACAAAACCGAGTTACGCATTATGACGTCACAAACCGAGTTACTAACTCGGAAATTTTTAAGTTTTTATTTTTCTCGAGTTACTAACTCGGAAATTTTATTTTGTTTTATTTTTTCCGAGTTACTAACTCGGAAATTTTACTTTGTTTTATTTTTTCCGAGTTACTAACTCGGGAATTTTATTTTGTTTTATTTTTCCCGAGTTACTAACTCGGGAAATTTATTTTGTTTTATTTTTTCCGAGTTACTAACTCGGAAATTTTATTCTTATAAAATATTTCCGAGTTAATAACTCGGAAAATTTTATCTGCTATACGTTTTTAATTTTTAGTTTGCTTTATGTTTTTCGAGTTAGTGGCTAAAAACTAAATCACAAAATGACTTGAAATGAAAGTGAAATTAAAAGAGAATCTCGGACCAAATTTTCAAACAATTCATTATGAGCATAAATTTTCAAAAAAAAAATTGAAAATTTGACTATGGTGGTTACGAATTTGCTATGTGTGCCTGAGTGCACTTAATTTTCAAAGTGCTTCAGCTTCAAATTCTCCAAGAAGCCATTCATGAGTAATCTTGCTGTTCCTCCCTTATATACAGATGCTGCGAATTCAAAACTAAACGGAGAGGAAAAGTTATTACTAAAAGGTCGTGGCTTACCTTTGTGATTTTGACTCGTATTATGTAAAGTTATATCAGTAACATTGAGTGTTTTCTAAATCCCCTTTTAACAAGGAAAAGAACAAACATTTTGAAAGTGTGCATTCTGAGAAGAGGAGAAATGCTGTGATATGTACCATAAGTGTCTCTATTTTATTTTTTTTTTTTTTCTTATTTTGTTTTTCATTTCGTTACTCTTCGGTTTTTCGTATTTATAGCATTTCTATGCTAGTACAAGAAAACAACTTTGCAACAATCTTACTGTTTAATAAAATATGGTAGAATTTTGTTAACTTGCTTTCTTTTGTTAAACGTTTAGACAAGTCTTCTTGTTTATGTCGCGCAGTCATTCCAGTGTTATAAGAATAGCAGTTCGAAATTAAAAACCCGTTCAGATACAAATAGACCATGAGAACAATTTGTTATGGAGTGTTCTTTTGAAATGATTGCGTGCACAGAGAAACCATGTAAACTATGCGAAAAACAAGTTTTCAAAATCAAAGTAACATTGTTCTTCTTGCTTTATTTCACCCAAACTATGCCACTATTAGATTAGATCTCTATCCACTAATAACTCTTAATACGTTTTAGTGTATGCATCATTTGGTGAACTTATAGTGTTATCCTTCCTTGTGGTTTATGTTCCAGTGCTAAAATACTTTTGATTTGATTTTTCTTCACTTTCAATTTGGTGATAACATATAATGTGATGATATATCACTTTGTGGATATAGGTCCCCTATTTGTAGTTATGCTACACACACATAGTCAATACAAGTGCGAATTTGAAGCTGAAGCACTTTGAAAATTAAGTGCACTCAGGCACAAATAGCAAATTCGTAACCAGCATAGTCAAATTTTCAAATTTTTTTTTGAAAATTTATGCTCATAATGAATTGTTTGAAAATTTGGTCCGAAATTCTCTTTTAATTTCACTTTCATTTCAAGTCATTTTGTGATTTAGTTTTTAGCCACTAACTCGAAAAACATAAAGCAAACTAAAAATTAAAAACGTATAGCAGATAAAATTTTCCGAGTTATTAACTCGGAAATATTTTATAAGAATAAAATTTCCGAGTTAGTAACTCGGAAAAAATAAAACAAAATAAAATTCCCGAGTTAGTAACTCGGAAAAAATAAAGCAAAATAAAATTAATAAAATAAAAGTAACTGCATCATTGTTGAAAAGCATTTGTTCATTAGTTCTGTACCTTTCTTCCATTTTTAGTTTCGAATTGCTAATTCAGATTAAAAGAGAAGATCTTTTTATCTGAACGTCTGCTTCATTGTTTTTTAAGTAATCTATAGTCTCAGAGCCAGTGCACCTCTGCTTTGACATTACCATCCTCACTCTCCACTGAAATTCGTTTACGTTCTTCACCAAATTATTCGAGAAGTTCTTTTCTCAACTCTTCAACCTCACACGTGATTCAAATTCAGAGCTAATTTCAAAACTATTCAATTATATCTCTCATTCCAGCATCCATTTCAGATTCTTCAGGAGAAATTCCACTTTTTTTAGTACCGTATTTCCTCTATTAAGCGCCCGGGCGCTTATAAAATTTTTTCGAAAATTAGGAGGGCGCTTATTGGAGGGGGGCGCTTAAAAGAGGGGGGCGCTTATAAAATTATTTCAAAAAAACCCTACAAAAAATTGTGAGAGGTGTTAAAAATAAATACTTATTTCCACTTTTATTATTTTCTATAAAAACTATGTACAGAAAACAGAAGAAATATCAGGTATGGTTCATGTAATGTTTTCCAACTCTATATCTATGTCGTCATCTTCTTCTTAATCGGAGTCTATTAGAATGTTTGGATCATCTTCCATGTCTCGTTGAAAAGATCTACAAGCATTTGGCTGACTGTTTTGACTAGTTTCTAATAAGCGCCCGGGCGCTTATCTAGGATTTTGACTCTAACATTGTAACTCTAATAAGCGCCCGGGCGCTTATTAGAGGGGGGCGCTTATAAAATTATTTTTGGATTAACAGGGGCGCTTATTAGAGGGGGGCGCTTAAAAGAGGGGGGCGCTAAAAAGAGGAAATACGGTATTTTCTGTCGATCTCTAACAGCACGATCATCGACTTTGAATGTGAATATAGGCAAAGCATTTAAACCATCAGCAATACATTTCCATAAATTTCCCCTCTCCACAGAGCCATGTTTATAATTTCCACGGCTCAAACAAAAGCATTTCTCTTACAAGCATAACATCGTGAACGATGGCAAAAGTAAACATGAACAAATTTTTATCACTTTACGCAATGTTTGAATAGGAGGGCCTTAAATACATTTGGAGAGAAAGATAAAAGAAGCATGTGAAAAATGTGATCTGACAATTAAGTTATAACCAAGTGACATTATTAAAACTAATTGAAACAAAATGAAATTAAGAATTCCTTTCAATGAAACAATACATTGTCGAGTTTCGGGCTGAACTTGAATACAGGCCGGGGCAAACCAGTCCAACATTTCATCCAACATCATTCTCCCATGTTGGATGAAATGTTGGATGAAAAACTCAATGTTGGACGAAGTAAAATTTTCGGTTTGTGGGGCTTCTTCTTTTATCCAACAATCGAACGTTTGAAAATCTTCGTCGTACCATTCATTCTTTCAAAAACAAAATGGCGGACGAGAAGAGGTCTGCAGTGCTTGTACTCTTCTTGTTGAATGAGCTCATCGATTCAGATGATGAAAAACCAACACGCGGGAAAACCAGAGAATGGATTAAAAGGAGAGAGCAAAATGGATACTTCAATAACATCATAAAGGAGTTGAGAATCGAAGACAGACTTGGGTTCAGGGAAATGTTTAGAATGGACGTAGGAGACTTCGAGTTGATACTGAATGAGATTATCTCATTTAATTACACCTGGTCAAATGCGTAACTGTGGTGGTCACAGACCAATCATGCCCGAAGAACGACTTGCTCTTACACTACGTTTTCTCGTAACTGGAGAATCCTTTCAATCTCTTCACTTTCAATTTAGAATTGCTTTGAACGCGATTTCGTATATCATAAGGGGATGCTGCGATGCTCTGGTAGATAAATTGGTCCTAAAGAATGGCTTGAGATTGCCAAAAGGTTTGAAACCAGATGGAACTATCCGCATGCATTAGGGGCAATAGATGGGAAACTTGTCACCATCAAAAAGCCTACTAACTGCGGCTCCTACTACATTTATAAGCATACCCATTCCATAATACTTTTAGCAATTGCTGGTCCTGATTACGAATGTTAGTATGCCGATGTCGGGTCTAACGGCCGAGTTAATGACTCAGGTGTATGGAACAACAGTTCATTATTCCAGTCTATTCAAGATGGGTCCGTAAAGCTTCCAAAGGATGACGAAATGACTGTAAGTGGTGTAACATTACCCTATGTTTTTGTTGGTGATGATGCTTTCGCACTTAAAACAGTTTATGATGAAGCCTTATCCTCAACAAAACTTAACCGTCGATAAACGAATCTACAACTACAGACACAGTAGAGCAAGACGAATATCCGAAAATTTATTTGGTATTGTTTTTATGGGTATTCTTGCAAACAGGTGGAGGATCTTTTTTACAACAATAAATTTAGAGCCAAAATATGTCGAAAACATAGTTCTCTCAACGCTGGCATTACATAATATGCTTATCAAAAATCCAGCTTATCGTTCAGGAAATTTAGCAGATTCTACTCTCGAAAATGGTGATGTTAGAGAAGGTGAATGGCGTGATGATGTTACCACAGATACATTTCACCCCCTCCAGGTTCCCAGAAGTGGACACAATGCAACTGTTACAGCTAAAGTAGTCAGAGACGAATTTAAGGATTATTTCATGAACGAAGGAGCTGTTGAATGCCAATGGAAATTTTGTTAAGAACTTTTGCATAGGTTCGAAATTGTACAACTGCTCCGCAGGCGCTAACGTTGTTTTAACTTTGTTACAACGTCCATACGACGTCGCTGGACGTTATAACAACGTTAAAACGACGTCGTGTGCAGGCGGGGTGCTTGGTTATGGTATAGTAAAGACAAATATCTCTGTAAAGAACTTGTATAATAAAAATTATTATAACAACTGATACTAACGGTAATGCGATATATCCTTACAGATTTATATCCGTCCTTAAAACAGAGTGTTACAGAAAAATATTTTCTATCGATAAACTAAGTTTTTTCATTAGTTTATTCCTTCTAACGAATATCTTTAATAAGGAGTGTTCAACATGTCAGTATAACTTTGTCCTTGTACTGGAGATGTTGTGTTAAAAGAACTGTTTCCGCTGTTCCCTTGCATTGGTGTACTATTATAATAAAACTGATTACCATAACTCCCATAGGCCATATGACGGTTCGTAGACTGCTCGTTCTCGGCCTGCCTTTCGATGTCAAACAACACATCGGAGATACGTTTCTCAGCACATCTTCGTTCACGAGTTCCTAATGTAGATAGAAAAGGCTGAATGTTTATTGACAGGAGGTAATTCAGTAGCCTTAGCGGGTTTAGTTATGGCTTCCGTGCACTTGGAAAGCAAATCTAACTTCCTCTCAGCTATGGTTTGCTTCTTTTGGCGTGGAGGATGATTGATGTCTTTTTCCTCCTCGTTTTCAACGTCAATCTTCCGTTTCATAGTGATCCCTGCTTTTAGATGATTTAATGACATGATTTAATAAAAGGCTTTGATAGTGAACCCAGCCTGGAACATAGAGCTCGTCTGTGCTCTGTCCACTCTTGGTCTTATTGACTTTCGCTAATTCTCTTCCAAATTGTGCCCTAATACCATTTATTTTCGTTTTCAGCGATTCATTGGGTACATCCAAACCACTTGCGATCTCCGTATAAGCAATTTCTCATACATCCCGCTTCGAATACTGCTTGTCAAAAACGTCCCATAAACAAGGCCTTTCTTCTAGCATTTCTATAAGGACGGAGATTTCATCATCTATCCAATCTTTCGCTCCTTTTTAGGGC
This sequence comes from Turritopsis dohrnii, assembly GCA_027922465.2. Taxonomy (NCBI): domain Eukaryota; kingdom Metazoa; phylum Cnidaria; class Hydrozoa; order Anthoathecata; family Oceaniidae; genus Turritopsis; species Turritopsis dohrnii. Next base: position 115,134 of record BQMF02000670.1, on the reverse strand, counting down.
CGACACAAGCCATTTCAGGGTGTGGGGGCTAAAATGTTTAAAAAGGACTTGAGTCAAGTGACCTGGAATCATGCTCCCGAAGTGAGCTGGGGTCCAGGGGTGAAGCCCCCGGAAGCTTTGGGTTTTTGACCATTTTCAAAGCCTGGATAGTTTGAATCAGAAGCTTGTCAGAATATTTATGACAAAATGAGTGAAGATGCGATCTATTTGTGATCATGTGATCTAACTTTGGGGATGGTCAGAAGATGGGGGGGGGGGGGGGGGGGGGGGGGGGGGGGGGGGGTAATCTTTATCAGGATTGCAAAACAGTCTCTTAGCGGGATAGAAATATGATCCTAAAAAAGTGATGGTTAATGTCAGGAATTTTCTTAAAAGGACCAAACCTTGGTCAAATTTACAAGTGGGGGGCTATAGCCCCCCCCCCCCCCCCCCCCCCCAGTCCCCCCTTGTGTCGGCCCTGCTTTTTTTCTCTTTCTTGCCGTCCTTGGTTGCTTTCTTTTTAGGAGCAGAACTAGCTTCTTTTCTTTCCTTTGGGTCTTTCTTCTTTTCGATAACCTTGTCTTTTTCTTTCATATATTCTTGAAAAGGTTTTCCTTTAACATAGTTATCATCTTCGCTAGACGACATTTTTGTATCACTATGCCCTGCTCTGCCCGAAATTGCAAAGGAATGTTTTTATTGACGAATTTAATTTGTAAACATTCGATTTAAAAATTAGAATATTTTCGAACGTTTTTTGGAACGTCTGAAGGTTCGAATATCAAAAAGCGTGTATATGTTGGACGAAAAAACCACCAAACCAGTCCAACATGAAAAATGACGCTTTTTGATTAAAGACCTTCTTTAAAGACGTCATGCTTTTTTATTCAAATAATAGTTCAATTTCTGCCAAAATGAAAAAATTGCCTTTTGTTGGCTATGACCCTGAATTCTGATTTTCTCTTCTTGTACTTTTCCATTTCCTACAAAAAATACATCATGAGAAAAACCAAAAGATACGGATTCCATCGATACAAAGTTTATAAAAATTAATTGGATATCTCCTTCAACAACTGCGATGATAGTTTTTGAATGCAATTTTTTGAAACACACTGCAGAGCGGTTTGTGTCAGAGGCGTAGCATCAGAAAAGAAAAGCGTGCAAGTAACCTAATTGCCACTTAAGACTGAAAAGGAATACCATGTTGGACTCTTACACTTTGTTCAAACTCACCCTGAACACGCCTCTGTTGTGTATCAGTGTCTAAAGAGTGGGTATAGTTTTAGAATTGTTGTAAGATTTGGTATTGACTTAAAACGAAAAGGAAATGCCTAATATTTCAAGACACCCTTTAAAATGTACGGATGTTATCAAATTCAAACTTCCATAATCGAAAGACTTACTTTATTCATCTATTCTGTATACAGTTAAAACAGGAATGAAAAATAGGCCACAGGATTACACAATATGTTATTCAGAACTGTTCGGTATTCATTATTGAATGTGATATCGCAAAAATAAAGTAATTCATCATTTTTTTCTCCTACATACTTAAACAAGTTGAATCAAGGATAAAGAGTTTGAACGAAAATGAAAAGGGTCCATTTTTATGGCGATTTTTTAACAACTTTTTGACAAAATGTTTCATGTTTATATTTACTTAATACTTATTTCTTTGAGTCAAATAATGGCAAGTGGCAAGATTAATATTTCAGTCAGTGAAAAAATACAAGCTATGTATACTAAGTTCCAGCGACATCACAATGTAACCATTACAGCGGGAGAACTTCTTGGACATTCTGTAATAACAAGAACAGAATGTGGAAGTGCTTGTATTCAACATGCACACTGCAATGGTTTCACATTGACAAGGGCTTTTGATAAGCCTCCTTTAAAATGTAGACTGTTCAAAGGAAACTTGGACATTAACCATTACTTTGTTAAAGATACAGATGATGAAGATTTTTACGAAATACAGGTTTGTGTATTCTTCAACAATTTTAGAAATAGACAACTACTGATATATTAAGCTACTTCTTTAATAATCCTAAAAAAAACAAAATGTTGACAATTCTAGATATATTGGATTTTATTAATTTGATTATGTTTCGACTTCCATTCCCTTGTCAGGAAGTCTTTGATATTTCTGTGAATATGATACGTTTTTATCAAAAGGGTGGATTTAATAGTGGCATGGCAAAGGCTTTTGCCAAATAGAATAGTAGCTAATTATTTTGTCAAAATATTTGTCACGCTGTTGATTGCTGGATAAATCATGACACGGTGCTTAACATTGAAAATGTATTTACTCTGTCCTTTGCTAGCAACACATTAACAAATAAATCAACAAATCATTTAGAAAGAGTAACCGCAGAGAGAGTAAAAGAAACAGTAAATTATTGCAATCTGCACTTTTCAGATTTCTGATTTTGAGCTCTAAAACATTTACCTATTTTCAAAGAACAGAAAAAAGGATTAGCATGTGACAATGCAAATATAAATTGACTGTAAGCGAAAATGTAACGCTTTTACGATATATGTTGGTACGCAAAGCGATATAGTAACTACCTTCACGTTTAATTTTCTTTCTCTATGCAACTCTGTTATAGAATCCATGCACATTAAACCCTGGTATATGTGAACATGGCAGTACTTGTATTCCCCATTTCCATAACAATAGTTACTATTGTGAATGGTGTCTGTCACCATTTTATGGGAAACATTGTAATGAAACAGGTACTTTTTGAATAAATGATTTTTCACTATCTTCTTCTTCTTAGTTTTTTACGGATAGATACTTGGCTAAAGTCCTTTTAATGTTTATAACTGGGATTATAAACTAAGGGGGATTTTGTGACCTTGGTTTAAAAACGGTTACTTAAAATTAACATGGTTAACGGAAAAGTTAACCAAGTTAAATGTCTAGTTATCTTGGTTTAAAATCTGAGTTGGTTCACGACATTAACAATAAGTGGCAGTACAGTACAGACATACGGCTTTTTAATTTCACTAGAAGAAGCCATGTGATTTGATAGTCCACTAATTTATTTTTAAAAATTTAATTTTAGAATCAACTGAAGTAGAGGAAGTACATAAAGGTAAACACAAATCGGTTGTGCAAAATCAAAATTTTTTAATGAGAAAAACGGATGTGTAGAAGTACCTTTTCTCAATGGCTGTTTAAAATAAAATATTTCTAACGAAAACTGAATTAAAGATTTACTTATTGAAAAAAATCGGACGTTATGCTAAAAATAAAATAATTTCTTATACAGTGTGTTTCGTAATGTTGGAAATGGAAATTTTAAAGCTGTTTTTTTAAATAAATATACCGAATTTCAAAATAATTTTTACACCGTTGGAAAGCCATTTTGAAGTTCTTTCGGATAGTATGTTTTTGTGACAAATGAAAAAGTGGTTTTTGAAAAAATAACGAAAATGTCTTGGAGAAATGTAATTAAATTTTTAATGGTCGATTAAGGCAATGGACAGAAAAGATTTTTTGAAACAATGACAGCAATCTGGAAACAATAAACAAATTTAAGCTGTGTGTTCACGAAAAACGTTTAACTTTTATGTTTTTAAATATCAAATTGGGGGTCTCAGCGCAAACATAAAATTAATAAAAAATTTGAATGGATTCAGTGTTTTGAAACAATAAGCACGATGTAATTAAACTACGTGTTAATCGACCATTAAAAATTTAATTGCATTTTTCGATGACATTTTCCTTATTTTTTCAATACCCACTTTTTCATTTTTCACAAAAATATACTAGATGAAAGAGCTTGAAAATGGCTTTCCAACGGTGTAAAAATTATTTTGAAATTCGGTATATTCATTTAAAAAAACAACTTTAAAATTTTCATTTCCAACATTACGAAACACACTGTAGTTATTGAATTGTATTGATTATATTGAATCGGATAATGAGTTTCAGAATACTTACATAATAAAGCAGATATACAGTGTGTATCAAAATGTCTTATACACCAACTTTAAAGGCGTATATCTCATTACATGTCTGATAAAATATTGTGAATTTTATATCACAAGAAAGAGTTTTTCATGCTCTATCCATAAATATAAAATGTTTGCCAAAATATTTGTTTTTCGAAAAGATATGGAAGAAAAACTCAACGATTTGGTTCATTAAATTTTTAAAAGTCAAGTAACTCAATTTACAATAAATGCCATTTGTAAACACAATAAAAAAATTAAAAAACATCACACAGTAAAAAATTTTTATTTGAAATTTTTTAGATCAGTTGTTATGGGAAATTAATTCGCAAAGGTATACTTAAAATTTTCTAAAGGTTTCATCAGCAAAACAAAAGAAAATTACACCATTAAAAATTCATTAGCATGTCAGTTAATTGACTTTTAAGAATTTAATGAACCAAATCGTTGAGGTTTTCTTCAATATCTTTTCGAAGAACAAATATTTTGGCAAACATTTTATATTAATAAATAGAGCATGAAAAGCACTTTCTTGTGATATAAAATTCACAATATTTTATCAGGCATGTAATGAAATATACGCCTTTAAAGTTGGTGGATAAGACATTTTGATACACACTGTAGTTATGTTAAGCCTGGAAGCAAGCGAAGTGAACATGCGCGTTTAGTACAAATTGCAGCACCTGGTGAAGCAGACCATTCACACTTGCACCACGCAAGCGCCTTAAAGATGAAGATAAAGAATCCTTTTTAATAAATAAAGACTTTATTTGACTAGGTCAGAAATTTATGATATGTGTTGAGAAAAGAACCCAAAAGCTTTTTGATATTTCGACTTTAGTGACACATACCATTTTCCAGGTTAGCTTCTTCAGGGATCTCTTTAGCCACGTCTTCTCGTCCTAAATGCTTTTTTTTATTTTGTCCTTAAAGTACCTATCTGCTTAATCATATAACATTGGGTATTTTCTCATTGCCTCGGAGAGTCGTTCTTTTTGCTGTGTTGCTATTTTTTTTTAGTTTGTTTTACACGTTTTTCTCTTATTTCATGAAAATCTGACTTGCGCTCACTGCTTCGCGCGTTCACTTTGATACACAAAGTCTGAATACTTAGCAATTATTTTATTCCATAGATATAACGTCTGGCAAAAATTCCTCTTGTTATCACTTATTTAAAAATTACGGCATTAAGAACAATTATTTCTGGATACATCCATGGAGGGATTGGAGAAAAATTAAAGTCTTCTGTATTGGGGGTAAGCTTTATCATTTGTTATCATTGCAAATGGAAACTACAATCAACCTTACATCTTTTTTTATATTTATTTGATTAAGTAACAAAGCATCGATTGTGTGTTGCGATTAAATTAAGCATTTCAACTGAAAGGCAAACCAATATTTGAGGCTTGATGCTGGATGCTGAGGATGTCTTGAACTTTAATATGTGCAACGAATGATAATGAAGTTTATCTTTCTTCAAATAATATGTCCATCTTTAAATTTTTTATAAGGTGGTAAAATGAGGATATTCCTGACTACTGCAAGAAAACCAGGTGCTTCTATAGAAACGCTGCAGCCAGGATTGGATCTTGGAGTTTGGTATAGAATCGAAACAGCGTTTTTAAACTCTCTTTACAAACTCATCAAGTTTAGATTCATACATTGGTTTTGTCAAACATCTGTTACTTCGCGGGGAGGATTTAAATTGACTTCCTATGACGGGGAGCAACATAAGAATGCTTTCAAGTACATAATCGGAGAAACCGACGTATTACCATCGGCTTGCGTTCTGTCACCCGAACGCAACTGCGCAGATATGATAAATCATAAACTGTCTGCTGACTATGTGGACTATCGATGGCGTGTTAACCAGGATGTTATTCGATACGTGAACGGAGATGTTGTAACGAAACACGGTGAAATGTTCGGATGCTTCGAAGCGCCAAGAAATGTCACAGAAGGCGACAGCTTTGAGGTTCAGATAGGACATTAATAACTTAAAGAAAGGTTCACAGATACCGAATTGAAAACAGCATGAAAAATTAAAAGGTTGTTGCTGTATCATTTCGCTGTTGAGTTAGTAAGATGAACAGTTAAACACCCATCAAAATTACTAATCAAAAATATGTTGTTTAACGCGCACCTATGAAATAGCTGACCGTATATTTAAACAGAACATATCACTCTCTAAAATACACAACGTAGATTATTAGTAAAAACTAGCATACCGGGGAAAACTTTTTACCGTGTCTAAATTCGCAAAAGATGTGTCAAACCCCTACTACCCGTATTGAAGCACGTTGACGAAGTATTGAATCACGGAATCGCATCCGGAAATAATACCGATGTTGCTGAGCTCGAAAGATTGAGAAAAAAATATACTGTATCGTTTTGTTGTGACCAACAGCTATCTAGATATTTTCGTTTATAGATTGCAATGATGCTACGGCTGCATCACCAAAAAATTAAGTAAAACATGTTACGTTATTGTCGGAATGACTTCCTCATGATTTGTTTTCGTAATTGATATTTATTTGATCACAACACTAACAAACTGAGTTACATGCCTACTTATTATTCTTCTCTTTGATAATGGCGTTATCTCTAGTAATGCACTTGAAAAACAATGTAATAATAATGTAATAATGTAAAAACGTCAGTTTTGGTTACCGAGATAATTTTCCCTAAACGTCGCGTTCTATTTGGGTCTCAATGGAATGGCTTCACACTGACATCGCGTAAAAAATAGCAAATTATTTCTCTCGCAGCTCACCTACCAATTTGCGTGACAGACAAACAAACAAACAAACAAACAAACAGACAGACAGAGAGACAAAGAATCGGCTATTAATATATAGATCGCCGAAATTCCAATTCAAAGAGACTGTCATCTTATCAGAAAGATGATGACGGAGTTGGATTGTACAAAGAAGACGGTGGTGGTGGTGGGGATTTGGGGGCATTTCCAAATACTATTTTGAAAGCTTCCGTCAACGTTCGATTGATCCATAAGTGAAGATTTCCAGACATACTTAAGCTTGCTCAAATTATCCCTGCAAGCAAAACGGGAAACGTTCTTGATATAGACCATTATGGACCAATTAGCATTTTTTCCAACTCTATCCATACTGTATGCAAATACCATGCAAAATAAGCTGTCTGGATTATTCACTTTCAAAGTTCCTATATGGCTTTGGGAAAGATGACACTGCTCATCCTTGTTCGTCTTTTGAATTTATGGAAAAATTGTTTGAATAAGAGTAAGATTGTTGAAACTGTATTGATGGATCTACCAAAAGCCTATGATGCATCGTGTGTTGATTGCTAAACTTCATGCATATGGGTTTGAGTCTAAGAGTGTAAGTTTAATAGCTGATAACCAAACATGTACATCCCATAGAGTTAAGGTAAATTCGTCTCTGAGTGAATGGTTATTGATATCCCTACAGTTCTGTTTTAGGTCCTTTTTTACATTTTTTTAAATGATCTTTTTCCCTGTATCCAAGAAGCAAATAATTGTAACTTTGCTGATAGTAACACACATTTTACTTGTGAAGGATGCCATCACTATTTTTAAAAAAGAAACCACTAACATTTTACAACGCTTTAAGATCAACACAATGGTTGTAAATTATGTTATGCTTTCGGTAGAGGAATATACGTGTTGATATTGGTAATAATTTCAAAATCTAGTATGAAACTTTTAGGGGTTACCATTGATCATAAAATGGATCTCAACATACATGCATAGACACTTTGACTGCATCACAGAAAAGTCCTTTAATTACTGCCCATTATGATATGTGAAAGTAAACGAAATAACACTGCTATTCATAAAAGGGCGCTGTGTACAGTCGATCAAAATTTCAATGACAGTTTTTAAGAGTTATTAAATCTAGATCAGAGTGTCAAAATACATGTAAAGAATTCGAGGATTTTACTGATAGAAGTATTTAAGACTATCCATAAATTAAACCAAGAATATATGTGGGATATATATCCACCTAAGGTAATTCGGTGTAATCTTAGATCGGGAAACACTGTGATTCTTCCGCAGTAAAATATGGTCAAACATTTATTGCCTTTAGAGGAGGTATTCTGTGGTCAATTTTACCTAAACGTTTAAAGAGTTCAAAATCTGTAGCAAATTGACGAAAAACATAATCACGGAATGTTGAAAGAAAAACGTACTCATGTTATACAGCTTGAAAAACTGCTAACAAAAACATGTATGGGATCGTTTCCCTATGACCAACCATTATCGAGATATCGTCGAACAAAGATTTTCATGACGTCACAACCTCGTCCTCTCAAAAATTTACTTGTGAATTACTTGTGAATATTACTTGTGAATATTTTGTTACTCCATAACCAGTATTGAAAACCACTAAAAACGCCAGTTAGGTTCTTGAGGTATTTCCCCCCATTGACGTGTTCGATTAGGGATGGGGTCATGGGGTCATGGTTCCACAGTGACAAAAAACTGACGTCATGCCAATTGCTGCAATACACTATTCCAGAAAAAAACATCTCTTGTCTTAGCTTGGTCTTATGTACTCATCAGAAGAACTTCACCCTAAATTAAAAAGAAATGTATTACTATCTGAAATAAAAATGTTATATGCAACGCCGATTAGTATAATAAAACTAGTATCTAACAACTTTTTACCGTGTCTAACTTCAAAAACGAATCCCATGTCAAAAAATAAGCGACAAAAGTTTAAGTCCGCCAAATCCTCAATGGAAAGCCTAACGATGTTTTAGAGTGAGAAAAAAGAGCAAAAATATGTATGCGATCGTACCGCTACGGTCAACTGTTACAGACATATTGCCAGTCAAAGGTTTTGATTTTAGGAGAAAATTTTTCGTCAACTCATCGTTTATCACGAACCCCAAAGAACGCCAGCTATACCTTTTATTTTCTCCATATACTAGCATGTAGCTTTAGCTAAAAATGCCCCCACATTCAAGCATTGCAAATTGTATACACAGCTAGCTATGCATTGCAAGCTATACATCGGAAACAAAAACAAATTTTTGTCCGAAAACAAATGTTTTGGTTTATTGTGGGCCTGGTAAGTGGCATACTTATATGCTTAAACATTTTGACAAACCCAGTTTTTCAGTTATCCTCAAAGCTGCTCAACACTCACTCAAAATCGCTTTAGAACTGTCTCGCATTATGATCATGAGACGAGTATGAGGCTGTAGTCATGACAATTGTAACTTTTAACGCATCGAAACAGGCATAAAATAACCCCCTTCATTCAAAGAGTTGAATTGATGGGATCAATTGAACTTCAGGACAAACCCAATAATTGAAAAGCTATTTAATCGGCCAACGGTCATTTAAAGAACAAGCACTGTTTTATGATGTCATTTCTATTGTTTTGAAGAGAACAAGGGTGACGCAGATAAAAAAATTCAGATGAATGTTTTTATAAATAAAGAATATATCGCGTGCCAAAAGCCGATTTAATACTTTGTGCACGATTCCCATACTATCTGTTTATTATAATACTATTACTTGCGATTTTAAAACTTCCTAATAACATTATAATACTATCTTCTTTGATTTTAAACTAACTTTCAGTATTGTTAAACATTGTCATAGTTTTATTACTATCATATAATTTTTATAATACTTTATCAACTTCAACCCTTTTTTTAATTTTAAAACTTTGGTCTACATAGTCTGTCACGTGACAAAGTCAGACTCGATAATTCAGTTGGTTGATGTTGACCAGATGTTAGTGCGGGAAACCGATAAGATCTTTCAGTGACTCAGTTAATTTAAGCTTTTTAAATTGAGTAGCCTTTCGTATACCTGCTGAGTGCCATTTTCCACCCCAAACTTCTAATGCTGAAAGAAGGTCCTTAATCTTTTGTATCTTCCTCATTGGGAGTACGCTGTCCACTAGGGTACAATCTTTGAAGTGACTGTTCAACTATTTCTTCAGATGATGCACACGACTCTCTGCTTCCGGCACATTTTGCTTAGCTGCAGCAACTAGCGAATGTAAAGAGTCCACTAATTCTTGCTCTGCTTCCTTGCGATGCGCCATTTTAATAATTCCGTTTACATCAACATTTGCCGCAGCACATTTTTTCAGAGTGATTGGGTTATTGAGTCAGACTATCATGCGCGACATAAAACCCAGGGCTTTCAAGTAGACCAAAGTATTATAATCGGACAAATTGCAGAAGTATTAAAAACATGCATAAGTTGTTGAAATATGTGACGCTCATTTTCAGCACAATGGTTTTAATTATGTTATGGTGTTCTTATTAATATATTGTGTTCACGCACGTGGCCCTTTTATCACGCATGTTATTCTTTTTAGTTTTGTCGTTCGTTATATATTTTATAAGAGAAGAAAACGTACTCGTTGAGTAAAGAACTGCGTGTCTGTTTTTTTATCAGGTTATGGGCCCAGACATTTTTTTTTATATATATCGAGTACTGAATTAGTTTTGATTTGTTTGAATTTGATTTTATGATGGCGACTGAAGACGTAACGTTTAAAATTGAGAAGCTAACTGCTGAAAATTATCATTCTTGGAAGTTCAATATGAAAATGTATTTAATTGAAAAAGATCTTTGGGAGATCGTTACCGGTGATGAAATTATAGAGGATGCTATGGAAGAGACTGAAAAACGTCGAATCAAAAAACGCGAAAACCAGGCGTTTGCCGCCATTTGTTTGGGAATTTCAACAAACTTACAAATCTATGTTCGTTCCACGAAATCGGCTAAGTAGGCGTGGGAGAATCTGGAGAACCATTTCCAGCAGAAAACACTTTCGAAAAAGATTTTCTACAGAAGGAAGTTATATTCTGCGAAGATGGACAAAGGACAAAATATGACGGAACACATTAACTATATTAAGACTTTGTCGGAACATCTTGAAGCCATTGATGATGCTATCGCAGAAAAAGATCTCGTGATTCTCCTGATTAGTAGTTTGCCCGACGATTACAACTACTTAATAACCGCGCTAGAAACTATAGCTGAAGACCACCTCACGTGGGATTACGTTCGCGATAGGCTTGTTCACGAGAGCGAAAAGAGAAAGCCTGTTGAAGCTGAGAATTCTGGTGATGCCCTATTCACATCAAAACCTAACCACAAGAAAACCGGTAAATGTCATTACTGTAAGAAACCAGGACATTATGCTCATGACTGTATTAAAAAGAAAAAGGACCAGAAGAAGGAAAACGCAAATCTCGCAAATGGTGATCACGACAGTGGTGAACTAGCTCTGAAATCCTCTAACGTAAACGAGGATGAGTGGATAGACTCTGGTGCTTCTTCTCACATGACCCATGACATGAAAAGCTTAAGAAACTATTCCAGTTTTGAAACGCCGATAAAAGTAAAACTCGCCGATGACTACGAGCTGAATGCTTTCGGTAAAGGAAATGTACATTTGACTATTTTGAGCAAGAATGAAAAAGTCAAAATTGTGCTACACGACGTACTTTACATCCCGAAGATCCAAAACAAACTGTTTTCTCTATCTTACCTAACAGATAAGGGAATTGATGTGCAATTCAAAGGCAAGGATTGCGATATCACCAAGGAGGGAAAGCAGTATACCATTGGACACAAGTACGGCAAACTTTACAAACTGAACACGATAAACCCAGGAAACGACGAAACGTGCTGAATCGGGAAAACAAACAAGCAGGATTCGATCGAGCTGTGGCATCAACGATATGGTCATCTAGGGTACGATAACCTAAAACTCTTGAACGAAAAAGAGATGGTGAATGGCCTGAATATCAACAAAAAGGAAGCCTTCGATCGAAACTGCGAAGGATGTGCTATGGGGAAACAGCATCGTCAGCCGTTTCCAAAGAAATCGCAAAGCACCACAACCAAATTGCTCGAGCTGATCCACAGTGACGTGTGTGGACCGATGGATGTGCCTTCAGTGGGAGGTTCCAGGTACTTTGTGATTTTTATAGACGATTTCTCAAGGTACACTACTGTCTACATGATGAAGCAAAAGTCTGAAGTGCTTGAAAAATTTGGGCAGTTTGTAAATCTTATTGAAAATCGCACTGGATTGAAAGTGAAACGATTACACATTGAGAACGAGACTGTAAAACGCTTACGCTCAGATAATGGTAGTGAATACTTTTCAAAGGACTTTGACGAGTTCTGCAACAGTCGTGGAATCCAACGTGAACCAACCATTCCATATTCCCCACAACAAAACGGAGTTGCTGAACGCATGAACCGCACCCTCTTGGAAGCTGCACGGTCGATGCTGCACCATGCAAAGAAACCCCTCAACCTGTGGGCTGAAGCTGTATCTACTGCATCCTACACACGGAATCGAAGCCCTACCGCTGTACTAAAGAGAGTAACGCCTTATGAACTTTGGCATGGTAAAAAACCTGACGTTAGTTCCCTGAAAGTGTTTAGCTGCAAAACATACGTGCATGTTCCTGATGCAAAACGTAAGGGGAAACTCCAGAAGAAATCGTTTCCGTGCGTCTTTGTCGGATACCCTGCCAACGAAAACGGGTATAAGCTGTACAATCCTGAAACGAGACAGATGCTTCAAAGTCGTGATGTCATGTTCATGGAGAACGCTTTTGACATTGAAAAATCGAATGACGTGAGCCACGAATTCTTCACTGGAACATTTGGAGAAGCTGAGGCAGACGCTGAGGAGGAACATCCAGGAAACAACGTCGGTGAACCGCAAGTTGCTGTTGAAGGAAATGCCAGACCGCGACGAGCAAGGAGACTACCTGACAGACTGAACGTTCTGACAGGTGATTGGTGGAACCTAATGGAGGCTGCATCGATCGCAGCTGTGGATACCGAAGAACCAACGACCATTGAAGAAGCTTTAAGCGGTGTGAACTCAAAGCTATGGTCTGAAGCACTTCGTAGTGAATTCGATTCGCTGAAACAAAATCAAACCTGGGATTTAGTTGACTTACCCGCCGGTAAGAACATTGTTGGCAGTAAATGGGTCTTCAAGCACAAACGTGGTGCTAAAGGCGAAATCACGCGGTGTAAAGCTCGTCTTGTTGCACAGGGATACTCTCAGAAACCTGGTGTCGACTACGATGAAGTTTTTTCACCTGTCGCAAAGTATAGTTCTATTCGTACTGTACTAGCAATCACCAATCAACTTGATTTACACCTCCACCAAATGGATGTCAAAACAGCATTCCTGAATGGAAATCTCGAAGAAGAAATCTTCGTAAAGCAGCCGGAAGGCTTCGTCGACAAAGAACATCCAGCCAAAGTTTGTCGATTGCGAAAGAGCCTCTATGGCTTAAAACAAGCAGCACGTTGCTGGAACATGACCCTCGACAAGTACCTTAAACGGTTGGGATACGTTCAAAACGATGCTGACCCCTGCATCTACCTCAAGCGATTCATCAAGGATGGACAGGAAGTCATCCTCCTTGTTGCTGTATACGTCGACGACCTGCTGATCGCTTCAAATAACGACAAAGAACTCCTCTCCGAAAAGAAACAGATCGGTGAACATTTCGAAATGGTTGATGAAGGGGAAGTTCATTACATTCTTGGGATGGCCGTCAAACGAAACCGTAAGGATGGCGTACTTACAATCGACCAACACGCATTTCTATCATCCATGCTGAAACGTTTTGGAATGGAAGATTGCAAGCCTGTAACTACTCCCCTCGAACCCAACACGAAGTTTGAAAAGCTGAAAGATGATGAAGAACCAGTCAACCTGAAAGAGTACCAATCTGTCATTGGATGCCTAACATACGCATCGATTGGGACCAGACCAGACTTGTCAGCTGCAGTGGGAGTACTTAGTCAACACATTTCGAAACCTGGCAAGCAACACTGGATCGGTGTAAAACGAGTTCTTCGATACGTTAAAGGAACCGTCGATTATGGGCTGGTGTACAAGGCGAGTAAAGCTTATGAAACGATGAACTGTTTACGTGGCTTCGCCGATGCCGATTGGGCAGGGGATGTGGTAACACGAAAGTCGACTTCCGGTTACATATTCCAAATCGGGAGTTCCACAATTTCATGGAAGTCAAAACGTCAGTCAATTGTTGCACTCTCCTCGACTGAAGCAGAATACGTTTCGTTATGCAGTGCAACACAGGAAGCAGTATGGTTACGAGTCCTTCTCAGAGGCATGGGTTTCGAACAAGCCAATGCTACTACGATTTATGAAGACAACCAAGGTGCAATCGCTCTTGCGAAAAATCCTGCACATCACTCACAAACAAAACACATTGACATTAAATACCACTATATACGTGACGCTGTCTCGACCAAGGAGATTAACCTGAAATACTGTCCTACACAAGAAATGATTGCTGATCTATTGACAAAGGGACTTCCTCGACCACAGTTCGAAAAGCTTCGTCTAGAACTTGGTGTGACCAAACTATGCTGAAATGACTTTCAGTTTTGACAATGACGTGACAAAGTGACCGTCAAGTGGGAGTGTTGAAATATGTGACGCTCATTTTCAGCACAATGGTTTTAATTATGTTATGGTGTTCTTATTAATATATTGTGTTCACGCACGTGGCCCTTTTATCACGCATGTTATTCTTTTTAGTTTTGTCGTTCGTTATATATTTTATAAGAGAAGAAAACGTACTCGTTGAGTAAAGAACTGCGTGTATGTTTTTTATCATAAGTATCGTCACACAAAGTTACTATTATATTATTTTACTATTATCAACAAGGTTATAGTGTTTATAACCCACCACAATTATATCATAATCGCAAGTAACAATATTATAATAAACAGATAGTATGAAAATCATGCACAAAGTATTATATCGGTTTTTGGCGCGCCATAAGAATAAATGTGATAAATTGTTCACATGAAACAATGGTTAAAAAGTTTTACAATACAACAAATAGTTTAACGAGTAGTGTAACCAAGAAGCATAGTGTAGCGGTGGCGGTGTTTCAAAACCAACTTGGAATATGCAAAACCAAATAGGCCTAAATGATACTGATGCTATAGCTATATCTTTCAAACAGTGTAAATAATAGGCTTAACAAAGTAATATCAGAAAGTATTTGCTACAAACAAAAGAAATGTGTTTATAATCAAAGTAAGATTTGTTAAAGAAACTATGTAAGAGCCAAAAGAAAAAAAATTTTAAAAAATGTAATCTGCTTTTCAAACTTTGATTCGAAACAAAAAATAGCCAAAGTTTATATAAAAAACAAGAAAAAAATATAAAAAGGTTTTATTGATCATGATCATGCTAGGTTTCGACAGTTAAAAAATAATACAAGCAGCAGAACGACAATTTGTAATATAATAATAAATTAGGAAAGAGATACGAAAAAAAATTCTTTCTCCCACCTACAGTACCATGTTTTGAAACGGGAAAGAAGCAAATTCAGCTAATAATTGTATACCACCGTGTGTAACAGCAACACGAAAAGTTGGAAGATGATGATGAACAAAATCGAAAACTGACTTTCGCCTATCTCGTGAAACTACCATGCCTCCTCGCTCGCTTACGCTCGATGCGGGGGCAATAACACATAAGCATTACAAAATATGAAATGAGAACAAATTTTCCAGCTCACCTTCTTTTTAAAAAGGCTGTAAAACGTCAAACATGCAAATGAACAGAAGAACAGAAGGATTTCTATTCAAAATAGCTGTTTGGAAAAATTTTAACAATCTTAATAGAAAAAGCTATGTAATGGAAGTGACACTACTTTTGACGTCAACATTCTCAATTTTCGAACGTTTGATTTTTCAAATTAAAGCAAACGTTTTGTTCTTGTTATTGTAACAAATTTCTCTTGAATTCAAAAATATTCATCAACATTTTCTTATGGAATATCACCAATGTGTAATGACTACGTGATATTGGCAAAGTGGCCATTCCTTACGCTTGTAATCTGCTCTTTATCGCGTATTAATTCATCATCTTCGACTAATATCTGTACAGTAATCTTGAAAAAATGGTTGACGTCATTTGTGAACAATCCCTTGTTGTTAAAGACGTTATTCAACTGTAGTGATGAGTAATAACTTCTTTTCGCTACTGACAAACTTTCACACATCTTTTTTTCCAGTTTCCAAGGTTAGGAACTTGTCGGTAAATATATTTGCATCTCGAAAGGATCATTATTTCTTTCCGTACGTACTTTGTGACAAATGGCGAAGTATTGTTTCTGACATTTTTTGATTTTATTGGGGCGTGTTTGTTGACCAATTGACAGAAAATTGCATCAAAGGTGTAATGTAAGTCAGCTGTTATAAGTGACTCAAGTTCCTGTTTAAAAAGTTTCTCATTGAAATGTCTGTAACAGCGATAGCTGATAGCTTTAGGATCTTTCTTTGGTATTTCAGCATTAATAACTGTTATTACCCTATTCCACAGCATATACGCCCACCCTGTTTAAAAGCCCATGGGCTTGCACCCGGGTATAGGCCCACTGTGCCTTTATCCGGGAGACTTTTTCACTTAAGATCTTAGGGGTAAAAAGTAAAGAGAGATGTATTTATTCAAACATCTTTTTCTCTTTCACAGATATCTTTAATTACATGTTCCACTTTTTTAAGATAGCTACAAAGTTTCTTGTCCTTTAATGACATGTCTACATACTAAGTCAAAACACTCGAAGGCCTGAACCACATAACTTTTAAAACTCTATAAATTCAGGCTATTGTTTTCGATCATTGTGTTGAGTAATATTTTTTTGCGGAATAGAAATCTAAAAGCATATGTCAGTTCTCCTTAACATTTACTTTCAAATAAACAAGTTTTCACGTATACTGGTACTATTCTTAAATCTTTTGGTTTTTTTCTTTTTTCAACTTTTGAACCGTGTGTTTCACTAGAGCATAAGAAATGGAACTGATTTAATCCCATGTCATACCCAGGGCCGTATTTCTTAAAAAATATTGAGGGGGCTAAACAAAATGAAGCGAGCGAAGCAAGCGAGAAAATATTTTGAGGTGGGGGGCTCTAAGCCCACCAGCAGGGGTTTTAGGGGTCGGAGCCTCCTCATGAAAGTTTTCTCTAATACTTTACTCCAAATTCTAGCTTTTTAGTGTTTTAAAAACAATTTTTTTTTCAACCAAAAAATATTGATAACAGATATGTATATATTTCTGACGTAGCCAACCTGTATAAATATCATTTAATAATAATAATAATTATTATTCACATTGTGAGGGTAATAACATAAAAGATGCCAATTATGCGTACCTGCAGAGGCAAAATTACGGCTCATTTA
This sequence comes from Turritopsis dohrnii, assembly GCA_027922465.2. Classification (NCBI taxonomy): domain Eukaryota; kingdom Metazoa; phylum Cnidaria; class Hydrozoa; order Anthoathecata; family Oceaniidae; genus Turritopsis; species Turritopsis dohrnii. The sequence goes on along the minus strand of BQMF02000670.1, from coordinate 97,949 downwards.
CCTCATACTAGCATATTTATACTGCGCATGCGCAGTTTTTGGTTTTATTATATGGCCACCTGATGTTGCCCTTGAAAAGTTACCTGGTGAAGACGTTCATGTGTTTTACCTAATTATGACTGATTTTACGTGTACTAACAGGCTGTAAATGCGCATGCGCAAATTCCAGGCTTATTATACAGCCACCTGATAGCACTGGAAAAGTTACTTGACGAAGAACTTAATGTGTTTTTCCTAATTACGGCTCATTTAGTTCATATTAGCGTCTTTTTTACTGTGCATGCGCGATTTTGGTTTTAATTATGCGGTCACCTGATAGCCCTTGAAAAGTTATCTTGTGAAGACCTTCACGTGTTTGGCCTAATTATGGCTCATTCCAAGCTTAAAGGTGTTTACTACATTTGACGGAGTTACTACATTTGTCGTAGATTTTTACTACATTTACCGTTACTACATTTGAAAGAGATTTTTACTACATTTAACGGAGTTGCTACATTTGTCGTGGAGAATTTACTACATTTGACGGAGTTACTACATTTGACACCTCTAAACCATTACCTCTTTCGATTTGTCTTTTTCCACAGACAATAGCTCTCATTAAAAAAAAAAGATGTCTCATTCATTTACCAAACCTTATGACTGTTTTGAGTATAGAAAAATATATGCCCATGGGCTTTTATACGGGAGCTTTTATACGGGAGTTTTTCAAATTAAAAGTTCAAAAATCGGCAAAAATTCAGATAAAAGCCCATGGGCTTATATACGGGAGAATAGGGTACAATATCGTGGTGATCAGAAAGATCGTTCTTTAATATAACGGTATAATGGAACAGTTTGGAGTCAGACACCCATATGTGTTCTATGCTCGGCGTTTTTAGCGATTTGTGGCCTGTGGGCTTTTCATTAACATTTTTCGAGCCTAGTTCAGAGTTAAAAAGATCCATGTATCCTCAGAATCAGAAGCAATGAAATCTTTCATCAGAATAATGTTATCGTAATGATCGTAAAATATTCATAAGTTTGAGATGCAGTTCATAGAAATACTGGCGACAACCCATTTTTGTTTACGTAAATTAAGATAAAAAATATAGCTTTCTATGTCTTTTGGTAAGGATGAATTGTCAATTTTCTTACAAACAATATTCTTTTTAACATAAAACATAACTCCTCCATATTGGTTTCTAAATCGTTTCTAAATGGTCCATGTAAAATTGTGAGTTCGGGAAACTATAGTCAAGCTTTGTCTCAGAGACAAGAAAACACATCAACACTTTCACACATGAGATTCTTCAACTGCTCAAATTTGTTTCTGATAGAATTTGTTGTTTAGGTGACCAATCATGATACATTTTTGGATCACAAATATTCGATGGATTTGAGGTCATCATTAACGTCAGGGGTTTCAGTAGTCAGAAGTACGTCTCTATACAGCATACATCAGCACTTTAGATAAGGTAATTGAGTAATCCTCTACTAGAATCTTGCAAATCTAGCCTGAAACATTGCATCATATCTCGTTTTGTATTATGATAACTGCTGTATTTCATCTCGAAAACAATGAAATATCTTATTTTATGACTAGATGTTAGCCTACTAAAGTCATGTTAAAGGAAGTAGACAACAATGGAAACATAAAAATATTGCTGATCGATGGAAGCTTATATTTAATATAATATATATATTATGTTTTTGTGAGACAATATGGGAATGTTCATTATTAAACGTTTGAAATGATCATTTTCAGAAGTACTAAATATTTAACGATTCTTTTATTTCTAGTAAGAAAAAGAAAGTTGTGAGTTTTATTGTTTTACTCAAGATGATTAACCAAATTAATGTACATACAATATATATACAGAAGATGTAATATGCGAAACATATTAATGAAGGAAAATGAACTTCATGAAGTGAGGAAAGGAAATTGGAATATTCTAAGTGACTTTTAAATGAAGGAAATATTATGTTTAGGGAATACTTTGACAGGTAATTGTTGAGAAATAGACACTGAAAGTTTGTAGAGAAGTCTTTCTGAGGCACCCTGTAGATGGATGAGACACTCCAACCATAACCCTAACCCTAATTCTAACCCTAAATTTGGTTATCTTACAAACAGGATTTAAAGAATTTAGGATAAAGAAATCACATTATGTTTTTGGGTTCTCATCGGACATAAAACTGCATTTGAAATTGTTGTCTACAATCATTTTCTGTCTGTTATATTTTTAAGTTCTCTATTTATTTTCTTCACGTAGATCATCCTGTTCAGTTTACGTAATTCCGAAAATTCCTTTCTGACAAACATCCCATTTGAAAGTACAATGTGCAGTATACAGGATTAATATTCGTTCTTATGTTTCTTTCAGATAAATAGCAGAGAATATTGGGAAAGTTTCTTGCACATAGTTTGATCTTCACTGCAACCTCAACTTCACAAAATGAATAAATCAGGTTTTGGAAACTTCACCATGTTCTATACTTCACCGAACTGTTTATCCTCAGTGTCATACTTTATCATCCAAGCAACTGCAATAACATTACACAGCGTTGGTATTTATTGTCTCCTGGTGCAAAAATCACGAGAAGACAGTCAGAGGATTTTCTTGATCAACTTAAGCATAACTGAAATATTACTAACAATTACAACAACTTTGGTGTTAATTCCAATGGTAACACTTTGGCAACCAAACATGAAGTACTTCGAGATTTTTACGTGTATTAGTTTTGTTATTGTAATGGCTTTCTATTTCATCATGTACGTTATCACACTGGACCGTTTGCTGTGCCTTTCGTTTCCTTTTGAATACAAGCAATATGTTCACAAGAAATCAGCAACAAGATTGATGGCTGCAGTGTGGTTACTAGTCGCTATTGGGATAGTTATTACTTATTTCACGGATCCAATGGTCACCCAAAAAATAATGGATGTTCATGGCTACACAATCATGAATGGTGTTTTCGTGTCTTTTGCTATTGCAGCATACTTGTTGATCGGTTACACAATTTATACCAGCAGGAAGACCTTTGGTCATCGAAAAAGTAAATTCAGAAAAGAATTCGTGGTACCATTGATAATAATCTTAACGTTTGTCGTTTTGTATGCTTTACCGGATGCTATAATCGTATGGCTAAAAATTCAGCCTCATGAAATCCCATTCGAAATGAACATGATATGGACAAGTGGATTTATCGTGGATTCCTTTTCCTACTTATTCGGACATAGGAACACTCGCAGAGTTTTTCATTCCCTATTCAATTGTAGAAAGAATAGAGTTAGTTCGTTAATATTACGTGTGAGGAACGAGCTAAACAATCGATGTGAAAGCTCCCAAGTCACATCTGTAAATACTGAGGTATAGGTTAACATTGAAAGTTATCTATAAAACTACATTTCAGTTCATGTCTGCGATACTTAATTGAAACTGTAGGTATCTATTCGCTGGAATAAGATAATAATTTTGAAAACAGTTTTCGCCGCAGAATATCAAAGAATATTATGAAGTGTACGTGAATAAATGATCGCAATATTTGAATTATATCAAACAAGTTATTTGGGGTTACGTTGTCCTAAGGACTACTTGAGTTACCAGTCAGTAAAGCAAAATAAGGCAGGTGGATAGTGTAAAAAGGATACGAAATGTTCGTCAATCATTTCATGTATTATTTTGTCAATTTGATTTTCTTTTAAATCAACCGTTAATTATTATGTTTCATCGCCATCAATTCTTCTAGGTATTTTGTTCGAGTTAACCGGGGGAAGTATCAGAATAGTATTTTGACACTTTTGATAGGGTTGTAAATCACCTCCCATTATTGTGTCACGCATTTGGCTTTCATTGAAGTTTACCTACGTGACTTAACATAACGACATAACGAAATAATTCATAAAATATGTAATTCAGTTGTTTAGAACTATTTCACATTAAAGCTCAAAGGTTTCTCAATACACAATACACCATTAAAATCGTTAGGAAAATGATAAACCATGGAGGTAAAACAATATAAAAAATATTGTTATTTTTTTCTCCAACAATGGATAAATACCAAACAAACGTTGTTTTGGTTCCGTTTTTGTAAATTTCGTATGGAGAAGATTTGTGACTAAAATAAGTTTCCTTTGACCTAAAATTGTCCCTGAACACTTTGTGTTATTACATTATGTAATATCCTAATATCCATGCGTATCATGATAAAAGCTTTGTTTGTTGCCTGCAGCAATTACATATGATGGTTGGTAATTAATTTTGTGAAGCTGTAAACGCAGAGCAAAGACAAAAGTTCATTATTATTAGAAGGTAGTCTGAATTTACATTTTGTTTTGCATCATGATGTAACATAAATGCCATTTTGGCGATGTGACGAAAATTTGTACCAACGACAAAACCTTTCGATCATTTGAGAAATTTTATATCTCTTTTATTTATTGATACATAATCAGATGCATAACTGCCACAAAAACAGACGAAAGAACTTTAATGTTTATAGTTTTGACTAAATTGAGTCAAAACCCAGGGGCGGATCCAGGGTTAGGCAACTTAGGCAAATGCCTAACCCAAAATCAGTTAAATAATGTTTTTCATAAAATTGTATGAAAAAGGTATTGTATTAGTATTACAATAATCAGAAAATAATCGAAAATATCAAGAGAGATTCCCGCATCCAATCCGCCCGATCCTTTCTTTCCCAAATAGGGGATTATTATTCTCCCCGGCGGCGAGGCGCGGGGGGGGCGCCATGATGTTAAAAATTAATGTTTTTTACAGCTTGAGTTTATAGGTAGTGATCTCTGCCCCGAAAACGACTTCTCATAGTCACATTGACAACACAGACTAGTGCCTAACGCTCACCTTAGGCGAAGAAAATTTGCCTAAGGAGCCCCGGGTTTACACACTTTAATGAATGAACTGGAAGAAAATTTGCCTAAGGAGCCATGGGTTTACACACTTTAAATGAATGAACCAGAAGAAAATTTGCCTAAGGTACAACCATGGGTTTACACACTTTATTGAATGAATGGTCACAAAATCTGCACAAAACGACCGTGGGGGACCTTCGAATTAGACCCAGTTCAACATGGATTCGCTAGAAAACATCGTTGCAGCTTTTGATAGCAATAATGAAGTATTAATAGGAAATTTTGAATTCACTTAATACATCTGTTGAAAACTGACTTCAAAATCTAGGAAAAGCATTTTTTTCGAGTTATGTCTCTTCTTTTGCTTTTGCGAAATGAAAACATTGTGGCTGCTTTAAAGCAAGTGTTTTATTATTTTATGTAATATAAATGGATTATTAGCACCATAATTCGTTGACAGTTAATTATTAGCTCAGCTATGTATAATAAGTTTGTTTGTGTCAACTGAACCGAAGCCTAAATATTTTTGGTATCTGTTTCTGTTAACCAAAATGCATCTGTAAATGTTATGGAGTTACGTTTGAATGACTGAGTTTATAATACACAAAGTCATTGTTATTTTTCTGAGTTGTTTTGCGTAGGCAGCTGCATGGTTTTTTTAGCACCAGTATCTCTACCTGGTAACTTATTTCTACAGTTCAGTATAATTTTTCTTGGTTCGAGATGACTGTCTGGTTTTGAATTAAAGAACTTTAAAAGGATCCTGTGTCCAAAATGATATGAACCAATATGATAGAGATCAAAAAGACTCTTGTTAGTATTACTTACTTCCAGTTTCTGAGATATGTATATAATTTAATTTTCGAAATCTTACATTCACTTTATGCAATGCATATTTTATGATGTATATAACAGTGGTGGATCTAGAGGTATGTCGAAATTTGTGTAGGAGAGCATTAACATAATGTGAATTCAATTTACATTTTACCAATGGGATTATTTGGACGCTTTTCTTTTATGGTTAGATTGCTAACACTCTCCTACACAAATTTCGACATACCTCTAGATCCGCCACTGTATAATAAGTTAGTATATAGGTTAAACTTCTCATCGAAAGTTGTCATTAATACTATATCTTTTTAATTTACTATAGAGAGAAAGGGCTTTCACTTTGAGTGAGTGATAAGAAAATGAAGTTATAATATATTGAGAGTTTATACACATAAACAAAGAACAAAAATCTTATTCTTATACATAATTATACATCATAATTATGTATTGTATGATTTTATGATTTTTAAATCAAAATATCTGCCCAAGGAAACAGAATTTCCAAAAACTAAGACTTCTGAAACAACTTTGTGCATTCTATCATCCCTCGAAATATCATTTTGGATGCAGGAACACTTTAACATCTTGGAGTTATTCTTTCATTTTGTCTTCTTTTGAAAAAGGTAATTTACATAATGTTTTAGTTTGACTTCTTGTTTCCTATGCTACATTAAATTCTGGAAAAAATCTTGTAGCTCTTATTTAAGTGGAAGCAGACATAATTTATCTGTTGTTGTGTAGTTTTATATATAGGTTCTTGGACTTGTCTCAGGGATTTCTGGAAGCACCATCTTTTACTATATTGTGGTTGACATTAATTATTTAACCATGGATCATTTTTAGGGTAGGGTATACTATTTGATTTGATGAGCGCCTAGTGCAAAAATCTGTTTTTATTTTGCTGCCGGATAATGATCAAGGAGCTTGTCTCTAATTTTGATTTTGGTCATTTTACTCTATTTCTTAATATAATTTCTTTTCTTTTCTTTCTATCTGACCATCTTGACCAGTACATAGATGAAATATCATGTATTTATCTGAGTGCTCCAATCTATCATGGTATAGGTGATTGAAAATTTATTTATTTGATTCATTACAAGTATGTTTTCATTTGATGGATTCTTCCTGTTCATGTACAAGCAATCAAGAAAATGAAGAAGATAACAGATGAAGTAATTTATTGGTTATTTACTTAACCTCCAATCTGGCAGAAAATATTATTTTGGCCTACATAAAGTAGTTCAATACATTCCATTCATACTCAATTAGTTTTCTTTTGTTTATTTCCCTTATTCCATTAGTGCAACAATACAGGCTTGCATTATAACACTCCTTACGTTAGGACGAATGAATTTGAGTTAATATTTTTTACATTTCGAAAAGTATGTATTAGATTGGGCGTAAACTGGCGTAAATTTCATCGATTGCGCCCTTATGAGTGTTTGGCAAAAAAAATTTGCCTAACCCTTAAAAAATCCTAGATCCGCCCCTGAAACCAGTCATTGGTTGGACCATAGAAATACGAAAAGAGAAAGAATCACAACACTTTTAGATCTTTTGAAGCAAACGCGTCCTTTTTGCAGGTATCATAATATTGTTTCACTGATATAATTTGCATATTTAATGAAGTTTCGATTGTTTCATACTAACAATTAGTAGAGTTTCTCATTGGTTGTTTGAAATTTAAAATTTGAATTTCAAAATGAATTAAACAAAATATGCATAAAATTCACAAAATAGTTAGACGATCTTTTGTCCTTCAGACCGAACATTACGATAACATAAACGAACTTTATGTGCCACATAAATCCCTATATCTAGTGAAAGCCGTCGTCCTGATCAAAGAAATTTTACACACCGTAACAGAAATGAACTCATGTGCAATCAGGATTCAGTGAAGCTAAAGTGGTTATCAAGATAACTATTGTAGAAGTTGCATTTGTGTTTTCGTTATAAAAATGGTGTCTTGCATGTTTCTCTTCTTTTTCATCGACTGAGCAAGTTTGAATAAATAAACTTTTAACTCAATTGCCTTCCACTTATCTGTGATTAACTTAAGACTTCGTTTTATGGAGGAAAACCATAAATAACTTGATATGAAAAACTTGTGATATCTCGTTATTTGTCGGTAAAATTCTCGTGAGATTAATTATATGTTTTTTTTGGGCGCCAAAAAGACTTGTACGGAGTACGCGGTTCTAACCGATTGTTAGAAAAGAACAACAGAAAATTGAATAGAGCATCTGAATGTTGTGATTCTTTCTCTCTTCGTATTTCTATGATTGGACGAAAATATAACTGGTATTATATGTGTATTATCAGTGTAATAGACACAACAAAGTATCGTCCCTCTCCTATCCCATCAAGTGAGCTAGAAATTCCTTTATTTTTACCCTTTCAAAGTCCGAAGTATGTAACGTATTTATATGTACATTATACGAAAACACCAGTTCCTCTTACGATAAATGTAACGATGAAGAAATCGATGAAAAATAGGTGTACTTTATTATCGAGGATGTGGAGAATAACAAAAAAAAAAAAAAAAATGGCAGAACTTTTGAAGAACAATTCAGAGAATGAAGTAACAAAGAAGAGGGTGAATCTACGTCACGAAAGCGAAAATGAACGCAGCCAATTGACTGATTAGAAGATGAAACAATCTTAAGAACAATCTTATAAGGCTACCGTATTTTTTCTTACAAGGGCCCACCTTAACATAAACCCCCTAGGAATCAGTGCAAAGCTACAGATTCGCTGTTGTTCATGTCAAAATGTTAACAACCTCAATAATCGAGTAACTAAACTAAAAACAAACAATCACGAAATTTCGAAAAAGGTCGAAATTTTTGGTCAGCTTGAATTATTCGTCCTATGAAAATGACGAATGTTTGGCTAAGTGACGAAAATTTGTATCGACAAGGTTTTTACCGTTAAAGTAGTTTAAATTGAAAACTCTCAACTAGCACTATATAAAGGAAGCCCGTTTCATATACTGGTGCAAAACAACCCGTTGCGTGGATTCAAAGAGTATATCATAAAATGGTGATGTAGTGCAGCAAGAAGTTCAGTAAAGCAAAATACGGGGATTGAGACAAATAAGCAACTTGAAAAAATTGGTGCTTCTTGGATTTACTATGAAAATGTAGTTCATACCAAATTGAAAACGCAGAATTACCACTATACAAATTACTATAGAAATTCTGACTGAGTTCTACCTAAGCCATTTTATAAACGACATGCGAACCAGAGATGTCATTATTCATTTACAGAAGTTCTGCGGATCAATCTGCGAAGTTTTATTTAACTGACATGTCACTTAACCCGGTGATTCTTTACTCACAATTTTTTTCTTAAGCATTGATGGAGAACGTATGCTTTTCGAATTCATTCTGACTTTTAAACCAATCAGAACAGCAAATAATCTAAACATTACGTCATTATATGGCATAGATGTTGAATTTGAAACTGACTGAAGAGAATTTTGTTCGAATGTTTTTCTTTTGATCTTTTGTCCTTAGAAGTCACATAGATAAATGAATATTCAAAGGTCAGTAATAATAGTAACGCAATATCTGCATTACAAACATGAAAATAACTCTCAATCGATCAGACATTATTATGCGGTCATTATAAAAACAATTTGATTTTCTTATGACTGCAATCTAATAACAAATCTATTAGAATCTAATTCTTAAGCAGTTAATTCAAGAAAATGAAGGAGGGAGAGAGGAGTGAAGTAATGATACAAGAGAATGATGAAACCGAAAATACAAAACGAAAACACGTTCTTATAAAGATAGTGATAGCTTCGATTATAGTAGCCTTTATTATCCTTTTGGTAACATTATGTATTGTTTATACGAAAAAGGATGGTGATAAAGTCGCAGATAACACTGTCCCTGTTGTTGAAACAGATTGCGGCGCGATCTCTGGTGTGGTGGAATTCATAGAAGGCAACGCGACATATGCATTTAAAGGTATTCCCTATGCGAAACCACCGGTAGGGGATTTACGTTGGAGAGCTCCTGTTCGATTAAGTGATGATGTAAGCAAGTGTTGGAATGGTGTTTATGCTGCTGATACGTTTGGGAGCCAATGTACCCAAATGGGTGATCTCGGATCTGAAGATTGTCTGTTCTTAAATGTTTACACTCCCTCGTTAGATAGGGCAAAAAATCTGCCTGTGCTTGTGTGGATCCATGGTGGCGCTTTGGTAATTCTAAATGGTAGCATACCTGGTTATCATCCCGATAGTGAGTTTGTGACGTCAATGAATATAGTAGGTGTAAGCATGAATTATCGGTTAAACGCGTTTGGTTTTTTGACTTTGGAAGAGTTGTGGGAACCAGGAGAGTCTTATGGAAATTATGGTTTGATGGATCAGATATTAGCTCTAAAATGGGTTCAAAATAATATTCACAACTTTGGTGGCAATCCTAATTTGGTCACAGTAGTGGGTCATAGTTCAGGTGGAACATCCATATTTGGTATTCTTGCATCACCGATGGCTGCTGGATTATTTCATAGAGCAGTATCAATGAGTGGTTCACCGAAACTTGAAACTCAATACGTGGACGCAGCACTTGACAACAAAGTTTTCCTGAATAAATCTGGATGTAGCGTGTTTCAAAAAACAAAGGAAAGAAAAGCTTGTTTGTTTAATATGTCTGTTTCAAGTGTCAATAATGCTATACCATATAACGAATACCCAAACTGGTTGATGAGTGATTTATCTAAATTCCCAACGAAGGGTTTATTTATTGGTGCGTTGGTCGTAGTTGACCCAATCGTGGTTCAAAAGGCTCCTAAAAATCTTAAAGGTCTGAGTTGGCATAGAAACGTTACGATTCCTTTATTGTTAGGAACAATGGCCCAAGAACATGATGGACATGACTTTCACAATGAAACTCATAAAGCGTGTAGGCAGTATTTGACTGAAAAGTTGAGTATGTTTTCGAAAAACTTCAGTGGTATTGTCCTTGATGATCTTTATGCTAATTTGACTGCCAAAGCAGATTATTTATGCGGCACCATCATATCAGACGTTCGAGTGAATTGTCCATCGAATAAGCTGGCTGCTGATCTTGAATCTAGTGATCGCCTCAAAGTATATAGATATGTTGCAAAGCATGCACCAGCGGAACCAGTCTATCCATATGGTCACCTGTCTTTGCATGCTTTTCATGGTTGGGATAGTCTTGCTTTATTTAATTTTACAATGCTTCCAGACTCTTTTAAACCTACCGAAAATGATATGCGTTTTCAACGATCATTGCGTGAAAATATCAAGCATTTTATGGTCTATGGAACCACGAAGACAATTAAATGGCATGCCAGTGTAACAGGTATCTTTAACAAAGATGGTAATGTCGGTGTATTGAACGGAAGTTATCACAAGAGACAATGTGAATTTTGGAATGATCCTGTTAATGGATTTGTTCCGTATGCATGGATAAATTGATGACAGATTGCTGTTCTTGGTTTGTTTGTTTATTTAGAACGAAGAAAGATTTCTTCTAATTTGTTGGTAAAAACAGCTTCGCTTTTTCTTGATCGTTTCTTTAATATTAATTTTGAATCGGGTAATTATGTAGATTTTGATAACTAGCTATAATTTTCAGTTCTTTGTTTTTTTCGTTGTCATATTATCAGAATAAAGTGTCCTCGCTATCTCCTTCACGAGGAATCTATTTATTTAATTCTGTAAAGTTGAGCTATCAGAGCCATGAACCAACAGAACTTCACCAGCCTTCACTTACCTGAAAAACCATTTTTGCAAGGAGTACGTGACATGGAGAAATGGATTTGTTACTGTACTGTTCTAAGATTTAAAGTAGTTACATTTCAGATTTTGTAAAAATAGCTCACGCCTTGACTCGATAGATGAAAAACAAAAACAACAACAACTAAACACTGTCATCTCAATTGTAAAAGTTTAGAAACCTTTGGTTGATTCATATGTTTGCACAATTTGATCAAATGTTTATACGATAAACACACTATGGGTTTAGCTTTCTTTCCTACGTATCGTTTTTCGCAGTACCTTGCTAACTATTGTCTATTTGATATCACAGGCTGGCGCAGTATTGTAAGATATATGGATACGCAGTGGAAATTAATCCTTATGCATATTCATGGAAATCTTAATTTATGAGAGAAAGTATATATTATAGTCATATAAAACGTTAAAGTCAGCAGTAAATAATATGTTGTTTAAAATATGAACACATAGAAAACACAGATTTAAAATTCATGATATTTCGACATGCTATGTGTCTTTATCAAGTGATAATAGTCATGTTTATAGTCATTATATATATAATCATTTCAACAAGCCAGCATCGAATGGTTGTTTTTCCATCGCATCTTTGTCAATACTTTACTTTGTTATCTTGTTACGGTAGCAGCGATAGCGAATACCGTATTAAAACACCCGCGGACTCCTCCTCCTCATCCTCCTAATTTGTGGTGGTTTATGATTAGGCCCTTTTTACACTAACTAATAATTTTAAATTTATCGTTTATGCCTGTTTTCCACCAGTGAGATATAAAAAACACAAGCCTCAAAGAACTTTGTAGTAACTTTACATAACTTTAAGTACAATTGCTGCTACCGTTTTGCGCCATCTGGCTCTTGTTTGTGTTTAATCAAGAAGTGGTTCTTGAGACAAAGCGCATCCTCTATTTAGACAATCTTATCACGTCACCAGTACCAAGCTTATTTCTCTTTTGAGGTATTTTTTCTCAGTACCAAATTTGAATAAGGTCAGATTTGTGCATTGGATAGTGGACGGTGCTTTTACTTCAACCATTAAAAACACTCAACTTCCCTTTATTTTTCTCAACGATCTTGTAGGTTTTTAGACCTTTCAAGATGATATATCATTTTCGATTGAGATATCCTTCTTTCTTAACTCAAACTTTTAATCAAATACTTAATTTGCATTGCCGATATTTAACTCCAACATTTTGTTAAGAAATCATACCAATAAATTTGTTTAATGTTTCTTAAAGACAAAAAACTTACTGCTTGACACAACAATCAGAAATCAAAACAGAAACAGGCGATTCCCACGTGTATGTTTTTCTTATAAATATTTTTAAAAGCATAAAAGAATATAACATTTGCAAATCGGTTTCGTATGGAAATTGACATGTTGAAGAACGTTCGCTTAAAGTGTGGTAATCAGTTTTTGAAAAATCATTAGACAGAAACGCTATAGGTAACTCATTTCACTTCATTCTGTTTCTGGTAGATGACCATATATAGCTTGTAAATTTGATCTTATAATTTCTAAGTACTTTCACGTATAAGATGTTGTTTTAGATGACTTTTTCATAAAAATAGTTTATTTTGAGTTGAGTTCTAAAATTCATACCTTTCTTTTAACAGATTCTATCGGGAATATTCTTAGATACATTTTAAGTCAGTACTAAATTTTACCCTGAAAGACAACATTATTTTATTAAGTAATTCAAGAGCATGAAAAATCAAGTAAAAACAAGTAACAAAATAAGAAAAATAGTTCGCTATTAAGAATCTCTCATAATTATATATTTTGAAAGAGAACCTTAAAATATTCTCAACTTTGGATCGCTGGGTCTTTTTGATGTGAAGAGGACGAGACAAAAACTTCCTAGTATCTAAATTGACTGATTTCAAAAAAATCCTCAGTAAGGGCATGACAATATGTATTGTAATATGTCATAGGACCAATATGGACCAAATTTTTATGCACATGCGCACAAAATGTACTTATTACTGAAAGATCTTGTATAAACATTTATCTTTCTGTTAAAGAGAATTCAGAAATGAAAATAACAAAATAAAATGCAGGTGAATTTTCCTGGATCGAGTGCATCGATTTATTCATTCATGTGTGATTTTGTTTTTAAATCCTGTCTTCATATATCTACCTTTCGACTACTGTTAATTAACACTTCAAAAGAGCGACAATTTCTTTTGGGCACGGGTTTCTTTTCACAAGAAATTTTAAAATGAAATTTTAAATGTTTTAAAGATAATTTTTAGTCATTTTGTAAAGTAGGTCCACATCAGTTTGTAACTTGTTTTTACTGACTTTCTTTACCAAATAATAAATAATAATAATAATAAACATCTATACAAACTCGACGCAGATGTTTACAATTGTCTGTTCATATCATGCTTTCCTTTCCAGATATCACATGACAAAAACTTCGTTTAGACGTCAAATCCTTTGAGACTTTTACATGAATGTTTACATAACTTGTCAATGAGTTTCCGGAAGCCGGTCATTCCCTGGTTACTGGAAGTATGAGATAAAATAGCATTCTTTTCGGAGAAATGACACATGCAAAAGCAAAATTTCACAGAATAATACTGTTACTTTATGACAAACAAAATGTGGTCAACGAATTTTTATTTGAATTAAAAAAAACCCTTTGTTGTTAAGGAGATTCAATGTTTACAGTTTTTTAATGTCTCTGTTAAGAGATCATCTGATGAACACTTTGCTCTCAAGAAACTGAAATTGCTTCTCCAAAAATTAATTCATTTCGTCGGCACTCTATTACACGCCCTGTAACCTAGTAGTAAATAATACAAGATATTCATAAATAAAACTTGTGTTGAAAAAATCGAGGGACGACGATGGAATACTTTCTTAAAAAAAGAATCGTTTGTAGAAGGGTTTTGAAGTTTAAAAGCTACACTATTTTTTCTTATTACTTATCCATAAAACACAAATATAGTCATCTATAACATATTTGGGTCAATTAACATCAAATAGAGCTTTAGCAATATGATTCAGTTGGCAGTATATAGAATTGTGCGAGAACTATCGTTTCTTTTTGTGTTCTGTTATATTATCATAAGTTGCAGATTTAAATACGGGCCTCGCTTACCCAGCTATTTACAAAAATGATTGTCTTTCCGTCACACTCCCCCTACGGGAATGTCTTTATCAGAAATAAATTTGATCGTTGGTTCAAGTTCACCGTTACGTGTTTGAACGAACGGGTACAGTTTATTTAATGGTCGTTTTAATCGACCCGTCCCGTCCTTTGTCGTTGTTGTTAAACCAACTCTACGTATTTGACCGTCTTTACTAATCATAATTTCGTCTATTCGTCCAGTTCTCCACTGAGATCTTTTCAGTTTATCATCTTCTATCAATACAATGTCTCCAATGTTTATTTCGTCGTCTACGCCTTTTTTCATCGACTTTCGTCGAATGTCTCGTATCTCTAACAAATATTCATGAGACCATCTCTTCCAGAAATGATCTATTATACGATCAACGGATTGCACTTGAACGTTGATTTCAGTTTCGCTTTCTCTCAATTCATTCTTTACAACGTTACGATTGATTCGTTTACCGTAAATCAAATTGTTCGGCGTTAACACAACTTCATCATCATAACAAAAGGTTAATGGACGGTTATTAATTATCAATTCTACTTCTTTAATTAAAGTTAACATTTCGTCATATTTCAGTCTTTTGTTCATCACTTTATTTAAGCACCTCTTCACCGATTTAATCAACCTTTCAAACACTCCCCCTTGCCAGGGAGCTTTCTGTAAGTTAAATTTCCATGTTATACCGTTGTTTGCCTCCAGTAATTGATGCCATTGGTTACCATCTTGTTCTTCGGCCGTTTGCCTCTTATTAGTTTTATTAATTTTTATTTCTTTCTTTTTCTTCTTTTTATTTCTAACCTTTTCTTTTAGTTTATCAACAAAGTTGACAACTAATGCAGTTACCCTTAACAATTTATGAACATCACTAAATCTTTCTATGTCAATCACGCCAGTAAAGTCGGGTGTTGACTTATCTTCGTTTGCTTTAACAGTATCATCACTAACAACATTTTGGTCAACTATACCTGTATAATCGGCTGTTGACATCTTTTCATTCAAAGAGACACAACCTTTTGAAGATGCGTCATAAACCATTCTTATCTTTGTTGTCGCTCTATTTTCGTCAACAACAGGTTTGTGCGGTAAGTAATGGGTTGTGCCAATCAAATGTTCAGCTGGCGCTTTTTCAATAACTTTATTTTCCAATTGTTCGTTTATAATCTCATTATATCTTGAAAATAATACTCTATTATTAGAGAATGTTTTCCAAATGCTCTTTAATCTATTCGTACAGGTTTTATAATTATCTTCGATAACTGCATGTTCCTGTTTTTCCGGTAGTTTCACTTTATATCTTTTAGTTTCATTATTAAATTCAACACTCTCTTTAAATTCTTTTAAAATCATATTTTCTTTTTTCTCATCAATTTCGTTGTTTTTTATTCCCATAGTTTCTAAGTCCCAAATTTTTTCCGTAATCTTATCCAGATCGTTTTTTTCATCCATTGCAACTTTTAGAACATGAGTTGTCAAACATTCGGTTTGGTTTCCAACTTGAGTCATGTTACCATTTAAGATGAATCCTAAATTCGAAGATACAGCTACTGGCTCTCCCTGTTTTCCTTTAACGATGTTTTTACCGTCTATGAAGTCGCAATAAAAATTTGATCCTACAAGAATATCGATCTCGATTAATTCAGTATCATTGTAGTCGGCTAAACGAAGATGCTTCAAATGAGGGAACTGTTCTTTAGCAAATTTTGTATTTTGACCTTTCAATGGGTAGCTAATCTCGGAAACAAATGCTTTTACTTTAACCGGTCCCGTGTTAGTTTCAACAGTAAATTCAACAATATCTAGCACTTTCGTTTGTCGGGCACCTCCAAAAGTTTTTAAACACATTTCTCTTTTTCCCACAGTTTTCAACTTAAGCTTTTCTTTAAGCTTCGGGGTCACATAAGACATTTGGCTGCCACTGTCGAAAAATAATCTAGCCATTTCACTATTACTCTTGTCAAGATCATTTACTCTAGCTTTTGCTGTTTGTAATAAAACCGTAAATTCGGAAGTCGCACAGTTCGTTACAGTCGATGGATCTTGTGTTTGTTTCAGTGGCTGTTGTTCTTGTTTTTTCCCGAGACAGATACTCGAGTGATGGCGCCCTTTACATGAATAGCAAGAGTTTTTTGAGGTGCATTCTTTCACAATATGTCCTTGTTTTAAACACAGAAAACACCTTTTTTCTTTGAACAAGAAGTCTTTTCTCGAACTTGGTTTTGATATCAAATTGCATTGAAACGATTTATGATTAGTTTTTGTACAGAAAACACATCCATATTGAAAGTTACGTTTTTTCGTCTGAGGAATGTTATTTTGTGCTAAAAATGTCGAGGAACTTTCTAAATCTTCCTCACATGCAATGCCTTTAACTTTTTCTCTGGCTTCAATTTCTAGTTTCAATTTTTCTAAGACATTTTTTAATGTCCAATCTTTTTCTCTGGATAAAATCAATTTTAATTCATCGGGTAATTTGTTCATTAACACTGGAAGCAACATAGCTCCATATTCATTCGAATTCATTTTTAAGCTTTCCAAATTTCTTAATTGGATTTCTATGGTTTCATAAAGTTTTCTCAGGTTTTTAACATCTTTTTCTGATCTGACAGAGTCGCATTCCAAAATTTTGTTCATATGATGTGAAATAAGAATTTGAGGATTTCCAAACCTGTCCTTCAGCATATCTAAAGCTTTCGTGTAATTTTCATTATTCAGCCTTAGTCCTTTTATACAATTCTCGGCTTCTCCTTCTAAGAAACTCAACAGATAACTCATTTTTTGAACGTTAGGCATACTCTTGTTAGTGTCAATAATCGCTTCAAATGACTCCATGAAAGTTTGAAAATCACTGGGATTGCCTTCAAACGGTTTTATTTTATAAGTAGGCAGTTTTACGCTTTTCTGAGAATTAAAATTTTGTGAACTAATCGAATTTGTCAAATCGATCGAATTTTCGGAATTATGACTACTGGACTGTTTGTTTTTTAAAAAAACCTTTAACTTTTGTATCTGCGTTTGTATTTTTAATTCGATATCCATACCTTGGTGTAGTTCTTTCTCATATTCACCATCATCTTCAACTTCATTTGCTATTTCTTGGTTTAAGCCAACAATTAAATCAAATTTCTTTTCTAACATATTCTTCTGTGCCTCCAATATATACGATTTGTCTCCATCAAAATCTCCATCTTCCATTAAACTTTGAACGTCATTTTCAAAGATTTTATTAATATACGTAACCAAACCTCCACGCTGTCTTTTTTTATTTTTAGCATCAGCCATTTTCTAACTTTTATTTTGTTTTTCTAAGTTTTTGATGTTTTTTTTTTTTTTTTTTTTTTTTTTTTTATTATTTTTATCTAAACTTCTTCCAACAACCAAAAAACAACCACAACTACATAGCAAAAATCCAACAACAATATTCCAAACAAATATCAAAATATAAATGTATTTTTTCTTGTGAGCACTTTCACTTCACTACGTTTTTTCTTCACAATTTTTTGTTTACTAATCCGTTCGGTGGACCATGTGCGAGAACTATCGTTTCTTTTTGTGTTCTGTTATATTATCATAAGTTGCAGATTTAAATACGGGCCTCGCTTACCCAGCTATTTACAAAAATGATTGTCTTTCCGTCACAAGAATATTGTTAAGATATTTACGAATTTATCATTTCAGCACAAAGAAATCTTCACATTAATACTGAGTTACAAGAACACAGATATCTACAACATGGATACAACAAATGCTGCAAATAACACATTCTTTGCCAATCCCCCAAAAACCTCAGCTATTGCGCTTTATTTGAGTGTACAGTCGATTGCTGTTTTGCTACACAGCGTTGGTATTTATTGTCTCCTGGTTCAAAAAGCACGAGAAGACAGTCAGAGAATTTTCTTGATCAATTTGAGCATAACTGAAATACTTCTAACAATACAATCTGTTTTGGCATTGATCCCAATTATGAAAGGATATGTTCCTGCTCCAATGTACTACAAGATTCTCTTATCAATAAGTTTTGTGCTTGTATGGCTCTTTTACTTTGTTATGTTCTCCATAACAACGGACCGTTTGCTTTGCATTACCTTCCATATGAAATATAAAAGATACGTTGACAAGCAATTGACCATAAAAGTGATGGCTGTGGTATGGCTTCTGTTTTTTGCCGGTGTTTTAATGACATGCTTAATGGACCCACAAATTGGAACCAAATTTTTGGATGCACATGGTTACACGATAATGAATTGCATTTTCGTGTTTTATGCTATCGTTACTTACACCGTCATTGGATGTAAAATTTACGCAAGCAGGAAAAGGTTTAATCATAAACGGAAAACGTATAAAAAGGAATATCTTGTGCCGTCGATAATCATCTTGACGTTTGTGTTACTATATGCTATGCCGGATATCATACTTGTGTCGTTGAAACTTCGCCAGTATGAGCTCCCATTCGAAGCCAACATCATTTGGACGATTGGATTTATCCTGGACTCTTTCACGTACCTATTTGGGTTAAGTAGCACTCGTAAAGCATTGTTTGGTTTGTTTAAATGCAAGTGTAATTGCAAACAAACGTGTCTTGCTTTTCTAAGGAAAAAGCAGAGAACGAGTACTTGGCATACCGATTCGCCGATTGCATCTGAAAGTACACAGTTACATTAAAACCTTGTACAAAGGAAATATTCAAGGATGATTATTAAGCACTATAAAGGACGGATTTTTGTCATTTATAATGAAATACTAATGTTAAGAAGCCCTTCTTTTGTAATTTATCAAGTAGAGGTAAAAAATAGGACAATGTTACCCGTTGATGATAGAAATTAAATAACAAACTCGGTTCCAGGGTTTTAGTTTACTTCCATTATATTGTCGCATGGAGAAGGCAACTCTGGGATTGAGGATGTTTATGGATTGTTTCAATTTCTATCGTTCACCTGGTATCGGCTTGTCGTTATTTTCAATCTGATTGACATTCATAACTAATCTAGTTAAAACGAGTGCCAACATAGCGAAGTATAAGAGGGCCTAAATGTTGATGTCAGCTGGTTCGGTTGCACTGGCTTAGCTGAGATAGTCTTAACTCGCCTTTTCATGGAGGAAAGCTAGCTCACCTAGGTGGACTGATGTTTTTTTATACGCATAATCTTACTGACTTGAAAACCCAAACAAGAAACAACTAAGTTGTTTAAAGATTTCCGTAACTTATGCATGACATGCTTGTAAATGTTTTTTCCAGCAAACCCGATAGCTGGTAAAAATTTTCCCGACGTTTCTGGGAACGAGGTTGAGCATGCGCGGACGCATGGCCATAAAATGGGCGTTGTTGATATCTGTTATTCTCTCGGATCTCTCAACATACACAGTGTCATAAGTTTTTTGTTGACTGTATCTTTCTTCAACATGACTGATTCATCCGCATTGTTAGAAGAGTTAACAGTAAGAATTAACCAGATTGTGAGAGATTCTATTTCCGTTATTAAAGAAGATATCGTTAGAGAAGTAACCGCCGCTGGGAAGAGATCATTGACTGAAGAATCGCAAAGTATCGCAAAAAAGGTGAAAGCTGCTGAAATCCCTTCTTTCAAACGTGCTTACAATAAACAGCAACACGAGCATAACAATAAAGTTGAACAGGTTTTATTTGATGCTGAACTTGCGTTAGGGAATGGGGATGAAGAAAAAGTGAAGGAAAAGTTGGAGGAAGGTAAGACCTTAATTGCGAAAAGGCAAAAATTGATTAAGATAGCGGATAGGGAGGATGATGGTTGGGAAGTTGTGAGATGCTATACTTCTGATACCCTTGCTGATAACTCTGAGGACGAGAAACGCATTAATAGGTCTAGGCGTCAAGCAGCAGCTAACAAGAAGAAAAATTCTGATAATAGAAGAAAACGTCTAAATAAGGACATTCGTTCTAGTGAAAACTTTTATACCAAACGAGAATCTTTTGATGTTACTCCGGTCCAAAGGTTTAAAGCAAGAAGTGAATTTTTAAATTTTAGATCTTGTTTCTTATGTGGAGAGAGAGGACATTTTGTTGCCTCCTGCCCAAGAAACAAACCACGGAATTCTGGACAGTAGAGATTATGAATACGAAACCTCAGAAAATGTATATTCTGTTGTGGGAAGGTTGAGAAAACACGTATCTTTTTGGGAAAACACCCTTGATGCTTCGTCCTTTGTTTTGAACGTGTTCAAGTCTGGATATTTTTTACCTTTTTTGAAAACCCCTCCGCCGTTTTACGCTAAAAATAATCGATCCAGTTTGAAGCACACTAAATTTGTTGAAGAATCTATCCACACTTTGCTCACAAAAGGTTGTATCAAAGAAGTAAATTCCAGACCTTATTGCTGTAATCCTTTGACCGTTGCAGAGCATCCTAAATTAAGGCTCGTCATCGATTTAAGACACGTAAACAAGTACATAAAGATTAGTAAGTTTCGCTACGAGGATTTATCAGTATTAGCCGAAATGTTTGATCAAGGCGACTATTTTACCAAGTTTGACCTTTCTTCCGGTTATCATCATGTTGATATCCACCCAGAGCATTGGAAATACTTAGGATTTTGTTGGGAGTTTCCAAATGGTAAAATTCGTTATTTTATTTTTATGGTGCTTCCGTTTGGCCTTGCATCTGCCTGTTACGTATTTACCAAAATAGTACGTCCACTCGTCAGACGATGGAGGTCGTTGGGCATCCGTAGTATCGTTTATATTGACGACGGCATAAATGCTAATAGCACTTTTACAGAATGTCTCAATTCATCGAAAATCGTCTTTAAAGATTTGTGTAGTTCAGGCTTTGTCATCAACGTTGTTAAAAGCGATTTTACACCAAAGCAAGTTGGAAAGTGGTTAGGGGTTATCGTCGATACATCTGCTATGACCTTCACCGTTCCTAAAAGAAAAATCACCAAATTAAAAGAGAATATTTCCACAATTTTGGGTCAGTCTTTTACAACTGCTAGACAACTTTCAAAGATCGCCGGTCAACTTGCGTCTATGCATCGTGCTATAGGACCATTAGTGAGGCTTTTCACAAGAAATTTGTATCGAGCAATAGAATCAAGAAGGAGTTGGTTTCATCCTTTAATATTAGACGTTGCTTCCATAGATGAGCTCAATTTCTGGTACATTAACGTTGATTCGTACAATGGGTACACATACAAACCCAGGCCTGTGACGGGAAAAATTGTTTTCACTGATGCTAGTAGTACCGGCTATGGTGGTTTTATTTTTGAAAGGTTAAGTCAAAAACTTTGTGCAGGAAAATTTTCTTTAACCGAGCAAACAACAAGTTCTACACTCAGGGAGCTTCTAGCAGTTAAATATGTCTTATCTAGTTTTCGTCACCAACTTACCTCCGAGTCTGTTAATATTCATTTGGATAGTCGACACGTATTCTTTCCGTTGGTAGCTGTAAAAAGTATTTACATGATGTGGCTGTCGACATATTCAAATTTTGCTTACAGCATGATATCAAATTAATCCCAAAGTGGATTCCCAGAGAACAAAACGTAATTGCTGATAATTTAAGTAAATGCACTGATTCTGACAATTGGGGAATTGATTACACGACTTTTAACACGCTTGATAGATTATATGGCCCTTTCACGGTCGATAGATTTGCTGACGACAAGAATAGAAAAGTAGAAGTATTCAATTCAAAATTTTATTGTTCTGGCACTTCAGGAGTTGACGCTTTTACTTTAGATTGGCGTAATGAAAACAATTGGATTTGTCCTCCAGTTAACCTAATCGGTTCTGTCTTTAGGCACATGCGCCTTTGTAGATGCAGTGGTACAGTTTTAGTCCCTTTGTGGAAATCCGCTTATTTTTGGCCACTGATTTATCCAGACGGCGTTCATCTGGCTTCATTTGTGAAGCATTCCACTGTTGTTAGTCCTTTTTACATTGCATTTTCTGAAAACACTGTTTTCTCTGGGTACACCAATTTTAACGCCAAAGCATTATTTGTTTCTTTTTCTGAATAGATACGATTTCTGACTAATCTGTCTCCTTTCTCGATTAACTATGTTTACTATTAATTAACTTAGATAAGACAGACTTTTGGAACCAGATATTCCATTCCTGGACGGAAGGAGTTACAGTCTAGGTTTGTATTTCCTAGACAGGAGGCTTCACAGCCACCAGAATTGTATTCCCTAGACGGGAGGCTTTACAGCCATGATTGGTATTCCCTAGACGGGAGGCTTTACAGCCAAGATTGGTATTCCCTAGACGGGAGGCTTTACAGCCAAGATTGGTATTCCCTAGACGGGAGGCTTTACAGCCGTCATCTGTATTCCCTAGACGGGACGCTTTACAGCCCAGGTTTGTATTCTTTAAATAGGAGGCTTTACAGCAAAGAGTTTCAGTGCATCAAAGTTCATTAATTCATTAATTTTATTTAATTACAGTTTTGTAAAATCGATTCTGGAAGTATTCCTTTTTCAGGGCGTCGGAACATAGGGATATGGACGGAAACACAGAATCTTTATAATCAAGATTTGATTTCTTTATCAAATTCATTGCCTAGATTAATTGAATCTGGCTTAGCATCTTCTACGAATTCCAAATACTTCAACGGTTGGAACCGATGGTGTAATTGGTGCAAAGACAAACAAGAAGTCGACCAACTTCCAGCAAATCCATTCCATGTTGCTTTATTCTTAAATTACGTTTTAACAACCTATAAGACCAAAGGTGCTTTAACGTCGAGTTTCTACGGAATTCGTTGGGGCCACAACATCTCTGGCCTAATTTCGCCTACCGATAATCCATTCGTTAAACTTGCTTTTGAAGGTGCTTTACGACTCGCATCTTCTGCATTAAAGCATCCAAAGGAACCGATTTCACCCGAACTACTTAAAACATTTTTTCATAAATTTAATTGTTTTCCAGTGAACCTGTACAATCTCAGATTCCTGGTAATGTGTTTTCTTGGTTTTGCTGGATTTTTTAGGATTCAAGAACTCCTTTCTGTTCAATTAAAACATGCAGTTTTTACCGATACTCACATCGAGGTAACATTGGAAAAGTCGAAATGTGATCAACATAGAGAAGGCAATACTGTTTTTATTTCAAGACTGGAATCCGATTATTGCCCGGTCAAGTTGCTCGAAAAATTTCTTTCCTTGTGCAATGTTAACAAATTTTCTGACAAAAATTTTTACTTGATTCCTAGATTATTTAGTTCCAGAAGTGGACATGTTGCGTCTAAAAGCCAAGGTATAAGTTATCCTAGAGCACGCGAGATCTTTATCGAGAAATTGAAAGTGTTCGATTTAGATTACAGAGACTTTGGTTTACACAGCTTGAGATCTGGTGGTGCAACAGCTGCCTCAGCCAACAACATTGGTGACAGATTGATATCGAAGCACGGAAGGTGGAGTTCAGAGAAAACCAAAAATGGATACATAAAAGATTCCATTAAAGAAAGGTTAAGTATCTGAAAGTCTTTAGGATTGTAATGTACTTTGAGTAAACGGTAATACATAAGCTGCATCTCTACAATCTTTTTCTCTCTCTCGGATTACATGTTGCGAATCCAAATACCAAATCATACCGTGAAATGTTGTTGTTTTCTATTTCATGTAATGTGTGTAACCAAGAGGGAAGATTAGTCGGGAAATGTTTTTTCCAGCAAACCCGATAGCTGGTAAATATTTTCCCGACGTTTCTGGGAACGAGGTTGAGCATGCGCGGACACATGGCCATAAAATGGGCGTTGTGGATATCTGTTATTCTCTCGGATCTCTCAACATACACAGTGTCATAAGTTTTTCAAATGTGTTAATAATTTTTTTTTTTTTTTTTCATCTTCGACGAGAAATGGCATCCACAGTGATGAAGGCATGAAGACCTACTCCTGCCATTTGATTTGCTTTTATCAAACAACGTGTTGGAGAAATGGCTTCATTCACATCCATTTGCTTTTCTTTTACTTGATAGATTGTAGATAATGAGACCCTTATACTTCGAGGGTACCCGTGACTGACGCATTTGGTTCGAAGACGACGTTTCCTCCTTCTAGGAGGTTTTTCGCTGCCTGCTTAGTCACACATAATTAATGTATATATACACGTACGGTATCTTTATGGGGCATAATTTACTCACACTGTGTACATGTTGCGAATCCAAATACCAAATCATACCGTGAAATGTTGTTGTTTTCTATTCCATGTAATGTGTGTAACCAAGAGGGAAGATTAGTCGGGAATTTTAATTTAATATAATATGTCATTGTGATTACTTTTTATTGTCAAAAATAAACTTTTTTCTAAGGGATTATATACTTCATTATGAATGTATGCTGCTTTCTCTCTCTCTCTCTCTCTCCATATATATAAGTCCTGTTAAGTACAATAACAAATTTGCAGAGTGAAAATAAATATTTACAATGTAAAATTGCTGAATTTACATAAAAATTAAAAACAAATCACGAAGAACTATTCAATTAGTGGACAGAAGTAAAATTTCAAATTCAAGCTTGGCACTGAACAATTACGTAACAAGTTTTTAATCCTTATGTTTTCCCGTGGTCTAAAATACTCAGAGTAGTTTTCACACAGCCACAGAGGTTTGCTTTGTTTGCAAGAAACAGAATAAGGCAGGGTACAGGGGCGTAGCCAAGGTCAGTCAGCGTCGGCATATGACTGACCAAGAGAATTTATCTAAATTGACTCTACATCATGTACTACTTATTATTGCGTATCATCACGGCACGAACTTAAGTCATATTTGCGCCATTGTCATATACTCGGGGAGAAATTGCAATTGTAATACGCCCACCCGCCATTATTTGGATTTGTCGCGTGGCGCCCACATTTGCCGTGCTTCTTTTCTCTTTTTTCTCCACCGGCAAAAAAATCACCTTTGCTCCTGCCGAATTCATCAGAAATATGCAATGCTCAGCTGTTTTTTGCCGATTCTTTAAGGATATGTCGACTATGTTTTGCCGAGTTTTTAGAAAATTTTGCATTGCTTGCTATTTTTTGCCGATTTCTCACAGAATTTTTGCATATTTCAGCTGTTTTTTACTGATCCTACTTTTTCTATTATTCAAAACCCACAGACAGGATTCCAGAAGGTTCCAAAACCTTAGCGCATGTGTCAAACAACATCCAGTTCTCATCCCATGTAAAGAAGGACGTTTGGATGATTAAAAACAGATTATGGAAAAATTAAAATCTGCGTTAAATGCTGATGATAATGAGGCAATTCGTGAAATTTCAAGTTCTTTCAGAACTACCCTATCTCAGAAGCAAAGATGTGTTGTTGACATTTCAATGCTTCTCGAGAAAGGTGCTGTGAAACGTAACGAAATAAAGTAAGTATTTTTCATTCAGATGTAAATAAATATATAGTCTGATGGTAATTGACACTACAAAAACTTTATTACACTACAAACACTTTAAACTATATATAGTCTGATGGTATATATAGTTTAAAGTGTTTGTAGTGTAACAAGACCCACATGGCACAAAACGGTAGCAGCATTTCAACTCGCAATGTACAAAACGAAATAGAATCTAAAATAATGAGTCTGAAAACCCCATGAAGCTTTGTCGACCTTTGTTTATCTTTTAGGCTTAAATGAATGGCAATTTTCATTTGAAAAAGTGTAAACAGGGCTTAACTAAAACCACCAGAAAACTATTTGATTCAAACAAAAGAAATATGCACAATACATGAAACTATGTTTTTTTTATATATCAGAGTTTTTTTATAAAAAGAAAGCTATGTAAGACCGAGAAGAAAAAAAAACAAACGTCTTCTGAAAATATAAGAAACAAAGTAAAACCGTTTCAAACTGTAATCCAAGACATTTTCGTAGACAAGAAAACAAAATACACACGTACAAAATATAAAAAAAATGTAAAATGCTTTTAAAAAGTTTAAGTTCGATGAATTTCGATGAATCTTTGTAACTGCAAGAAGAAAAGAGCTTCGAACTTCGAAGCACAAGACGTTCCAAAAAAGAAGCTTAAGTTTATTTTAACCGTGTTTCAAATTAGGTGCAACTAAAGTTCCCCACCATGTTTTTAATAGGAAAATGTTTATTTAATGGCGAATCTATAGTAAAATACTAAAAGAACGTATAAAGAATGTTTTGATAGTTATAAAAATTATTAGCCTCCGTTCTTTAGTTGCAATTTACGCAGTTTCGGAAGCGACATTGGTAGGCTGCACAGGCTAAACTGCCATTTCGGTCGGTAGTAAGAGGAGGAGGAGGAGGAGGAGGAGGAGTAGTCCAAGGGTGTTTTAATACGGTATTCGCTTCGCTGCTACCGTAATAAAGTTTTTGTAGTGTCAATTATGCTTTTATGAAGCTCTGAGGAGTACGTATAATATTCTACTGTAGTGTGATACTTCTATCTAACTAAGAAGTTGTAAAGTAAGAAGTTTTGAGTCAAAGAGCTATGTGTTCGTATTAGGGAAAACTGTTTCAATGTTTAAGCCTTTCTAGATACAAAAGATTTTTTTTCGTTTCTTGTTTGGGTTTAATACTTTAATACCGTTTCCTCCTCAGCTCTAACATTACGCCAACCTCAGTTGATGTTGTGTTATTATTTACTGTCCGTCGCCGCTACCGCCATTATGCGTCTACGTACAGTATCATGGAGTGCCAATTCTCACGGAGTCTCAGACGCGTCTGGCTACAGAGATACCTGCACAAAGGAAGTTGGGATTCGAATGATCGACAACATTGCAGCCGCTCATGAGTATTCTCGAAGATAGCCTATTCGTTAAATTGTGTCTTTTCTGACCCTTTAGTCCCCTTTTCAAGGTTTCCCAACGGCCTTGCCTGGCGTGGTGACGGGGCTGTAACTTACCTGTGCCACTCAAACCTCACGAAGAAAAGAAGAGCGACGTATTTACACCTCCTGGTGAAAGGTCAGTTAGCTATATATAATTAGCTGGAATAAGAGACATTTCCTTTAACACTATGGCTTCGCATAGAGCTCCAAAGCAGTGGTCGTTGACCAAAGATGAGACTGTGAACAGTTTTGAAAACTGGAAGGAAAATCTACGCTACTTGTTATCATTAGACGTTAATTTTGCTCCCTTCCTTGTTACGAACTTTACATGGGGAAAAAAGTCACGTACCAACCCAAACCGTGGTTTCACTGACGATCCTAATACCGTTGCTGTCGAATCACGCAAGACAGCGGCTCAAAAGGTTACCCAGTTGGAGTTGATGTTGGGACAAATTGCCAATTATTGTCCCATCATTTCACGCAACACTATAGTTCGTAATTCGACTTCCATTGACTCAATCTGGCAAGCAATACGATCCCATTACGGTTTCCAATCGAGCGGTGGTCATTTTTTGGATCTAGCTGACATTAAGTTAGAACATAATGAGCGTCCTGAGGATTTATACCAACGGCTCATGGCATTCATTGAGGATAATCTTCTCATACCAACCGGAGGTATTACACACCATGGTGATCATATCGCAGAAGAGGAGGAGCTTACCCCGACCCTAGAAAACATCATTGTTCTATTGTGGCTGAAACTTACCCATCCTGATCTTCCACGTCTCGTAAAACAACGTTACGGGACAGAGCTCCGGTCCCGAACTCTGTCTTCCATAAAGCCCGAAATTTCGCAAGCATTAGACGCCCTCTTAGATGAGCTACATCATACTGACGAAGCACGTATTATGCGATCGGCCTCAGTAGTACCAACCTCCAATCGCGACAATTCTCGTCGTCCCAATAACGTCCGTTTTCAAGATCGCCGCTATGACCGCACACGTGAACGTTCAAGTCGTCCTACATGTCCACTGTGCAAGCAAGCTGGCCGACGAAATGACAGCCATTTCCTTAGTTCATGTTCATTTTTGCCTGAAAGTGACCGTCGGTTTATGACTCGTGCTCGGTTAATTGCAGCATTCGAGGACCTCGATATGTTGGATACCGATGATTCTGAACAGCTGCCTATTGTGGACGATGAACCCGACGATCCTCCTCGTGCCCGACGCACCCATAGTACACAAGATGAGGTCCATAAATCTACCCATCCAGTTTCTCGTCGTGTACAAATCGAACGTTCACCCTACTTAAACGTGTATTATCGCCATCATCCTTTAAAAGTTGTTCTTGACTCTGGGTCAGAAACTAATATGATCCGTGAATGTGTCGCTCGCAACCTCGGCATCACCATCACCAAAAGCTCCCACCAGGCTCTCCAAGCAGACGGGCAGTCACCTTTACACATCAGAGGCGAAACCAGATTTCAGGTGTCCCGTGGTAATCACACCTTTCAGATTGAAGCCCTCGTAGTGGAAAATTTAGACGTCGACATACTCGCTGGTGTTCCTTTCATGGACTCGAACGACATCGCAATCCGACCAGCGAAAAGGCATGTTATTCTTCAGGACAGCACCATAATTTGTTACGATAAACAGACGAAAGAATGTCATCCTAGTTCCACCCGACAGTCCACCGCTCACATCCTCCGTGCCACTGTAAAAGCCACCATCCTGCCCGGCGAATTCATCGAGCTTTCCGTTCCATTCACTACAGATGACCCTGTAATTGCTGTCGAACCACACGTCAATACCAAGATGACGACTCGATGGCCATCACCATCACTCATACAGCCAGTCGATGGTAAGATCCGTATTCTCAACGAGTCCGACGAACCACTATCTTTCAAACGCAACGAGCAGATCGCGCAAGCGGTGCCAACCTACCAACCTTCCGCAAGTTTCCTACCAGATGACGGCAGCGCACAAGTGCATATGGTAACCCATCTCGAGCAACCACCAACAAGCAACATTCAGGTAGACCCAGATGACATGTTACCACCATCCATTCGTAACAACTTCATCGCCTTACACAAGCGTTTTGAGACCGTCTTCGACCGCAACTTCCCAGGATACAATGGAGCTGTGGGTCCCCTCAAAGCTATAGTCAACATGGGCCCGGTCTTACCTCCACAGAGAAAGGGACGTTTGCCGCAATATGCCCGGAATAAACTTGTCGAGCTACAACACGAATTCGATCGTTTAGAGTCCTTGGGTGTCTTCATGCGTCCAGACAAGGTTCCTATCGTTGCGGAATACTTAAACCCGTCGTTCCTGGTCAAAAAGCCATCTGGTGGCCACCGCCTTGTTACCGCTTTTACTGAGGTAGGATGCTATGCCAAACCCCAACCGTCTCTAATGCCGAACGTCGATTCTACCCTGCGTCAGATAGCTTGCTGGAAGTACCTGATCACTACAGATCTCACCGAGGCCTTCTACCAAATACCACTGGATCGCGAGTCAATGAAGTACTGCGGAGTTGTCACACCCTTCCGCGGAATTCGAGTGTATGCAAGGAGTGCCATGGGTATGCCAGGATCGGAGACCGCCCTCGAAGAGTTGATGTCCGCAGTCCTTGGCGATCTCATTCAGGACGGTATTGTTGCTAAACTAGCTGACGATTTATTCTGTGGTGGGAACACCCCAGAAGAGTTACTGCAGAATTGGACACTCGTACTTACAGCTCTTGACAGATGTTCTCTGCGTCTCTCGCCAAGGAAGACCATCATTGCTCCGAAAACCACCACCATTTTGGGATGGGTCTGGTCAAATGGCACCATTCACGCGAGTCAACACCGCGTCTCTGCACTGTCATCATGCGAACCGCCTACAACAGTGAAAGGCCTGCGCTCTTTCATTGGTGCAGTCAAGGTTCTGTCACGCGTCATACCACATTGCTCGCAGTCACTCAGCCCTTTGGAATCCATCACAGCAGGTGCAAAATCTACCGACAACATCCAGTGGTCCAATGAGATGCTGACACAGTTCAACAATGTCAAATTGCTCCTTCAGACCAACAAGACCATCCACCTACCACGTCCTTCTGACCAGCTCTGGATCGTTACAGACGGGGCGGTGAAAGCCCACGGTCTAGGCGCCACATTATATGTCACCGATATGGACAATCGACCGCAACTTGCTGGCTTCTTCAGCGCCAAACTGAAGAAACGTCAAATCGATTGGCAGCCTTGTGAGTTAGAGGCCCTATGCATTGCTACCGCCATACGCCACTTCAGTCCATACATCCTGCAGTCACCAACTCCAGCCTGTATTTTAACCGACAGCAAGCCTTGCGTGGAGGCTTACCGCAAGTTAGCACGAGGGGAATATTCAGCCAGCTCTCGACTTACTACCTTCCTTTCCGCTGCTAGCCGATATAACATCTCCATCCGTCACCTTAGCGGGGCAGCCAACACGCCCTCCGACTTCACCTGTCGCAATGCCCCTCCATGCAACGAACCGAATTGCCAAATTTGTCGTTTTGTCGAGGAGATCGAGGAGTCAACAGTGCGCGCCATCACAGTTCATGACGTACTCACCGGTTCCACAAATTTACCCTTTACAACCCGGTCCACCTGGCGTTTGACCCAGAACGAAGATGCTGATCTCCGCCGTGTACATGCTCATCTCAAGCAAGGCACACGACCCTCGAAAAAAGCCACCAACGTTCGAGACATCAAGCGATACCTACAGAATGCCTCCATAGCCCATGATGGTCTATTAGTCGTCAAACACAATGAGCCATTCACACCTTGCCATGAGCGTATCATTATTCCGCGCCAAGCCGTACCTGGCCTGTTAACTTCACTCCACATCAAGTTATCCCACCCATCGCCGTACCAACTGAAACAGGTTCTACGACGCACCTTCTACGCTCTTGATTTAGACCGCCACGTCGAGGAAACCAGTAACGCTTGTCATACATGTACTTCACTCAGATCATTTCCAACTGCTGCCATAGAGCAGTCCTGCTCAGCTCCTCCTGATGCTATCGCTACACAGTTCGCTGCAGATGTCATCCGCAG
This sequence comes from Turritopsis dohrnii, assembly GCA_027922465.2. Classification (NCBI taxonomy): domain Eukaryota; kingdom Metazoa; phylum Cnidaria; class Hydrozoa; order Anthoathecata; family Oceaniidae; genus Turritopsis; species Turritopsis dohrnii. The sequence goes on along the minus strand of BQMF02000670.1, from coordinate 66,521 downwards.
ACACCGCCAGTTCATTCTAGTACTTCGAGAGTATGTTACATCACTCACCGCTGTCTGCATCATCGAGGACGAAAAGCACACCACCCTCCGCGATGGTTTGATATTACTTTGTCTACAGTTTCGAGCTTCCGAAGGACCTTTGGCAACAATAAGAGTAGATCCAGCGCCCGGCTTCCAGGCATTAGCTAACGATGCTACTCTAAAAGGATACGGTATAGTGCTCGACATCGGGAACAAAAAGAACGCAAACAAGAATCCGGTAGGGGAACGCGCTGTCCAAGAGGTTGAGACTGAGCTCCTCAAGTTAGATCCACAGGGAAATCCTGCCTCTCCTGTTAAGCTCGCAGTTGCTGTCAACCACCTTAATTCCCGAATTCGAGCCAGTGGTATGTCTGCCCGTGAGATGTGGGTCCAACGAGATCAATACCGCAACGAACAACTCATTCTATCGGACCGGAATCTTATCGATGCCCAACACCAAAGAAAGCTCTCCAATCACCAGTCCAGCGAAAAATCCAAAGCTCATAACCAACCTCGACGAGACCAACCCAGTCTTGCTGCAGGAGACCTAGTACATATACATGACGACCTCCATAAATCCAAGACACGTGATCGATACCTCGTCGTTTCAGTAGATGCCACCCACTGCAAGCTGCGTAAGTTCACAGACAGGCATTACCGTGGACCCACCTATCATGTCAAGAAGGACCAGTGTTTTCGTGTTCCAGGCGACTTCAATGCAGTAACCACGAGCTTTCGCCAACGATATCCTCACGCGAGCGGAAGTGTCAATGACGACGATGGTGATTACGATTCTGACGATGCCGATGCAGCAGCAACGTACACCGTACCGCTACCAATCATGACGCATCCTACATCCCTCGCCCCGATCCCTCATGAAATCTCCGAGCTGGTCCCAACCGAAGTCAGTCAGCCCGTTACTATTGACTCCACCGTCGAAGCAGAGTCCGAACCAGCTGCAGAAAATTCTCGACCAAAGCGGAACAGACGATTACCGACATATCTAAAGGACTATGAACTTAGTTCCTGAAGAACATAGAAGAGGTCACGCCAACCTCAGTTGATGTTGTGTTATTATTTACTGTCCGTCGCCGCTACCGCCATTATGCGTCTACGTACAGTATCATGGAGTGCCAATTCTCACGGAGTCTCAGACGCGTCTGGCTACAGAGATACCTGCACAAAGGAAGTTGGGATTCGAATGATCGACAACATTGCAGCCGCTCATGAGTATTCTCGAAGATAGCCTATTCGTTAAATTGTGTCTTTTCTGACCCTTTAGTCCCCTTTTCAAGGTTTCCCAACGGCCTTGCCTGGCGTTAAGTAGTGGTTGTCTGCTCTGCACCACTTTTGATTGATGATTTTCTAACTAAGTTATACTGACAATGCCCCTATTTATGAATGTTGTTCCTAATCACGATTGTTAATGAACAATTACGTTGTGTTCAATTTTTACGTGCTGTGTGGACCCGTGTTTGCTTGTGTTATCTGTTGTGAATTTATTCCTGTTTGTATGTGGCTTGTGTGTGGGTCGAGCGTCATATAAACTATTATGTATTTGTTATCATTTTATGTTTGTTGATTTGTTTGTTGATATGTTTTTTCTATAATCGCGTTTTGTTTTGTAATAATATAGCCTTGATCATTATCCTGACAAATTGAAATGTTCCAACTGTGTATAGATGAGTTTCTAAGTGACGTGATGTTTATAAACATTAGTGTTTTTTGCTCGATAATTGCTGTGAGTTTCAACATAAATGCTTAATAGATCAAGTCAATTTCCTACCAATATGTGCACGCATCTTGATTGGCAATTAGATGCTCTCTGCACACTGTCGGTTAAACCGGTTCTCAGGAGGCGTTTTTAAGACAAAAAAAATTATTAAAAATAATACTCATTAGCACTCAAAATCTATTTTTGTGAAGTTTATTAAATTTTTAGTTTAAACAGATCTTTAACTGGTAATTAACATCAGAAACTCATCTATAAATTCAAACTATACTATAGTAACACAATACAAAATTTTGGTAAATTTTGGTATAAATTTATAGAGCATATACTTTTAATGATCAAGATCTTTGATTACTTTTTGTATTTGCAACATTGGGAATTCTGTTTGTATGTAATTAAGAAGATGTTTAAAGCATATTATGTGATTTTCATATGTAATCACTGTGATATCAGAGAAGATCAATATAAACTTAATTGTATTTTGTATATCCAAAATAAACAATGTTTCATGTCATTCAGATGTATATATGCAAAAAAGTTTTACATAATATCAATTACACTTTCGGCATGCCTTGTAAAGATCATTCAACCTTTTCAAATTTCTTAAAGAATTTTTATAAACTTTTCTTCTATTGTGTTATATTAAAATAGGTCATTTTGGGTTGATTGTTATGTCACACATTTCTTTTATATGTAATTTGTGTATTGTTTATATAATTATAAAAGTACTTTTTACATTTCTCACTCTCATTCAAGCATTCAAAGGAGTCAACATATAATTTCAAATAATTTATTCATTAAAATGTTCACTGGTAGCACACCTTTGGTCAGCTGTTTGAACATATTTAACTTCAATATTTCAATAACAAAACTCATTTTATTTTGTGTGTTACAATTCCCACCTGCTGTGTGCAGTCTACACTGAGCAGCAGTCAATGTTGTATTGTGTTGTATTTTATTGTCCAATCATTCAAAACCATTCAAGTTTCAAGAATGTTATTGTTAGTCTTCCATTTTCATACTTCAGCTGATTTTGCAGAAATCCTTCTGCCCATAAGGGCATCTTGTTCTATTTTTTTTGTTTTTTTTCGTTTTCCGGCTGTCCATGTCTGGATTATTTCCTAGACATGCTGATGAGCTCTGATATTGAGCGAAACAGTCTCTATTAAAGTCTCTTTGTGTTTTTATATATTTCCCCGTAAGGCGAAATATGTATTAAAATCGGCATTTTCCTTCTTCTTCTTCTCCTCCTTCTCCGTTCACTTTTATAGCCGCGGTTCAGTATTGAACTTTGGCCTAGCAAAGATAGATAAGAATAGAGGCTAGTCTTCAGTGAAGTATGCGCCATTTTTTTCAGTCAGTGCAGTTGGGCAGTGTAAGAGTTTTACTTTGTCTCCCAGCTTTTAAGATGATTCAGGAGATTCAAACGTTAAATGATGGAAATAAAAACGTTTTAATTCAATGTTCCTCTAAAAGTTTTGTTAACATTTTTGAATGAACGCAAGAAAAAGAGAAAAAAGGGAGATATCAACATGTCGCGGACGTTTTGTTTTTGTTGATAAACAATGTTATGATGAATGGTAATAAATGCTTGGAACAGTAGAGGATTGAATCTGTGATTTCAGTGCATCATTAAAAGCCAAGCTGAAGATTTATTTTTATTTTACATCCTGATATTGGTATAATGTAGAAAACACATTATTACATTATTAGATGTACAACCATATGGATGATGAAGGAAACCCTTTTTACATGATGTGGTGGACAACAACCAGTTGCTAATTCAAGGAGTACATAACAAGAATTGCAAGTAAAATCGTGGTGTTGTATATGCAAAAAGAAGTTCAGTAAACCAATTATATACGTAAAATATTAAATACACACAGGATTGAGACAATAATTTGAAAGAATCCGGTTGAATGTGCGCCTCCTGGTATAGTCGTGTAATCCAACAACATTCATTCAATCCCATTACGTATACTGTTTTGATATTGTATATATGATATTTTATTTCGTAGAAATTATAATATATATACATGTCGATTTCCCTTACAAGCAACAAACGTAAATCATAACACATTCCAACATAACTAACAGTCTGTAATTTAATAAATCAAGCCGAAACAAAAACTTCTACTTCCAAGTATGCAGTGATTTGGTTATGGATGTATATTTTCACTACCAAAATTTTTTTTTTTCATTTGGGATTTAAGAAAGTCATTTTTATTACATTATATAATAAATGTATGACATATTATGATAGTACCGTAAATATCCTGGGCGCTTATTAAATTTTTGGATTTTTTGCATGGGCGCTTAATAAATGCTGGGCGCTAATAAAATTTTTCTAATTTTGCACTAGATAAAGACAACGATTATTTTGATTTTTGTAATTTTTCCTGAAAAATAAAACTGAAAAAAAAATTAACAACGTGAGGTTTCGTCTTACTACTGTTTTCTTAGTTTTACTAGGGTTTTACTAGATTTTTTAGTTTTAATATATTTATAGATGCCCACAACGTATTTTTTTATTTCCAATGTAAGAAAGTAAAAATTTCAAATAAGCGCCCAGTTTCTCAAGGCAGTTTTCGATTAACCGCCCTCTTTTATATGGTGGGCGCTTATTCAGGGGAGGTGCTTAATAAATACTGGGCGCTTATTGAACTTTGTGGAAATTACCTAGGTGCTTATTAGAGAGGGGCGCTTAAAAAATGCTGGGCGCTTAATCGGATATTTACCGTATGTGAACATATTTTTTTGAATCAGATGTTTATTTTGAATACCTGAATTTAATTTTATAAATTGTGATTTTTTCTTCCCTAATTTAAAATGCTACACATAATATCTTTTAGTAACAATTGGTTTTTGACAATTTTCTTTTCTTCTTTTGTAAACCTTTAAACAAATTTGCTTTTATGATTTTGTAAGATAGTTTCATCTGAGTTAAAGCAAGTGTTCTGTTGAATTACATTAGTCCTGTGATTTTATGGTTGTCTTCAGCATGAATAATGATCATGTTTATTATGACGAAATTGCCTTACAGATTGTTCTGCAAAAAGACTATTCAGTTGTTTAAGGGGAAATATTAGTTGCATTTAGGTCTTATAGTTTTTAGCTATGTCCATAGTAACTTCTAAGTCGCTTTTTAACTCCTTGGCAAAAATTGAGAAAAATCTTATCATTTGACCATGTATATCTTCATTTCATAAGTATGCACATCGTTTTTATCTGAACATCAGCTTGATAGTAGATATACCACTGTAATTATTTAATGATACATTTTTCTTGTTATCAATGTACACAGAATAATTGATAAAATGTTTGCAACTTTTGGGGAAATATATAGTCGCATTTTTGCGAATCTTGTTTGTTTTGAAATAAACAAACAATAAAAAAATGCTCGAATAGAAGTAACATCGTAGAAGTCATCACCTTATTTCTAATAAAATACTTCAATATTCGTAAGGTTTGTGAAATATTTTCCCGTGGGGTGCTTTTTTTTTATCAACGACGCAAATGCCATTAATTTATACTTTGAAAGCGAGGCGAGTACTACTGTGATGTAGTTTCTGAATAGCTGCCGCCTTGATTTCATTGTGGATCTTGATCAAAATTATTCAATTTGCAGCCCGATTTCATAACTATTTTTAGCCCGCTTCAGGCGTTTCTATAGCAAAAATAACGCAATTTTCCCCCAGACCCCCAGCTTAAAAGGCGGAGCGCGAAGCGCTCCGAATTCGCCCATACACTAATCATTTTTGACTGACCTTACGAAAATGCTGGCTACGCCCCTGGGGTAGGTGTGACCTTTATTCTTGTTGGCTTTCCTTAATATACTGCATCGTGGTTGTTCATTTTGCTTTTAAATGACTTATTCAGCCATATGGGCAAGGACGTCGCTTAATTTTCTTTTCTATTACCAGTGCATAGTTATTAAAAATGATCTCATGAATTTGGTATGGTCTCGTTAATGTTTATTGTTTTGCAGCCTGTAAACCAATCAACATTTCGTAACTGCTTCAAAGTGTATCAATTTACTGTTTTTAAATGATGTCTGGATCATAATGATACAAACCTTTTATGATTGAGTCTTCGTAAGCATGCAAATCATATATGTTATATATAGTCATGTATTATCTCTTCAAGATTACATCGTTTCTTTTTTCAAAGACTGCACAACATAATTAAAATCATTATTGAAGGCATTTGACAGATATTTTGTTGTCAGGCAAGCAATATACGCAGCAATATATGAAATTCTCTTGAAAAAATATCCTTTTATTTAATATTTTTATTTAATACCTTGTCTTCCCAATTTATTTGTTTCATATGTCAATGTATACAATTCATAGCCATCGATTAAATACAGATCTTGACATTCGGCATCAGATAATTGAGTCTTGATACAGTGTGATATCAATGTTATGATATTCATTGTTAGTTTTATCAACAACTGTATATAAAATTCGACTGTAAATCAGGTATATTTGGTTATAAAAACGATAGTCCTGCCTTTCTACAAATCACATGCAGTTCTTTGATTATGAAACGATCTGTACGTAAACTTTTCCAACATTTCCAGATAAAAGTACCAAGCACAAAACACAAGCATGCTTTCGGTTCGGCTTTAGCCTGTCAACAATTTACATCACACAGCGGAGATATGCAAATCACAGGCTAGAGCATTACCCGTAAGATAGATAGATGCGCTGCCAAAATGAATAAGATAATCCATTCCATGGAAATCTTTATAATATCAGCATGCTCGTTAGATTAGCCTGCTCAGTCGGTTGTGAATTTTTATATGGAAAATGTTCATCCTGGTGAGTTCGTTAAACTGGGCTGGCTCAATTTTTATACAAACGCATTTGAATAAAGGCAAGCATCTATTAATATAATACTCCTATCGATAAATTCATAAAATATTCTACCCTGCAGCCTTCGCCTTGTTTTTAATCTTTATAATTATGACGAAATTTATTGTAATAAAAGACTTTCGTAAAGAAGAGGTATTGTCAGTTTTTGTGAATGATACAAACGTCATTATTATTCAAAATGAAAACGAGGTGAGGGCTGAATAAATTATGAATTTATGGATAGGAGTATTGCGATCTCGGATTAAGGGGGGGGGGGGGGGGGGGGGGGGGGGGGGGGGGGTTGGAATGTTGTAAGGGGTGACAATTCAGATCCGAAGTGGATCTGAAAAGTTTAACTTTAAGTGCGTTAAAAAGCCAAAACTAGCTAATAAGTGGTCTTACGATACGATACAACACGAAGATTATGAAAATTCTGGTACAGCAACCGCCGTGTCTGCCGTACCTCATGTGTTGTCCCTGTTTCTGATGTTGTAAAAACATATTTCCTCAGACTTTTAAATGATGATAGAAGGTCCTTGATCAAATTGGCCGTCAGGAATGTTTGTTAACCACAATTCTTTATTGTATAGAGATTTTCACAATATGACCCAAGTAAAACCGAGGGATGCGGTGCCCATTTCATTAAATATATGCTATTGTAAGAACTGGACTTATCCTGCAACTGACAAGTAACAGCAAGTGTTTTGGAGTGATATAGTTATTAGTTCACGCAATTTTGTTCAGTGTGTGCATGATTTTACACACTATTTCTTCTGGTATGTACACAGCAAAAACTTATTTTCTTATTTTGAGCAAAAAAATTAACAAAATAAGAAAAAAGGTTCTTGAATTAAGTCCGAAGAGCAAGCAAAAAAATCTAGCTTAGATTATTTATATTCTTGAAATAAGTCTATTTTGCTTAAAGCAAGTAGATTTTAACTGATTTAGTTAGTCCAAATATACTTGAAATAAGAAGGAAAAGCTTATTCAGCTTTTAAATTAAATGGGATAATGGTGATTAAATTAAAACAACGAAGATTGTTCAACCGTTGATATTAACACAACACAAGCATATATACAAGTAAGTTAGGTTAGATGTAGTTACATTAACTTTGTCATTTGTTCCCTTCTTTCTTACAAGAAATGAAGTATCAGTGGTGGATCTAGAGGTATGTCGAAATTTGTGTAGGAGAGGGTTAGCAATCTAACCATAATAGAAAAGCGTTCAAATAATCCCATTGGTAATATAAATTGAATTCACAAATTATGTTAGTGCTCTCCTACACAAATTTCGACATACCTCTAGATCCGCCACTGAGTATTGTACAAGTATTGTATTTATTGTATTTACAAGTATTGTATTTATGTAAAAAAATTACCTATATTGTAAGATTTATTTTTTGTAAGAACTTTCATATGAAGGGAAGTTGCTTGTTATTCTTTTTTATCTCTGGTATACTGGTATACTTCATCTGACGATTGGTATCTGAATTGAGTTTCAGGAAACTGGGAAATTGCGACATCTTTGCAGGAATCTTTAAGGGAAGTAATTATCGCGTGAAGAAAATTTTGCGAGTTTCGCGAATTTGCCTCAAATTCGTGAAATTATATTCTCACTAAATACTCCATTTTTTCAAATTCACGAATTTAAATTCTCGCGAAATAGTGAAAATCTAAATCGTTTTTATCACACTCAATTCATTAGAATGGGAAATTCCTAATCGCATCCAATAGCCGACCTTTTCATTTCTTGTGAGTGCCGATGGAGTTAAATATTTACAATATTCAGTGTCCAAGCTAAACAATTATTATGGTTTCTAAGTTCTCCATTGTCAGTAAATGCTTTAACGCGTGGTGGTAGTGATGAAAAATTTGATCTCGGAATAAAATAGGAATAGTGAACGGATAGTGTATCCATCTCATAGAGCTCGAAAAACTGATGAAAAAAATGTATGGGATCGTTTCTGTACTACCAACGATTGCCGAGATATCGCGTAAGAAAGTTGCACGAATTTTGATGTTTGTAAATTCGCGAAAATAAATTCTCGCGAAAGTTTCTTCCTCTAAGGTAAGAATACGTTCCTTTAATGCATGACTGGTCTTTGAACACATCAATCTTTGAACGCGCATCAATCTTTGAACGCACATCAATCCATGAACGCACATCAATCTTTGAACGCACATCAATCCATGAACGCACATCAATCATTGAACGCACATACTTGTTTTTAAGCAAAAAAATCTTATTTTTAGAATATCATTTCCTTGGTAGGAATAATATTCTTATTTTAAGAAAAATTTTCTGGTTAAGAATAAATACTTCTTAATTTTCTTATTTCAAGTAAAACTTTACTGAAAACAAGAAATATTTTCTTAAATAATTCTAACTAAGAATATTGGTTTTTGCAGTATACGATATGTTAAATGTGATTACCGACTTAATAACCTTTCTAGAGTGTTTGACTGATGAAAATGTGTCTTCAAATGAAGATAATATAGCACAAACTGGAGATAAGTTCCTCTTACGTCTTTCATACATCTTCCGTATTACAAAAAATGATCCAGAGCCAGATTCAAGGTTAAAATTGGCAGGGAATGTTTGCATCTAGAGTTTAAAAGTTTCCTTTTATTATTAAATTTTTGGTCATGTGTTCTATCAGTTCAACAGCCTTAACATCCTTCGCAAACCAAATTTATTAAGATATTTAATACAAAGGAACCAAAGGATTTTTTACATAAGACAAATAGCGTCCATGCCAAATTGATATCAAACGACAACAGCAACGTTTGCGAACCCGCCAAAGGGATAACGTGCACGATGTTTAAAAAAACTAACGTTTTTTGAATAACTATAAAAACAGAGAGAAACATCTCCCCAGATTTCCATGGTAAACATTCATTGCAATGTTTGAAGCATTTCCAGCTCCAAATGAAATGTTGGAGATGGTGAACAAACTTTGTTTTGGCTTGTCGGTGACATCTATAGCATGTGTGTCGGTGGCGTGTTCGTCTTCCATGACGGCTGCGTTATTGACTAATGGCAGTTCATGTGAGCTGGTGCTAACAGAGTGCTCTGATAATGATGGTACAAGTATTTCCTGTGCACATGGAATCAACTGTGGTAAGATTGCACAATCACTTTCGTGGTGGAGATGAGTCATAGTTATGTGGCTCACTCGATAACCACTCTCTTGGAGATGAATCGTCGTCTATTTGTTCTCCGCAAAGGACAAGAACATCGTCGTTCGGTTCAGACTGCACGAGGGCTGTCGCATTTGAGGTTTGAGTTTTTGTTGTGTTTTTGGAATCACTCGATTCAGATGATGTATCCTATAAAATCGAAAATCTGATAATGGAAATGGTTCATTCACGGTGCATTAATCATGTTTAATCTTCAAAATCAAATGGTGAATGGGGCAGCAAAAAAATGTTCAGAACTTGATTTAAATTCAATTTGACAAGACAGGGATTAACAAGGTATATTTTGATCTACCTCAATGAATGGCTTATAATCTGAACTATACCTGCATGAATGGATTATAAATGTGTTTGTCGAAGTCTATTGTGAAATGTTGATCAACATTAATACAGAGCATGCCTTCTGAAAATGTCTTGATATCTAAAGGGGAGTTTACACGTAAAGATTCTTGAAAAATTTTACTTTTGAGCTTATGTTTTAAGGCTTTAAATTTAAATTGTCTATCAAAAAGTCAATGCATTCATGAATAATCAATGAGTTTAGACGCTAAAACTTGACTTTTTGGTTTTGGTTTTTTGGGTTACTTAAATTTAAAGCATTAAAACACCTGCTTGAAAGAAAGATTTTTCAAGAATCTTTACATGTAAACCCCCCCCTTGACTGGAAAATTTTCGGTAATTTGATTGGTTTACGTCACAATTCTTAAGCAATGAAATAGACATTTCCGAAGTTTCAGTTTAAACGTGAATATTTTGGCCAACTGAATATGTCACTGCCTCGTTTTCGATTATGATACCTTGTTTTGTACGGCAACTTATCATCAGTGCAAATGCCTGGAGAACAACTTTAATTTAACTATCAATGTATACTGAGAATGAGTTGGGAATATGATTTTGTGGAGATAATGGCGTTTAGTTGAATCTTGGGAAACGTCTATGGAAATTATTTCTAGCTGTTCTTCAGTAGACATAGAGACAGTACAATCTCTTTCACCTTTCTGGAAGGAATTTCCTCAGTGGAAAAAGGGTTTTTTATAGAGACACGCTCTGTCAATGATCAATATGTCCGCTTTATTGAATCTGCAGCAACAGCGATGCAACCCCTTTTCGCCAGTTCTTCGTTTTTGGAATCATACGAGCGTTACTATGTAGCCAATAAGAAATTACAACCGTAACCGTCAAACCGAAGCACTGCAATTTAGAGTTTTTGCTAAACACACCACCGTAAACTTCGATTTCATTCCTTGTAATAGAAATCTTCAATAATTTAAGACTAAGTTTCCATTATACCGGATCACTGGCGGACCGGCCCAAAAAGCGCATCGGATCAGCCTTCTGTTTCCATTAGAACAGAGCAATCCGATACATTTTTTGGTTCGATGGCGTATTGGGCCGCTCCGCTGTTCAAAGTGAACCAGCCCTAGTTCGAACCAATGGAAACACTTTAATTCGGACCGGTTTGTGTGTTTCTATGGAAATATTTTTTGGACGCGTGCAAAAAAAGTTTTTTCAAGAAAACAATATGGAAGAAGAAAACAAATTGCTGATAATTTTGAACTCTTTCATAGAACTGAATTCTTGCTTTACTGGCTTAAACGCTATTCTGGCTTTGATTGTTGTGGCAGCACGAAAGCAAACAAATGCTCATTTATCTTTGATTGCCACAGAAATGTTTAAACGATACAAAAACATAAAACAGAAAAAGCAAAGAATACACAGATTTTGGTCAAGGCCTGGTCGCACATCGTTGAAAATCAATACGCAACTTTTCAACAAAAAAATAAATAAGTAGACCACGTGCATTTCGGAATGATTTCTATTGAAATTTTTTCTATTCTAGAGCAAAAGTAAACAAGGCGATCCGAACCATAAGTTTATAATGGAAACAGGTGTATCCGATATGGTTCGCTAGTGTTTTCACTGGCGCCGGACCAACAATGGGCAGAACCAAAAAGTGATCCGGTATAATGGAAACGTAATCTAAAGTGAAGTAATAATTTGTATCGAAATCACAGTTAAGTTACCAAGTGCGTAAACATATCTTGAAAAGTGTTCACTTCAATGTTTCTACAAAGAATTTGTTGAGACTTAAAATACGAAAAAAGACAACATAGTAACCTTTATTGCATGGTCACACATGGCTTCATCTCTCTCTCAGTTTCATTCCTGGTTTTAATATGCTGCTAGAAAGGACCTGGACATGAAAATGTAGTAAGCAACAGTTTCTGAAGCGTTGAAAGATGAATTTTTTATCTTGAAATTTGAATTTACTCCCTTAAACCCATGGAAACTGCATAAATGCTATTTTCTGATTCGTTACGCTGTAATTAACATCATTTATATTTCTATAAAAAACTCTTGTAAAACTAATTGGTAAGGAACAATCTTCCAGTGGGGTCATTTTAACTCAGTTTGTGATCAAAAATTGTAAATTATTCAGTTTTGGGACGAGTTGGTTATTTTGCACACGGACTCATGGTCCACATTCATGGTGCCACATTCCAATACAAAATATCAATGTGCATGGCAAACAATGACAATTGCCATCGTCATTGCGTCATTAGGATGTTGTTATTCACTGGCTAGTATTTTTTTCAGAATAATTGCCATCACCCAAAATATTACCTTTACTTGAGAGGAACATTTTCACCAAAATAGTTGACGACTCTTCAGATAGAGGCTTTTCTGCGAAAACTTTCTTGCAACTTGCGACCGACATTGTTCTGGAAACTGCCGATACTAGTGAGTTTGTCTGACTATGCCACTGCAGCGAGCTATTTATAAAAAGCAAAACGAAAATGAGGCAGAAGCATAGGCGCAACAAAAAACCACAAAATCTCGTTTCATTGGTGTTGTCTTCTTGTACTATCATTATCATATAGACATGTAATATATCTCATTATTCATCTCATTTAAGGTCAAGTAGATTTATGTTCGAATTTTGAACTAAGCACAGTTGTTTTCTTCATCAAGAAAACATATACGAACACGACCCAGTAAACACAAAAACTCTTTAAGTCGTCTTTAAGACGTCTTTAAAGATACTAAAAGGACGTCTTTAATGCGTCTCTACTTGGTTGAAATGTGTAACGCTTTGAGACGAGTTTCAAGACGTCTTTGAGACGTCTTTTAGACGAGTGTAAAAGTTGACTTTAAAACGTCTTTAAGTCGTCTTTAAGACGTCTTTCAAGGTATCAAAGGACGTCTTTAATACGTCTCTATTTGGTTGAAATCAGTAATGCTTTTAGACAAGTTTCAAAGACGTCTTTGGAACGTCTTCAAGGCGAGTGCAAAAGCCGTCTTTAAAACGTCTCTAAGTCGTCTTTAAGGCGTCTTTCAAGATACGAAATAGACGTCTTAATACGTCTCTATTTGGTTGAAATCTGTAATACTTTGAGACGAAATCTCTAATGCTTAGAAAGTTAGTTTCAAAACGTCTTCAATGCGGTTTCCAGACGAGATGAGACGGTAACTTATGTAAATACAAAGCTTTAGTTTTGGTGTTAAACGCAAGAAAAATGGTAGACAATTATTAGTTGCTCATTTTATTCTGCAACAATGTTTTCAAAAAATATCTACACAAAACTTTAACCTTTTAAAATTTACAATAAACATATATGCATAAAAAATTTCTCCTATTAAAATATCACTTGTTGTGTTATCATGACGATAACGTCTTCACTTCATAATCGAAATCAGTTTATTCTTTTTGTCAGATAGTTTTACAGTTGCTGTAGATGTGTAAATATCAAATAGTACAGTTGAATAATTTTAAAAAGTCAAAATAGACCAATCACAAAAATGTAAAAAGTTAAAAAATTCACGTGTTATAGGCGGTTTCGAAGGAATAAAATGAAATTACAGTGTGTCCACCAGAAAGTGGGCACCTTGTTTAAAACACAAATAACTTTTCGAGTTTTTAACAATGCAATGCGGTTTTTATACCGTTGGAAAGAGGATTTTTTAAGCTTTCCAAAAATAGAAGTTGTTATTTATAAAAAATCTTTATAAACGAGAAAACAAACTTTTATGAAATTCATTCAATCATGCAGTTAACAATCCACCAGTGAACTTTCGTTGTAAGAAAAGTTTCATGAGACGAAAAGTTATGTAGCTGTTATTCAGGTTTTTAGACAGCAGTTTCTGGGTAGAAATCCCCCATCAAAAAGCACGATTCAAAGTTTTTAAAAGTTTGTAAAAGAGTTTTGGAAATGAAACTTTCATGTTTCAAGCTTGTAAAAGTGTAAAGTTTTCCTTATATAAAAGCAGCTTTATTACAATGTTTTAGCTTTTTATGATTTCCCATGCTACTCGAGTCGTTAACATCTATTCAAACAAGCGTTAATTGATCATTATTGATTTAATGTCATGGTTTCATGGTAAAATCGATTATATTTCCCGAAAAATTGTTTTTTCTATGAAAAGGGTCATATATTTAGAAAGAGCAAAACATTTTCTTTATGTTAATATAAAAATTGAAAAAAAAACAAGCACGAAAAACAAAAGATATGCTTATTGAAAGTTAGGTGCCCACTTTTTGGTGGACACACTGTATATACAACTCATCATACATTCTACTATACACTCTTTTTACAAATAAAATTATTAAATTTTGATAGTGAGCGTGCGACTTTTATACTCGTCACGAGTATTGATTTTTGGTTTTATTGTTTTCATGCAAAGTGCTTCCAAGGGTCATTAGTTTATAGACTGAACGGTTGTTAGAGTCAATAATCTTGATGTCGTTGAAAGTTGGTGTAACGTCACAATTTTTAAAGTGTTTTCCCACAGGTTTTGCCGGCTGAATGTGCTCTTTATAGCGTGTAATGAGATGTCAGGTCGTTTGCCCGACATAGCACGAATCACATCGTGGACAAATTACTTGGTAAACTACGTTGCTTTTGAAAGCTTTTTCCACCGGCGCTTTTAACGAAGGAAGAACTGTTCGCATTTTTCTGATTGTACTAATAACTTTGCACGGAGCTTCAATTCTCTTTAATGACTTTTCGAAATTGTCGGTAACTTTCCCACGATATTGAACGAAAATTAACTTCTTTTCAGGGATGTCTTTAACCTCATTATTCTTCTCTTCAGGGGCCCGAATTTTGTTCAACGTTCTCTCGATAATTTGGTTGTAAAAATGTGGTGGGTATTGATTGTTCTCAAGTATTATCTTGGCTTTCTCGAGGCTTTCATGTATGTTTCTCCAAGTACTACATGCCGAATAAATCCTATGAACCATCCCAGAAACTACTGATCTTTTATATTTGATTGGCGCAAGGGCGTGGAAATTCATAGTAAGCCCAGCATCCGAGTCCTTTGAGTACCAGGTCCACGATAACCTTCCTTCACTGCGAGTAATTTTCATTTTTTTTTTTTTTCACATAGTATATTCTATACAAATAACAGAGATTACAAGGTATACGAAATTTATGGCTTTAGACAAAAAAAAGAAGAAGAAAAATTTAGAATAGTGGTTGTTCATTCATTGACAATGTTTCCTCGCTTGATGTTGATAACAGCTTCGACAAAGTCATTTTGCGTTACATTGTGTCTAGACCGTGAGCCACGAATGCAACGGATCGTTGAGCGAAGAAGCGAAAACGATGTTCTTGATCGTATTGTTTTTGTAACTTCGCTAGTCTTCAGCCCTTTCTTCTCTGCGATTGATTCCGCCAATCTTGCATAAAATGTGGCACATTTGCGCCCCATTGCACCATTTGTTGAGAAAATGAGTGGGGTGAAGGTCCCGTTTTCCACCTGTAGTACACGTTCGTTGTTGCTTCGTTTCTTCTCGTTCTCGTTCCTTGAGAAGCATTTGGCAAGTTCTAGGTTCCTGTATCTCTGGGCGTTTAGGTCAAAGACTCTTATGTCGAAGAATGCCCGTTGATCAGCAACCCAGAAACCTACCGCGCTCACATCAAGTCTTGCTTCTTGGCTGGAGTTTCCCGTCCTCGCTTGTAGTCTCTCGCCATCCATTTCCGCGAGCATTGGTTCCACTTTGACGTCAGTACACACTTCATCCAAAAGTTTGGCAGTCACATCTTGTATTTCATTATGGCGGAGAGTTATGAAGCCGCCTTTCTTACAGGATAGGGCGTGAGGTATATCAAATCGTGCTCCACATGCGCAAGTCGTCGGCATTCTCTCCATGGACCAGCCGTATCTGATTCGAATCGCATCTTTGAACTCTTGCTTTGAAAGGTCAAAACCATATTCCTTGATTGGGAGCGACCTGATCCAGTTGGAGACGCCTTTTTGAGTGGTTGCATCAACCCTTAGTTTTTCTTCGGGTGACATTTGTTTCAGGAGTGTGTTTAGCGTTTGTTGTTGCTTGCGTTGACGTGCGCTTTTTATTTGCGATTTTGTTTTTTTATCGCCATCGTCCACTATGTTCAAGATTTAACTTTTCGTTATGGCTTGCGAATTGTCGAATTCTTCGTCAGCACATTCACTGAATATTTTCAAGCCCAGACCCCCGAGACGTGACGGCAGAGCAAGTAATTGACGATCACTGTCGCTCACGATGTGACCGCCTGTTATCGCTGGGATGAATTTTTGGCGGATGACGTTGTCGACCCTCGAGAGTTCTTATTGGATTTCTTGTATCGTACGCATAAAATACGTCAGCTTGTGTTGGTATCCACTGACGAAGCACGCATAGGCCGCTTTGGGTTGCGTGATGGCGATTTGTGACAGGAGTGTGATTTCTTATATCCATTCATCGATTTCTTCCGAACGTAATTTGTCTTGTTCGCATCTGTTCCAATCACTGCGCCCAAGTATCAAACAACATAAATATCTATGGAGTCACAGAAACTTTGTTATCAAAATCAATACCAACATCCTTAGTAAATATCAGGGGGTACACATTTGAGCGGAAAGACCGTATTGGCAAAAAAGGTGGTGGCACTGGTTTATATATAAAGGAAGATATCGAATATGTTAGAAGGTATGACCTGGAAAATGATCATGTTGAATCCATTTGGATTCAAATTCAACAAACAAATGCTAAAAGTTTCATCATTGGCATTGTATATCTCAGTAAATGTTTTAATGAAAAGTTTCTAAATATTCTCTCAACAATTGATACCGAAAACAATGAATGCATTATAGAGTGTGTTTCGTAATGTTGGAAATGGAAATTTTAAAGCTGTTTTTTTAAAGGAATATACCGAATTTCCAAATAATTTTTACACCGTTGGAAAGCCATTTTGAAGTTCTTTCGGATAGTATGTTTTTGTGAAAAATGAAAAAGTGGGTTTTGAAAAAATAAAGAAAATGTCATCGAAAAATGTTCTAACTCAGACATTGAACCGTAATGCGCCTCTAATAGTCAAACGAGTCAAGGGTGAACGATCACCATGGATCAATCGAGAGCTCAAACAAGAAATGAATCGTCGTGATGCGCTCTATCGTAAGTTCCGGGGAACAAGAACTCCCAATGATCATGATATGTATAGACAGCAAAGAAATCGTGTAAATTGTCTTATCAGAAAAGCTAAAAACAAGTATTTCAAAAACTTATTAAATGAATCCAAAAACAATTGTCACAAATTCTGGAAAATAATAAAATCTATTTTCCCAACAAAAGAGAAATTGAACTGTGCTAAATCGCTAATAATCGATGGTAAATCTTACTCTAAACCCATTATTGTTGCATCTAAATTTTGCAGCTATTTCTCCAATGTTGCAACCAAGTTGAAGAAATCATCCATATTACTTAAAGATTTTATATGGTCAGTGCCGTTTCAGGGTGAAAACAAGACTTACTCTACATTTCGTTTCCAACCAATAACAGTTAATGAAACATTTAAACATCTCAAAAAACTGAAACGCAATAAATCAGCTGGCGCAGACAACCTGTCCCCTGGTTCTCTCAAGGACTGTGCTATTCATTTAGCGAAACCACTAACACACCTGATAAATCTATGTCTCCGTCAAGGCTCAGTACCAAATGACTTTAAAGTTGGTAAAGTTGCCGCAATCTTCAAAGGTGGCGTAAAGCACTCTGTAGACAACTATCGCCCAATAACTGTTCTACCTGTGTGTTCAAAGATACTTGAAAAGGTAGTACACGCTCAACTGATGAAGCATCTGGAAGAACATAAACTTCTTTCCAAGTACCAATTTGGTTTTCGACAGAAACGCAACACTGAAACTGCTGTCACTTTATTTACTGATGCAATACGAGCAATTACTGACAATGGAAAATTGACAGGTGCCATTTTTATTGACTTATCGAAAGCTTTTGACACTTTAAGCCACAGTCAAATTATTGCTAACTTGTCAACCTATGGAATTCTGGGATCTGAGAAAGAGTTCTTCATAAATTATCTGTTTAACCGAAAGCAACAGGTGTCTTTCCAAAACGCTCTATCCGACTTCGAATCTGTCAATTATGGTGTTCCGGAAGGGTCGATATTAGGCCCCCTTCTGTTCCTGCTCAGTTTCAACGATATTGAGGACTCCTTAACTGAATGTGAAATACTTATGTATGCTGATGACACCGTCATATACGCTTCGTCAAATGACCAAACCAATCTTCAGGAGAAACTTGAAAGAAACTTTGCTAATGTGGCAGACTGGCTAGAGAAAAACGAACTGATCATGAATATGAAACAAGGAAAAACTGAATGTATGGTGTTTGGCTCTCATAAGAAGGTATCAGGGAAATCGTTAAACATAAAGTACCGCCACAATTCAATTTCAAATATGACCACTTACAAGTACTTAGGAGTTAAACTAGACCAGATTCTCACCCTTACTACTCACGTTAAGGAAACCTTACAGAAGGCAACTGGCTGTTTGAACTTGCTGAAAAGACCGCGTCCCCAGTTAACAAAGAAATCAGCCTTCACAATCTATTAATCGCTACTGATTCCCATATTTACATACTGTTCGATTGTTACGATGCACACAAATAACCGCTACAAGCAGAAAATCAAAACACTTGAATCTCGTGCAGAAAAGATCATTAACATAGGGAAACCAGGTACCATGAAGATTGCATCCATAAACCATCTGATGAGAAGGAGACTCTGTGAACAAGTATTCAAATGCCTTAATGGTGATGTATGTGAAAACTTTGAGAGCTATTTCACAAAAATGAAAAACAACACCAGAAATGAAAATATTTTACTAAGAGTTCCTAAAATTAGGCTGGAAAGCACCAAGAAAAGTTTTTATTTTTACCGGCAAAAAAAATTTTAATGAGTTACCTGCTTACATTAAGGGTGCAGGTACACTCTCTAAGTTTTTAACATATTTTAATCAATAAACTTTTTTTTTTCTTTTTTTTTTTTTTATTAATACGGCCTCCCCTTCTCTGTTTTTATAAATCTTATTCACTTTTATTCTTTCTCTTTTATTCGTCATATCCTTAATTTCTCCTTCCTTTTTCTTCGTTTTGTCATACAGGACCCAATGGGAGAACAGAATTTATCTATTTGTATATATTGTATATTGTAAATTTGTAAATTTTGAATTGGTTCATCCTGTATAAACATTCGTCAATAATAATAATAATTATAATAATAATAATAATAATAATAATAATAATAATAATAATAACAACAATATATAACCGTATAAGAAAAAATGTGTTCCTCTCACTGTTCATAAAACATCTAAATGAAGGAACAAAAATGGATACTGCTAGTTTTAAAGGTAATCTTTTTTTGCGAGAAGAGCCTTTAAAAAGGGCGTTACGTAGTTTTATTGTGTCTCCATTCGCTTTAAAATACCGCGTTGTCGCTGTTCGAACACTTTGGAAGTGCGAAGATGCTTTTCATAGATTGTGGGGAAAGCGAGAACAACTGCAAAAGATTTTAAAATCGATACCGCAGGTTGTAGCGTTTTTTAGTTGTGTTACCGCGCTGGAAAATCGGAATAGTGATGCAGCAAATCGATCTTCCGATCCTGGGTTTTCTTTCTGGATCGTATTTGACTGGCCAGAAATCAGTGGTACTGTGGTCGAAGATAGGATAGTTCAAAAGCTTTTGACAGCTGGCTTAGATGTCAGTTCTTGCAAGATTGTGAGAGGAAGAGGTTTGTTACGTTGAGAAATATTAAACAGTCATTTCGTAAATGTCCCTTTCAAGAAGTCAAATTGCTTTTCCACTTTGTTTATATCCATATAGGTGAAAGTAATCAATCAGCTGAAGATGCATATGCAAGTAGCCTGTACATCACATTGAAAGACCACAAGTGTCAGGAGGTTCTGCAAGCACTTGTTCTCAGTAAAACGCGTCTAGTCAGGAGTGTCGCTCAAGAGGAGGGTTACGAAATGAATTTCGTGGCTGTGGAAGAAGATACAGTCAAACCAGTGCAATTATTTTCTAATCTGTAAACCGAAAATAACTTAGTTTATTTACTTTTTCTAACTACTTGGAAAGGAGCAAAGAATACTATATCAACTCGAGACAGGTTTTATATTATACTTCGATAGTAGATGTCGTACCAGAACGTCGTGACTAGAACGTGTGCATAATTACAGGAATAAGTTCTATGAACTATAAGTATTTTATCGCATAAAATGCAACTTTAACATGTACAAAGTCGTCTGATAACAAATGTTGAATAGCTATCCCTTTCTCTTTCTTTCAGAAAACTGCTGTTCAATTACCCCCGGATAAAAACTTTTAGAACCCCGATGCCAAAGTGGGTGCTCAGCCTGTCTCGTTATAAAAAACTGAACTTGTTCTAAAAGAAACCGTAAGGAACTGAACAGCACGTTTACAAGACTTTGTAAATGCAGCAAGGTAGGTCTGAAACAATATTTACAATTGACTCATATTTTACTTAGCTAAACATACGCAAATTCATTATCCTGATGCACCCTCGCATCCCATGTTATACTATCCTGATGCACCCTCGCATCACATGTTATACTATCCTGATGCACCCTCGCATCCCATGTTACATTATCCTGATGCACCCTCGCATCACATGTTACATTATCCTGATGCACCCTCGCATCACAAGTTACATTAGCCTGATGCACCCTCGCATCACAAGTTACATTAGCCTGATGCACTCTCGCATCACATGTTACATTATCCTGATGCACCCTCGCATCGAAATACAATATTCTGATGTCATTATAAAATAATTTTGAATACGTTTTCTAACACAATAGGAATTAAACACTAGTTATGATTGGAAAACCCCAAAACGCAAATGAAACGACTTTTCGAACTTCTAGTCACGAAAGTATCTAAACGACGTGTGAATTTTGACTTGAGAGATCCGCCCTTTTATAAACTATGCCACGTCATGCTTAATTCACTTACACCGGTACCGAAATTTATTTCGAAATCGTAAATAAACCCATTTATTTTCTAATCTGTGAACCGAAAATAACTTAGTTTATTTACTTTTTCTAACTACTTGGAAAGGAGCAAAGAATACTATATCAACTCGAGACAGGTTTTATATTACACTTCGATAGTAGATGTCGTACCAGAACGTGTGAATTAAGAGCATGAGTGAAGAGAGAAATCAAATCAAACAATTCATAAAGTTGAAATAAGATTATATATACTTATAAACCCAGTGATTCCGTAACAAACAACATGTTGTTTAAATCTTCGGTAATATATCTATTCTTAACGCTTTCCGACTTCCAACGACCGTGTTTCATGATCAGCCTATCGTTTACCCCGAAATTTGCAGCGGCAGATGCCCCACCGGAACGTAAGCTATGCAGACCATACTTTTCTGGAGATAAACCGGCTTCTTTTAATACCGTTTTGATGTCATCACGAATTGATGAGTAGGATATCGCCTTTCTCGTCTTTCGGAGGTATTGTCTGCCTGTTTTATCGGTTTGTATTGCTCTGAAAATAAAACCGTTGGAATTAGATTCGATGTCCGCCATTCGTAAATACTTTTCTAAGGCGTTTACAGGACATAAACTGGAATTCACTCTTGCTAAGTAGGTCCAATGACCGTGTCTATAAACGTCTGTCTTACTCCTCTCTATGAAGATCTTGGCGTGGATTGTATCCAAAACAATGTCGGACCTCCGTAAATTTTTACACTCGTTGAATCGTAAAAAGGCAGAGAATGATAATAAGCAAATTGTTTCGGTTCTAACATTTGATAAGCATGGATTATTTCTCAGAGAACTAATTATTTTGTTTAGATCGGCTACTGTCAAAGGCTCTTTCTTTTTAGGTATATGCGAACATGATCGCTTTGCAGCTTCCAGTACGTGTCTAAAAATAGTTGATTGTCCAATTGTAAATCCAGAAATTGAATGGAAATATTTTATCGCGGCGACTGAGGCGTTGATAACGGGAAAAGATACGCCTGACTGTAACATAGAAATGACATATAAAATAAAGTACTGTTCTTCTGTAGGTAACGGATTTACTTCAGTGAACAATCGGCACCATGCTAACCATTT
This sequence comes from Turritopsis dohrnii, assembly GCA_027922465.2. NCBI lineage: Eukaryota > Metazoa > Cnidaria > Hydrozoa > Anthoathecata > Oceaniidae > Turritopsis > Turritopsis dohrnii. The sequence goes on along the minus strand of BQMF02000670.1, from coordinate 44,302 downwards.
TTGGAAATATGTCTGATATGTTGCTAAGGTATTAGGTCTTCTCGATTGTTGTAAAACATTCGGAAGATTGTTCACCATCTTTTGCAGATTTTCGTCTTTAACATTAAAGTTGGCCGAAATGCATCTCCGTATAAATTCTAAAATCAGATCTGTAATAGTAGTGCTACAATAGGAACGAGAAAATTATCGTTTCCGAGAACGGAACCTTTAAAAGCCCCTAGAGTTAAAAGACCTTTAGAGGATTGAAAGATTCTATAGTCCCTAACAAATTCCTTAAACATGCGATTCTTGTCAATGAGGAGCGGCCAAAAATTTGAAGAAGGCCAGTAAGGAACAACTAAAACTGCTGTTGAACTTTCTGAACTTGCTAAAAAATGTTTAATAGATTTTGAAATTAGATACACTGGAGGCACTAACAGATTTGTTTCTCCAGACCAGTCGAAAGAAAATGCATCCACTTGATAGGTATTTGGACACCAGTATTTAGAGGAAAACCTTTGACATTTTGTATTGATGTTATCAGCAAAATTATCAAATGTAAATGGACCCCAAAGTGAATGTAACATTTTAAAAAATGATTCGGTTAATTGCCAATCGTCATAGTCTATTGATTTACTTATACTATCTGCCCGTGTGTTTAGTTCTCTGGACACCCATGTGACTTTTAACGAAATATTCTTAGCTTTACAAAAATTGTAAATGTCATTAGCCAATTGTTGTAGTTTTGCGTTATTACTACCTCCTTTGACAATAGCGGCAGCTGCCATGCTATCTGTGTGTATGAGAACATGTTCTCCTTCGCAGGTACTCGATAGAGAAGAAATTGCATGTGAAATAGCTAAAAGTTCCCTGAAAGTTGACGATTCTGTTTGTTCTTTAGGATCGAGGTTTCTATAACAAATGTTATTGTTCAAAAGGGCTGCGATACCTGTAGAACTTGCGTCAGAAAAAATTTTTAATTGTGGAACAGAATATTTCAGAACATTTCTATACTTAAGAGTGAGTATGTTTTTCTTCCAAAAGAGTAACTCAACTATAACATCGTGATAATAAGATATATTAAATTTTTTATCCCAAGACGATCTTGACTCAATGACTTTATACAAAGCACGAGTTTTTAATCTGACAATATTATGAAGCACAAATTTTGTTGAAATTATTTTGCCCGTGATACAAGCTAGTTGTCTGGCCGAAACATAAGAAGAAGAAAATATATTATTGATACTTGATAAAATGGATTGGATTCTTCGTTCTGAAATTTTGTAAGTCTTTTTATCGTAATCTAGAATAACACCTAACCATTCTAGGCGAGAAGTAGGTGCCCAGATAGATTTGTCTTCATTTACAATAAAACCTGCAGATCTAAGTGAATTTTTCACAAAGTTCGAATTACTCACAGCTTCATCAAAACAGTATGCTACACTGAAACCGTCGTCGATAAAACAAGCAATTCTTATGGCAAATGAACGCCAATATTTTACTAACACCCTCACTATCTTGGTAAAAATAAAAGGTGCTGAAGTCAAACCGAAAGGTAGAACAGTAAAGATAAAATACCTTTTAATACCATCTTTGAAAATCCATGAGAATCCTAAATACTGTTGATGATCTTCGTGTATATCAACATGATGGTAGCCACTTTTCAGGTCGAATTTAAACATAAAAGCCGTTTGAGCAAATTCTACGTACTCTTCGAAGCTTTTCCAATCATCAAACTTGATTTTTTCCTTCCAAACAAAACTGTTTAAATAGCTTAAGTCTAGCACTAATCTTTTCTTTCCGTTTTTGTTGGCAACTGATAAAGGGTTGGTCAGAAAAGGTTTGTTGACAGACCTTATAAATTTGTTTTCTAACAGATTCAATATTTGGGATTCTACATAATCGGGATCACACAAAGCTGAATTGTTATTTTTGATTTCTAAAGATGGAGGTTTATATCTGAAAGGAATTTTATATCCACTTTCAAGGGTTTCTAGTATAAAAGGACTGGCTTCTAACTCTTTCTCCCAATAATTCAAATGACTTTTTAAACTTCCCTTAATATTACATTTACTGCTTTTAGATGAAAAAGTTTTGATACCTTCATTGGATGGTGTTTCTTGCTGGGCAGGAATGCTTCCAGTGACCTGGGTTGCCGCAGTTGAAGCATAAGTTGCTCGGGCTGTTGAATCTGCCTGCGAATGGTGCGGCACTTCTGACTCCAGAAGTGCCTGCCCGCGAAAAGGGCTGAAAAGGATTTGTAGAATTGCCAGGTAATGCATTTCGATGCTGATGTACAAACGAATTCGGAGGAAGAACGCTTAACGGACGCTGGAAGTTATGTGGATGACCATCATGTCCCATGTACCTGGGGTTTGAAATAAATCGTTTGTTTGCCTTGGACTTTTTGGACAGAGCACGAGATTCTGCTTGACGCATCTTTTTGTCATCGTCGGAATCACTAGCCAAATCGTCTGTAAGGTATTCCCTTACTGTGTCCCATCCACCAGGAGATTTATCAGCCATCCTGATAACTTTTCGTCTTTTACGAATTTGCTCGTCAATGTCGTCAAATTTTGTACTGAGACGCCTCTTGGATCCTGCTTCTGCTAAAGATCTAGCTTCATCAATATTATTAGACAATGATACAAGAAAATCGTCCTGTATTTTGTTCGATTTGTATTTAAAAGACATTTGACTCCTTTCCTTTCCCTGTGACACGATCTGTTTTTGAAGAGCAATCTTATCCTGCAGTCTCATAGAATTCATTTGTTCGAATTTTTCATCGAAAAAGGCCTTCATGTTTTCTTGAAACTCAATAAAGTTATTAATGGGATATACCTCCTCCTGCTGTATAGTACAGTCTCTGGCTTTGCTCTTCTTTGGACTCGACGGTTTTGAAATGACGATCGGATCATTCGAAGTTGTGATGATCGGTATTGGAGTTTCAGTTGATATATTCTTTATCTTTTGATCTGCAGATGTTATTGTTGAAGATGAATAACTTCTCACGAAATGGAAGTTGTCTTCTTCATTGGTAGGTTCAGGACGTTTCCTTCCCAAAATATTTCGTAGTCGGTGCATAGTAGAATATTCCAACTTCTAGTCACGAAAGTATCTAAACGACGTGTGAATTTTAACTTGCGAGATCCGCCCTTTTATAAACTATGCCACGTCATGCTTAATTCACTTATGCCGGTACCGAAATTTATTTCGAAATCGTAAATAAACCCATTTAACAGATTTCTCTACTCAGTAATAAAAAAAACTATCTTTCATATTTACTCAATCTAAAGATTTTTCTTGTGAAACATCGGTACATTTGTTTGACTCACCCGGTATATCGCAATAGGTTAGGTAACTATGTATTAATGAAAAATATAGTAGTTTTAGAGCTTTTAAGATCATCGACACTTGTTGGCGTACAAAACAAGACATATTTTGTTTTATTTACTTTAATCGGATTAATTTTTGCGAAATTAATCTTCGTGATTTCGCGAATTCGCGAATTTTTGCCTTTTTCGCAAAAGTTTGTATCGCGAAAACACATAAAATCGTCGGGTCGCGAAAATTAATCCACGCGAAATTTTTCAAAGTACCCGTTCGCGAAAATTTTGTTGTTTTTTTTCTCGTTTAATTTCTTTTTCTTCGTTAATTGGATCAGGAAATGACAAAATGAACACAAGTTAATTGAATATGTTCCCTTAAAAAAGTGCCACATCACTAAACTAGCATGTAGCTTTTGTTACACCGTCAAATGTAGTAACTCCGACAAATGTAGTAACTCCGACAAATGTAGTAAACTTTCAACGCTAAATGTAGTAACTCCCTCATATGTAGTAAAATTCAACGACAAATGTAGTAACGCTATATGTAGTAAAGGTCAACGACAAATGTAGTAACTCCAACAAATGTAGTAAGCCTCCGCTATATGTAGTAAACCTTTACAGCCGCAGTTGTAGTTGTGGCTGAGGCTTAAAACTTGGCAGGTGAGATATTGTTAAAATTCTTAGGCCATACTTGGTACTGATGACGTCATTATGACGTCACAGGAAAGCTCCTAGAAAGTCCTGTGACGTCATAATGACGTCATCAGTACCAAATTTGGTCCAAATAGTTTGTTCTTGGAATGTAACAATACCTTGTGCCAAGTTTTATACTTCAACTGTCGCGAAAAATTGCGTTTTTAGAAAATCCTTGTGACGTCATAATGACGTCACCAGTACCAAATTTGGTCCAAGCATTTTAATTTTTGTAATGTAACAGTCCTTTGTGCCAAGTTTTGAGCTTCAAATATGGTGGGAAGTTGTTTTTCTAGAAAGTACCTGTGACGTCATAATGACGTCATCAGTACCAAGTATGGCCTAAGAATTTTAACAATATCTCACCTGCCAAGTTTTAAGCCTCAGCCACAACTACAACTGCGGCTGTAAAGGTTTACTACATATAGCGGAGGCTTACTACATTTGTTGGAGTTACTACATTTGTCGTTGACCTTTACTACATATAGCGTTACTACATTTGTCGTTGAATTTTACTACATATGACGGAGTTACTACATTTAGCGTTGAAAGTTTACTACATTTGTCGGAGTTACTACATTTGTCGGAGTTACTACATTTGACGGTGTAACAGCTTTAGCTAAAAATGCCCCCACGCTCAGGCTTTCCAATTTTTACACACAGCAAGCTATACATTAAAAAAGAAAACTTTCCGCCCAAACATTTTGTAATTTAAGGATTTTTGTAAAAATGTTTTTGGTTGATTAGTGGCATACTTTAAATATTTCGACAAAGCCAGTCTTTTATGTATGGCAAACAATACACAATATTTCAAATACAAATCGTGATCAAAGTATCTGTATGCAGTGACTTACTTACTTACTTACTTACTATTTAAGTGTAAATACTTAAGTTTTACAAGACAACGAATTATTTAATGAGCAGTGTAACCTTGTGGCTTAGTGTAGCGGGTGGCGACACTAACTGGAAATATGCAACCCAAATAGATGTACTTACGCAGCTGAAAAGCTACATAAAACTTTGTTACTTTTTGTTATCTCTTAGACCTAACTCACACTAAATGCTAATATACTTTTTAAAACGTGTAAATAAAGCTTAACAAGTAATATCAGAAAGTATTGCTACAAACAAAAGAAATGTGTGAACTGCAACCATGGATATGTATCTTAAAATCAAAATAAGATTTGTTAAAGAAATTTTGTAAGAACCAAAAGAAAAAAAAAAACTTTTTTGAAAAAAAAATTAAAGCGAAAAATCCATTAGTAGAAATAGTCAGGGCGCTGGCGCCCAAAAATTTTAAATAACTTTCCGGAGGATTTAAAACTATGAAAATCGGAAAATATGATCATAATAGATTGTAAAAATCTTTACTGGCCTATCTGAAATTTCTTCTGATGACCATATTACTGTTGAAATTATGACGTCATAAGAGTAATACCGCCCAAAAGTACCAAATAATCATCCAAATAATTCAAAACTATTTAAAAACCGGAAAATAAGATCAGAATTGATCGTTAAAATTTCTTAACAATCTCATTATGACGTCACATGGGCGTAAAATACAATTTTAAAAGTCAAAAACTGTCTTCGTTGCATTCATCGTCATTGTCGGAGGAGAGCTCTGACTCACTGGACGAAGAGGCAGAGGAGTATTCGTTGGTGATATCCCTGTTTTCACAAACTTCTGAACAGCCACATAGGTCGGAGCATGGCAGCCCATGTGATCTACAAATGCATGCGTTAGTGCAACACTTTGATTTTTTACACTGACATGAAAATAAATCAAGGACATCATCAGGTGCAGGTTTCCGCAACATCCATTGGATTTTTAAAATCTCGTTCTCTTTTATCCAGCCATGACCATGGGGACTTGGTATTTGAGGGAACTGCTCAAGTGACTTCTTAACGACCGCTGTAGCATAGGAAACTCTTTTGCAATGACAAAGGAGTGAATCACGGGTGGGTGGTAGTTGTTGTGGTTCGGGGGTTTTCTTTGAGTTGCAGAACTTCTTGTACCTGGCTTCGTCCACATTACAAGCAATTGCACCATAGAGTTTACACACAAAGGATTCAATTGACGGGAATAGATTTGCTTCAAATAAGAAATGATTACCGAATTCTACAAAAGTTGCTTGGAATTCCGGTGATCGTCTTAATAGGGTAAGCGCTTTTGCCTTGCCAATGTCATAAAATGCACTGGTGTAGTCGTTTCCAGTAAAGCAATGTAAAGAGGGCAGAGCCCGACAAAGATCACTTCCAAGTTCTACTGCAATACGTGAAATGTTCAGGATGCGCTTTTGATTTCCCACACCGATTTCGACGAACATTCTGAGATCTATTTTATCCTCAAAATATAGTGCGTAGATGAGAATATCTGAATCAACAGTAACGATACAAACTGACGATAAACCAGCAACAGCAGCATGTTGTGCACACAAAAATACTTTTGTGTCAGCTTCCTCCTGAGAATTTTCCAGATCTTCTGATTCTGTACAGTTCACAACACCATCATTCACCGTTAGTTTAAAAAAAGTTTTTCCCACGTTTACAAATAAGTTGCTGAGTGGAGAAAAATGATTAACAAATCGAGTTTGATCTGACCAATCTTGCAATAAGAATTGTACCAATTCTGTTTTGTTGGCATCATTCCTCATGAACTTAGACCATTGTTTTGGAATCAACTGGTCACGTCCTTTAATCCGCACCCTCAAACTCCCAAAAGCTGCCCTTCTTGCCCTTTCATAGGATTTGATGGAACCATTGTCATAACAATCTGTGACAAAGTAAACTGGAGCATTTTTCATGATCCTCTTAGTACAAATTCGGAAACGTCACCAAAGTTTGTCAAGTTGATGCCAGCCAATTGTTGTAAGATAACTATCCCATCAAATATCCAGGCATCAATAGAAGGATCATTGTTACCATCAGTCACAATCAATTTTTCAACTGCACCTAATGAAAGAATCAAATTTCAATAATCAATCACGGGATAAGGATATTCTGTAAATAAAAGAAACAAAACCGTGGAAGTAAAAGAAAATTGTGCATCAAAAGTTTTATTATTATAACCTAAGAGTTTTGACTTTACTGTTTTGACCATACTTCCATCTGGCAATCCGATTGACCATGGAATAGGACTTAACGAAAACGTCAATACGTCTTTCATCGATAGCGATTGTCGACTTTTTGCGATAACAAGAAGTCTCCCAAAGGTACTTCTTTCCGCTGCAATGGTAACATTCTTCTCTTTTCCTTTCATAACCTTTGTTACTTTCATACTTTTAAATGTTTTCAGATTCATTCGTTTGAGTGGATTGTAAAATGAAATGTGTGATGTTTCAATTGAAGGCGATCTTTGCGAAATGCAGAAAAAGCGTTCTTGCCTAGTGATTCAGCATTCAGCAAGTCGTAACAAACATTTGTAGATGCCTCCAGTCCCGAACAAAGATGTACCAATGATTCCCTGTATTCAAATGGATTTCCCCAACTGGCGAGTACTTCATGCGCACTTTCAACGGCCTCCTGATTATACTTTTTCCTTGAATTTCCCAGATCCTTTGGCTTTTCTGATTTTTTGTTTATCAAAAGATAATCTTCTAGTTTTTCTTTTTAAGTTTTCTTTCATAAGTTTCAATAATTTCTCCTTTTGAAAGCGCTTCGTTGTACAAAAATGTACATCCATACTTTGGAACATGCTGAGACATCTTTCCCTCAAATTTCGACAATATGGTATTCATAATACCTCTTGGGTCTTTAGTTTCTGCATCATCTTCAAATATTTCAATGTACTTGGTAAGAATTTCCCTCGAGTCAACTACTTGGTTGTTATCAATTACCATTTCGTGGACAAGAGATAGCAATAGCTCCATACGCTCATCATATTTACAAGGTTGGTTTTGTGGTCTCGTATGATTCCGGTAACACGAAAAGTGATACTGGAACTCCATTGCAATAATATTTTCCCAACTCAATCCGGCAAGATCAGCTGCAAGATGAGGGGGATCTTGCTTTGACTGTGTTGCCTTCTTTAATCTATTTGCTCCATCCTCTGTCTCACATTTTACCAGCCTTTCGTAGCCATTACCTGACGGATGCGTTTTATTGGCATGACATATACAGCACTCCACCCTTGCAAGTACTTGACCTGATAAAAGATAGTAGAGGCTCAAGTTAAGAAACTTGATAGAATCTGTAAATATCTTATAAGCAAAAAAGAAAGAGGGCTAACGTACCTCCCGAATCTTTTCTCCTTATAGATTTCTTCCTCTTGCTAGATGGTCCAGGATATCCCACTTCTGCATCATCACTTGGAAATACTTCTTCGACTTCGTGTTCTCTTTGGATTCTGATTAACGTTTTTTTGTGGGTGTAACGATCATAACACTTTTGGTGAAACCGTAACGAACTTGTATCGATATTCTCCAGTATGGCAATCACTTGCGTATCATTTCTAATATCACTAAAATTTGAATAAATCATCAGTAGATTGAAATCGGATTGTAGTTTCAAAATAAGGTGGAGAGAGAGTGAGAAAGTACGTACCTTGCATTTTTTACTTTGTTTAAAGAATTTTCCGTAAATGATCGTAAGTTCTTCTCTTTATCATAGAGTTTGAGGTGCAATAAGCATGTAAAAGAGTCCGTCATTACAATAAAAAGTATAACAAAAAATATATAGAAAATATAAAAATATATAAGAAAGTATAAAAATATAACAAGCTAATCTAGTCGACTTGGTCTTGTCACATGTTGCATGGTTTTTGAAGTTTCCCGCGTGAATGTTTTTTTTAAAATAGAATGTTTAGAAATAGAATGTTTATTTCACGGTGGGTAATTATGATTAAACATTTGAGAAATATCCCATTGAAATATGATAAAAATGAGCAATAGTTAAGAAATCTGTATGAAATTATTATTATTTTGTTCTTTGATTAGAAACAAATTTCTAAAATATTCTTTGTGCACCACACAATACGAGTGTATTCACAAACCTTTTCCCCCTGAATCTAAATTTGCTTGAAAATGATTGACATTACTCTCGTGCGATGAACTATAAACATGGCGGATAAATAAAATGAAAAGTTTGTTGAGATTACCGAGCATTGTTTCGGAATTTATTCAACCCAGAAGAAAAATTGGAGTGGCCAGTAAATATTTTTAGTTTTCGTTATTGATTTGAACAAGTTTTACACAACTTTTAAATCCTCCCTCAAGATTGCAAATACTCGTTGATTTTTAAGGACATCAGCGCCCTGACTAAAATCATTTCAAGCGGTTCGAGGTTTGATTCAAAATAAAAAGTAGCAAAGATTTAAAAGGGCCAAAACATCATATATATATATATATATATATACAAAAATAAAATGCATGGTTGATAAAATTTCAGAAAATAACAGCCAGTGAATAATTACTATATTAAAAACACATGTTAAAGATTCCACTTAAACATACAAAGCTTTTCGTAAGACACAGGCTTACATTATCAAGTTAGATTCTTTTAACATATGTTTTTAATATGATAAAATTTCAGATTTTAAGCTGTGCTTCAAAATCCTTGTCGTTACCTTTACGAAAACAACACAAAAGTAATATGAAAAATTTCTAAGCAGTTTTAGCAGACGAACTTTCTAAATAACACAGTATAATATAGTAGTAAATTAGGAGAAAGATACGAAAAACATTCTGTCTCCCACTTACAGTACCACGCTTTGAAACGGGAAAAAAGCAAAGTCAGCTAATAATTGTATTCCACCGTGTAACGTCAACACGAACGTTGGAACATGATGATGATGATGATGAAGAACAAAATCGGAACTGACATTCGCCTATCTCGTGAAACTACTATGCCTCCTCGCTCGCTTACGCTCGCTGCGGGGGCAATTAAATCTAATCTAATCTAAAATGATGACATTTTCTTCTTGTTTTTTTTTTTGTGAAGACAGTGTTTTGCATCCTTCAAGAAACATTTTTTTATGTCCATGGATTTTAGCTCCATTTCTTTCTTGGTTACTATGACTGTGACATTCTTAGGGCATATCCTCTTTTCTTTCTGCTCATGCTCCATTTTCAAATTGTCGCTAAGTATGGAGTCAAGAGGTATTCCCGTCAAATTTCCCAGCAATTGGAGAATGGAGCTTTGGAAGAGGAAGATGTCAATTTATGTTTGTCAACTCTCAAACCCCTTTACGCAGGATGGATTGTTGATTGTTGATTGAAGTAATCAACAATGAATGTGGTGCAGCAGGAATTGCTGACGCAGACCGTCTGGATTTAAAAGAACTGTCAAACTGAGACCTAATAATGGGTGACATTTTAAAAATGTCTATGTTAGTGTTTTTTACACTTTGGCCAAAAACGTGAGAGCAAATTTTCTTCAAAAATGGTTTTTTCAGTCTCAAATCACGATTATTGAGTGTTTGAGGATGAAAACTTCCAAAAAGTTGCTAATTATAACTTCAAATGCGCTGAAACTTTTTCCCCGAGTAAAAAAGGATTAGATATTTCAAAATATCAGAATTTGTGTTTTTCTTGTTTGAAATTGATACATTCAAATTCTAAGGTTCTAAATAAGATTTTCTCATACCTTTATCCCTGAATTTTGAAAAACATATGCGAGGAGCACTTTTTTATTGCGTATTCCATCATAAAATTTAGCTAAAGCTAAAGGCAAGGTTTTAAGGTTTTTAGTCAAATGTTTTTACATTCTATAGCATCGAAAATATGTGAAGGTTGTATAAAATTACCCTAGAAAGTGTTAATAATGAAACCCCAACTTTTATCGAGTCAATGAGTATTTTAAATTCCATTTTTAACTTGCACTGTGAAAGCAAAATATATTCAACTAGATTAATTATAGAACAAAGAATATTGGTGCATGAAATCATAAACATATAAAGGTAATTGTAACAAATAGTAATCTTGAACGTTAATGACATTATTAAAAAGAGCTAATAAGAATTAATATTCCAAGGAAATATAAAACTATAAACCGTAAACCAAAGTAGCTTCTTACGACTTTTTTCCGACTACTTTCAGCAAATAAGCTCAGTTTTTTTAGTTCTAACCTTCAAGAGATGCTTTCTCATTCCAGATAAGGTATTTCAAGAGTCTAGAAGGATGAAATATTCCATTTTCTTAGGTTTTCCTAGTTCTAATAATGCTAAGAAAAATAACGAGGTTAAATCCTAACAAATTTAAACACCGAATAGTGAAAAATATAAACTAAATGTTTTTATCAACTTATTATGAAAGTGCCTTCCGAATAAGGGCATTGTACATGGTTGCATCGAGCATCATGTTCTCATTGATTTCAACATAGGTATCATTGATTTCATCAGGGCTGATAAGGACCTCCTCTTGCAAGATATCAAATTTCTTGTAATTTATGTTTCTTGAGCGGACAAGCTTGAGGTAGTTTCCTCGAAAGTACTTCTCCCCTGGGAAAATAGCATGTCCCCAGCTGTCGGATTTGCTTTCGTCGCAGACTCCTTTCCCTTTCAAACTTATGAGGTGCTCTATTTGTACGTATATAAGGAATGAAAAGTTGAATTGTTAAAATATTGAGTTGAAGTTTCCCAGTTTCCCCAGGCAAGATAAATTTCATATTCCAATGTCAACTGCCAAATTAGATTATTTTGGTATTTTATGGAATAAACAATCTTAACATGCTCCTAATTTCAAACGTTTTCCATGAAAGGTTTCCGAATCATATTAAGAAACAGGTGTGTAAAAAGGAGCACTTTTGACTGAAATTTAGAGCCTGTGACAAGAGAAATAACGGGAGTTGGGCAGAAAGGCACTTTACGTTGAAGTATTTTTAATTTTTTTTTGCGTAAGAACTAAATGGAATATATCGTTCTTAATAAGCTCTCTATTACATGTAGCGCTTTATCAAGTAATTATTTAACCTTCCTTTCTAGAGGATTTGATGAAATCATTCGAAAATAGTGAGTCATTTTGGATGAATGATTCCATTCGTAATACACATAATTTCTTGTAAATTTGGAATATCTCATTCCAGAGAGCTCCAAGTCGATTTATTTTTAACTCTAATGATAAAGCATGCTTTTTTCTAGATCAGGGATCGATTAAGTATCCTTTAGAAAAAGATAAGTCAAGAATGTAACGTTTTTAATTTAACTCATTAAATATTAGTGTCGAGAAAAGAGGCTGTGCGAAAAATGAAATGTGGAATCCTAACATGCTCCATTTTCAACAAAACGTTCAAAATCAAAAACTAGGGGTGTTTGAGATTGAACGATTGTTTTCTTGAAATCAATTCATCAAGAAAAACCGAACTAAATTTGGATTAAAGCTGGAGATTTTTCAACCGAAAAAATGGAATAACTCTTCCAGAATAGCTCCAAATGGAATAATTCTTCCTTTCATCGGTAGAGAACGCCGACGGGATTTCGCCTGCAAAATTTTAGCCCAAAAGCTTAAAAACTCCAAAGGTTATTAATGATGGAATATTTCTTCCATCTGTCTGATGGAATAAATTTATGATTAACTGCTCCAAAGTTTGAAGAGTCATTACTTTTAGCTGGAAAAAGTTGTAGAGCTCATTTAAAAAGGGATGGAATCTTCAATCTTTTCTCTTCCTAATACAGCCAATAGATTTTGAAAAAAATCCTAACTTGCTGTCTAAAATTTAGATTCAAAAAAGTTTCCAAATTTTCACGTTTTTAGCCAAAGTGTAAAAAACACTAACCTATGCGTTATGCAATCTAATAGTCGATGAAATAGAAGGCTACCGTAAGTTTTACCTGAAGAGTTTATTTTTCAATTATAAACCTTTTGATCGCCAAAATAAATCCACAAGATATTATTCGAAACAACCATTCGCGAAAATTAATCCACAATTAATAAATACGCCAGGTTTCAACGTTTCGAACCCCTCCGGTTCATTTTCAAGAATGATGTTTACAGTTAAACAGAAGACATTACATTGCATAAAAAATTGACGTCATAAAAATAAATGATTAACAATAGCACAAAATATGCAAAATGAACGAAAAGTAAAATACAAAGAACTACAAATTTTCTTGTTTTAGTTTGTAATTTAATGTTTTTGTGAAATGCATGTACATTTCTTTTCCGTACTGGTGGAGTTCTAAGTTCATCCCAGCCGGTTGAAGAGTTTGTAAACGACAAATCCACCGATCCTCAAGCCGTTCTCGTTTGGCTTGAGTTTGAATATCCTTCTACAAAATCAGAACTTGCATATCTGTTGTGAGATCGTGGTCTGTATGAAAATGTTCGGCAAGTTCTGAATTTCCCGGTCTTTTTTCGATGTCATACCGGTGTTTTGAAAATCTATCGCTCAACCTTTCGCCAGTATGACCGACATAGATGGTGTTATGTCTTTTACAGATGGCGGCATTACACAACATTTCGTGATTTGCAGTTTCCGCCTCCGTCGTGAAGAACCGTTGTCTCGTCGCCATGCTCCATCTGGGTTGCTTCTTTGATATTACCACACAACTTGCATTTGTTGCATGGTTTCGTTGGTGTGATTGCTCTTTTGGATCGGACAGAGACATCGTTCTTTGTGATCTTCGATTTGATGGTCTGTCCACGCCTAAATGCAACAATCGGGGGAGTTTTGAATATCTGTCGTAGATCTGGGTTGTTTTCAATTACATGTCGACTTTTTCTCAGAACAAAGGGTAGTGTACTAAGATTTGGATGCCAATCGGTAACGAAAACGATCTGTTCATCTTTCTTTTTCGTCTCATCAACAAGAAGAGTATCCCGTTCGATGTCACCAATTTCTTTTTGCGTTTTTCGTAAGGCTTGTTGGTTGTATCCGTGCCGAATGAAGTGGATGATCATTTTGTTGGTGTGATTGATATACTCCTCTTTTGTTGTGCATATTCTGCGGACTCGGATAAACTGACCTTTCGGAATGTTTCGTTTCACGTGTTTGGGATGACTTGATTCGTTGTTTAAGTATTGGTGAGCATCTGTAGGCTTGGAGTAAACGCTTGTTATGATGGAAGACTGAGCTTTCGTGACGACAACGTCAAGGAAGTTGACACTGGTTGGGGATGTGTTACACTCAAACTTGATTTCTGATTTCATTCCTCTCGACTCGCCAAATCCCTGACAGAATTCGAGAAAGTCATTAAGTGAGTCTTTACCATGTGTCCATATCAGGAAAATATCGTCTATGTATCGATAGTATACATAGGGTGACAGGCCTGTCCTCTGGCGATATTCTTCCAAGAGCCTTTCTTCAAAATCACTCAGGAACAGATTTGCGTAGTTGGGAGCCATCGGAGTTCCCATGGCAGTTCCTTTAACTTGTTTGTATAGACGATCACCAAACCGGAACACGTTGGATTGAAGGACAAGTAGTATTAGCTGTTTGAGTGATTTTGAATTATTATTGTTTATCGCATATTTCTCCAGCTGCCTTATTGCAGCGGTTTCGGTAAATTTAAAACAGGCTAAATTTTCTTTATACTTTCCGATCCTTGTCCATTTACATGAAATACATAAACTATCCTTCTGTTAACATCAAAACTTTTCTTGTACCAAGCCATTTTTGGTGATGTCCGTAATTTATGACTCCATTCACAATGACAAAATATTTTTCAAAGTTTAAAATCTTTGCTTGGATATTTCAGTGACCGTTAAATCTGGACAGTCAAGAAGTGAAATTACATACACAGATTTCCAATGTCTATAATTTGATTTCCAAGAACTGAAAGACTGTTTTGAGATTACTGCCACTTATTGATGAAGAAGTTGATGAAATGTCAAAGAATTCAGAAAGTTTTTTTGTATGAGCAGGTGGATGTGTAAAGGTCGTCCAATTTCTTGTGTTGTATATACTTTCATCGCAACTAACTGCCATTGACAATTTTTGTCATCAATTAACATAGCATCAGATGTCAGAATATCATCATCATGTTAATTTCCAATAATTCTTCTCTTTTTACGACGAACATTGGTAACGTTACCTTGTACTCTCTGCCATCATGTTCTTTTGATGTATCGCTTAAACTTATTGCCTTAAAACACCTGTTTAAAAGAAACATTTTTCAAGAATCTTTACGGGTAACCCACATTACAAAAATAGGAAGAATAGAGAAGCCTTAAAAATAAAGTGAGTTGAATCGTTTCAGAATATATACACTTCTGATGAACTGGAGAAGCTTTTCCAATCTTTGAGAAGGTGTAAAGGAGGTTAAGAAGAATAAAATTACTTTAATTTTTTAATTATTTTGATGTTTCATTCTTTCCCGGGGAAATTTGTTTCATTAAGCCTTTCTGTGATTCAGCACGCATTGGTTAAAACTGGTAAAAAAAATTTACCCGATTGAAAATGAAATTCATTGTAAGGAAAAGATAAAGATCACATTCGCAAGTGAAAAAATTGATGATCTAATAAGCTATCGTGAAAACCCCTCTTTATTGAACCACACTGCAAGTGTATTGAGAGAATCATGGCCTAACTCAAGGAATAATTTAAGGAAAATTCACTACCAATGATCTGAGAACATGTTGGCACAACTTATAATCGAGAAAATCGGAAGGAAGAGGGTTCAAAAACGTCTGGACCCAGTGCTTCTGAAGTATACATTTCGAATAGGGAATTCTGCAACCAAATGGGTATTGGGTGATATGGGCGTATCTATTAGCTCATTAGAGATTAAAAAAAGAAAAAGACACAGAAAGACTCAGAGGAGCAAACTGCAAAAGCAGAGTGATGTATGGCGTTGACAACCTCAATTACGCAAAAATCGGGCAACTAACAGCATGCTTAAAAAGATTTGGAGAAAAAGGCACAAAATTTGGTTGCCGAACCAAGAGACTGGACTCTTTCAAAGAAAAACGTTATGGATATTTTTTACGAGTACGAACAACAAAAGCAAGGTTCAGTGAACCTACCACAGCTTCATTCATTCCCAGCTCTGTAAAGAACTATTTCAATGTCATGAGAGCTTCACAAGTATGCTACCACAAGCAGCAACTGCGAGGACCATTTTCTCCGTTTTCGTCTCATTCAAATTACTCATTTATAGGAAAATGAGCATTTTGAAAGCTAAAAACTCTATCTGTATATCATAGTAGCGTGTAGTTTTATCATCGTCGTGTTTATTGCCCCCCCCCCCCCCCCCCCCCCCCCCCCCCCCCCCCCCCCCCTCCCCCGCAGCGAGTGTAAACGAGCGAAGAGGCATAATAGTTTCACGAGATAAGTGAAAGTCAGTTTTCCATTTTGTTCATCATCAACATCATCATCCAACATCCTTCATCTTTTCGTGCTACTGTTACATGGTAGTACTCAATACTTAACCACTTGCTATTTTTCACTGTGAGAGGCAAAATTCGAAGTTTTAAAACTTAACTTTCTCATTTTAAAAAAAGTTGGAGATAGAACAAAATAATTCTCACCTAACGAGATCTCACCAAAATTGGTCAATTTTGTATTGCTGAGTGTCGTTGTGACACATCCTGAAGTCCAAGCCAAGCGGCTTCTTGTTTTAAACTAAAATTGACTTCAGAAATGAATCGTGATTCAATCTACAAACCTATTTGTATATCAGATTATATTAGATCTTTACTCCAAATAGAAACTCAGACCTAGAAATACACAAAGTGCTTGCAAATGATTATTATACAGTGAATTCAAGACCCCTTGTTTTTCAACACAAAAATTATCAACGAAATCTTTCCATATAACGAACTTTTTGCTCTATCAGAACATTCGTTTAATCTTCATATCTCTTCATATTAACAGGCTGTCTTGTATTTACTGGTGAACTGTGCAGGACTGGCGGGAAGTACTTACGGCGTCTTCGAAAGTCTGGATGTTTACAATGATTTCAAAGAATTTCGTGAATATTATTCGGAAAACAAAGGTGGCGCAAGATGTTCATTTATGGCAGATCAATGCGTTTGTTACGGCAATGGTAGCAGCGAGAAGCATTTCAGATCAGGTTTTTCAGGTATTTAAATTCACTCTATTAACTTAACAGCAAATATCTAAAAGATGAGGTATTCAAGTTCGGTTTCCAGTTGGTCGCTCAGCTGAGCGAACAGTTCATTGGTTCGTTCAGTGATCAGCCAATCAGGAGCCAGTTCGTTCAGTTGCAGCATCCAACTGTATGTCAATATATTTCATTAAATTTGCGGAAATAGAAATTGAGAATTTTACTATATTGGGTGACATGCAATCTCGTATCGAAAACGTTTCTCATTTCTTTTATTTGCACTGTATCTTCAGATTGATTCAGGTAAGTACGTTTACAACCCTTTACACAACCACGTTCCCAGGACTCCTTTGCACACTATCAATATCATCTCTTGTCAGAATAAAAAAATCTTCTTTGCTCCTTTTTATTAGTTGAAAAATGTGAACAATTTTCATTTGGTGAAGATCTCTGGTTGGTTACGACTATCTTAGTCGCTAGTTGTACTCTCTGGTTTTTTGTTGGTGTCATCATGGGACTGGGCGCAATTTTCACCGATTTCGGGAAAAAGGTATTTCGTTCGGATTTAAGATAACTTCATATGTTTTGCTTAGTCAGCATCTACCAACTGAATTTGAAATGATTTTATTAGTCATGTACTACATTCATATTATAGGGAGAAGAAAAACACTATTCACAGCAGCGAGTGATGTAAACGTTAGCATTTGTGCATTGTTGATGCAAGCGAAGGAAATTTATTGCGATGAGTTGAGTGGGAAAAAGCGCCAAAAAGTCACTGCGACCAAGAGCATTTTTATTGAAAAGAGTGTGTATATTTCTATAGAAATGCACTCCTTCCCAGTGATTTTTTAACAAATGTGCTCGCTGGACCTTTAGCTACGTGCATGCCGTTGCCTTGGTCACCTCTCCATGACGAAGCCTTCCCACAACTCCGAAGATATGCTGATTGTGCAAAAGGTCGGGAAAAACTGAATTGACATTTTTAAAAATTTTGTACTGACACAAAATGTAACAGTATCTCACAAAAAACTTATTTTCATTTGATACATTAGAGGAAAAAATTAATATCCAATAAAACTATTAAAAGTTTTTCGATGTCTTTACTTTATGACGGAGGACGTGGTGTAAAAATTTACATTTTCGTCTCTTTACGGTAACAACGAAAACGAATACCGTCCTGCTCCTCCTGCTCCTCCGATCATGTCTGTCGAAAGTTCTAGAAAGGATTACCCACCTTCAGCTGATGAATTATCGTGAGACTCACCATGTATCAATTTAGTTTCAGAAGTAACAGATCGACCGAATTGGCAGCAACACTGCCAACACGTACCAAAGCTCTTTACGCTGTCAGCCATTCTTCATTGCTTACGAAATTACCATCGTATAGAATTATCGGAAACGAACTTTGCTTGGTTTGAGGAGTTATCTATTTAACAGACGCTACAAAATAGGTGGCCCCCTACAAAATAATACAATTTTAAATATTTTTACGAGAATAATTATGGTTATAATTAAAACGTTGTTAAATTTTTCATAAAATCAACAAAAAAAAAAAAAAGTAAAGCTAAATAAACGAAAAATTGATTTATGCATAAAACGATAAAAAGTAAAATTTGACAAAATATTTAAGACGGCCTAATGTTAAGTTTGATATGTCATCAATGCCAAGATAGTTTTGAATAAGATTCCAAGTTAGAATTGATTGGTAACGAATTGAGTTATTACCAAAGGATACAGTTGACACCTATGGTAAATTCATAAGTCCAGATTTAGCGCGACTGAGATGACCTCGATAATGTTGGTTGGTTCGCTTCAAATCAAATGCAGTATTGCAAACAGAAGGTAACTGTTTGTAGATGAAAACTATATTCAAAGATTTAACAAAGTCAAAAAAAGGGAGAATTTTAAAACGAAGAAACAAGGGGGAAGAAGGATCACGAAAATCAGAGAAAGTCATAATTCGAAGGGTTTGTTTAATATTTAGTTAATATACGGCGACTGTGGAGAGTCTCACGTTGACCCCAGACATGAGCAGCATAAGAAAGATGAGAATGGAATAAAGAATTGTAGAGGGATAAAAGAGTTTTCTCCGAAGTGAAATGACGTAACTTACTCAGTGCACCATTAGCCCGCTTACTGCAGACAAAACTGGTGTGATGTTTCCAGTTTAATTCATCATCAATGAAGACACCAAGATATTTTGCAAACTTACTTTGAAATAATCTGTGACCGTTAATTTTAATTTTAATGTCATAATTTATGATCTTGCGTTTTGGTTAAAAATCATAAGTTCGGTTTTTGCCTCGATTAAGTGAAATTTTGTTAGCGTTAAGCCAGTGTGTTAGAAGTTTTAGATCGATGTTTGCTTTCTTGGTCAAAGATTTTATAGAGAAATCTTTATTAAATAACATGGTGTCATCAGCAAAAAGATTTACATCGGCATTAGGAATGGCAGACGAGAGGTCGTTAATATACAGTAGAAAAGAAAGTGGTCCAAGTACACGTTTTTTTTTTATAAGAAACTAGGTGAAGGGGCTAGTTCCAAAAGTTTCTTATTCAGTTTCTAATTATTTTTTATAAAAATTTTCATCCAATGAGTGATATAGTTCTAAATATTTCTTAATTTCTTAATTTTGAACATGAACAACGTGCCATTCATCGTAAAATACAGTAACGTTTCTATTTACCAGTGGATGTTTATAGTCCCTATCGACTTGATTTCACTCCTTTTGTTTACGCTATGATTCGAATTTTAGAGTATAAATATATATTTGATACCCCTTGGGGTCTATCTCTCATCTTGGCGGAGCGAGCCATCTTACATAATACATAAATACATTTTTATTTTTATTTTTTTTTTTTAAATAAAATAAATAAATAAAAGGGCTTAAAGCTCCTTGATTAGCGCTTCTGAGTTGACTAGAGAAATGTCAACATCAGAAATGTCTTGCACACGCACAGACCAGAATTTTGCGTTCGAATCAATTTTTTTCTCTGCAATGTAATGACTTCTTTTAGATAAACGATGATGGCTTACAGCTTTTGCCACGGAAAAAGAAATATAAATATGTGTGAAAAAGTTTCTTATTTGAAAAAATAGTCATGTAATGTAGTTCTAAAAGTTTCTTAATTTTTCGAGATTCTACATGTACGTTTCTTATAAACTGGTTTCTTATAAAAAAAAAAAAACGTACAGAGCCTTGAGGAACACCGTGAAGGATGCATTTCTACGATGGCCCTGAAGGCTCACTGATGTACGCACAAAACATCATACGCGAGCAAGAAAAAAGGAAAAGGTTTTACGAACGCATAAAAATTGTTACACGCACGCATAAAATTGTTACACACGCACAAAATATTATTACGCACGCACAAAAATAGAAACCACTGCTTGTTATGAAGTTGCTAGGAACTTCGAAATCTGGTCTTGCATTTACACGGAAATTTCGTGAAAAGATTAAATGATTTTTAACATTATAGTTATAAGTATTAATGAAATGACGAGCACCAGTGAAGTCCAGTGCGAATTCTAGTAGAAATTCCTTGATAAACCGCTACTTTTCCCAGGGTTATCATAATATAGAAATTTTATCTTTTCTGGCAGTTCATCATGATATTTACGTAAGCTTGTCAACGTTAAAGAGGGCTTTGTCTCGACTTGACTTAAATATTACCATAGACAAGTTTTTGTCATTACTAACAATAAGGCCTTTACTTTTTGATGAAGAATTCAGGACAGGAGAACCTCTCCATAAGGGTTCATTTCAGGTTAGAAGGTGGGGGCATGATATGTTCCTTTATAGAGAGGGGAAAAATATATAGAATATTATACCCTCCCCCATCGAGCAAGTGTGTATGGATATTCATTTAAAGACAAGAACAATGTACGAAGATGATAGTCTTAGAATCAAAGATAACTTGAATATATAGTATATTAAGTATGTAGTATATATATTAAGTAATAAAAAGAATATTGCGGTTTGCATTTTATAAACAATCGGTAGTAAAGTATATAGACAATTTGGATGAGGGGGCCGAGAGAGTCACGCTTTTTGGTAAGAATTGCAAACACACGTTTGAAACTGATTCTGTTGTATACAGTATATATGAGTATTGCATGCCCCGGAGTCGTTGCGAGTAGCTGCTTCAGGTAGGATTTCACCATCATGTGGCTTGCCACCATGAAATGAGTTATAAAACCCAGACCAGATGCACTATATTTACTATATTTGCATTAGAAGTACATTTTGTGCGTGCGGTGTGCGCGTAATAATATTTGTGTGCGCGTAATAACTTTTGTGCGTACAAAAAATTTTTTCTTTTTTCTACGTGCGCAACCGAAAAAAAATTTTTTTTTTGTGCTTACATCAGTGAGCCTTCAGGGCCATCGTACATTTCAGTGTAGATTTAAAGTCAGACATTGAAACAGATTGCATGCCGTTAGAAAGAAAAGAATTAAGAGAACGAAGAATTTCAGAGATTTCAACTGGACAAGTTGGAGAAGTGAAGAAAGATTTTGGGTTTCTGTTTTTAAGCCACTCAGAAAAATGATGCTTAGTGAAGGGAATTTTCGATCGAACTTTGGAAGCAACAGTAGAATAGAAGTCATTGAAAGCATTGGAAACAGTGGGAGGGTCAGAAGTAATGGAATTTTTTATCTTTAGAGAGATAATAGAGTCAGATTTGGAAGATTTAGAAAAAATTATTTCACGGACCCCCACCCATAGTTTACGAAGATTCCCAGTGTTGGCTTGGAAAAAGCGAGCATATTGAAGTTTTTTACTAAGACCTAGAAGGGAAACAATGCGGTTTCGGTAAAAAGTGTACCTTGAGCGAAGAAAAGATTTGGTGTCGGAAGATGAAGTCGAAAGATATTCACGAAAAAGATTATCCCTAATCCTCATTGAAGATCTTCACCAAAGGAACGTGTTCTTCAAATAACGATGTCGTGTGATCCAAAAAAGAGTTAAAAGAACGATTTACATCACCTGCCTCAATACTCAGTATTTCATTCCAATTCAGACGCTCAAATTGAATTTTAAATTGTTCACGATTGAACTTTGACCAGTCTCGACGGAATCCCAAAGGTTT
The DNA here is from genome assembly GCA_027922465.2 of Turritopsis dohrnii. Taxonomy (NCBI): domain Eukaryota; kingdom Metazoa; phylum Cnidaria; class Hydrozoa; order Anthoathecata; family Oceaniidae; genus Turritopsis; species Turritopsis dohrnii. The sequence continues at coordinate 22,270 of BQMF02000670.1, read as the reverse complement.
CGATTTTAAAGTTTTGGGTTTGGTATCAAAGAAAAGAAATTGAGGCAGATGATCAGAAATAGCAATAGTGAGATTACCAGACACGAGAGTAGAGTCAATTGGAGGAATGAAGATATTGTCAATGAGAGTGCTGGAGGTATCAGTAATTCTGGTTGGAAGTGTTATTGATGGTAGCATTTGATAGCCACTGAGAAGATCAAGAAAGTTAGCATGAGAGATTTCAGATTCAGAAGTCAGAAGATCGATATTGAAATCACCTAATAGGGTTAGTGTCTTTCCTTCCTTGTCTACAGATTTTAAAAGAGGAGAAAGAAAGTGGTTACTGAAAAGATCAACATCCATTTTTGGATAGTACATCAAATACGCAGACGATACTGTGTTATATGATCCTGGTGCCGATCCGATCATCATAGAGAAAAAGCTGATCGAGGATATATCTAGTGTATCCAGATGGCTCTGTAAAAATGATCTCCTATTAAATCTGAAGATGGGAAAGACTAATGGTGTTTGGAAGTTACAGCAGACTTCGAAATTCCAATCCACTACTGCATACATAAATAATACCAAGATCAACTTTACGAAATCGTATAAATACTTTGGAGTGCTTTTACTTTTTAGATCCGACATTAAATTTAATGTTGAAATACTGAAAACTATTCGGAAGAGTCGGATTACTATTAAAATTGCGACCCAACTTGACAGCAGATGCAGCTAAAACTGTTTTCTCGTCAATCATAACACCAATGTTCATGTACTGTGGCATTGTTAATGACAATCTCAATAGAACACAACCCAGCCGCCAAAAACGTCTTAAAGATGTGTTGGAAGACGTCTTAAATCCGTCTTAAACTAGTCGGATTTGTCCGTTTAAAACGTTATAAAAAGACGTTTTCTAAACGGATTGATATGTACCCCCGTCATTTCTTCCCGCCACGCGCGAAATCGAAATTTAAGAACGTCTTAAATATGCATTAAAAACGTCTTACCAAGTCCTCCTTTAAAACATGAATTCGACGATAATAAGACGTCTTCAAAAGGTCTGATTTTAAGACGTCTTCTGAAGACGCATTATGGGCGTTTTAAATGCGCATTATCAAGATACATCTTCTGAAGACCTGATTAAGACGAATTCAAACGTCTTGTGCCGGCTGGGAACTAGAAAAACTGAGCAGAATTGAAAACCGAGTTATGAATATCATCAGAAATGGTAACAAAAATATGGACGTCTCCATAACACCATTGATGACGATAATAAAATGACGATGTCGCCAAATTGTAAACGACTGTTTCACTAAAAACCTTCCTCATCCAATGCACGATTATTTCAAACTTGTCGAACATACCATGAATACCCGTAACAACAAAATGTCTGTCATTATACCAAAAACATGAAGTTGGCGGCAAATGTAGATGAGTCCTTCTCGTCATTGTTTGAGGACTCCATCCGTGAGGCCCTTAAGAAAGAGAATAGATGAGTCCTTCTCGTCATTGTTTGAGGACTCCATCCGTGAGGCCCTTAAGAAAGAGAATAGTCTGAGCTCACTCTTGGATGACAACCGAGACAGGGGGTATTCTAAGAGGAAGAACGACCACACCTTGTCAAACTGGTGGTCCTCTTCAAAAGCCCCGAGGAGGACCAAAGAGCAAGGGTACCAACAGCAGAAAAGTTCCCAAAGCTCAACAACCTACCGCAAGAGCTACAAACCAAATCACAACAGCTACCAAGGGGAGAGGAAGAAGAAAAAACTGAGCCAACCACCACAGGTAAGAGATCTAAAAGAGTATTTGACTTGTAAAGAATTCCGGGCAGGTTCACTAAAGAGACACCTAAAGATGACAGGAAACTACTTAAATTTAAGCGTCATGGCAAAATGAACTAATTTACTGCCTTGCCTAATGGTTACACTGAAGGTCCGAGAAAATTCACAAAAGTTATGAAGCCTCCTATGGCGTACCTACGTCAACATGATGTTTCTGTTGCGGATTACATTGATGGCCTTATAACCATGGCAGTTGAAAAACATAAATCTTATGATAATGTTGATATGGTGGTTTCACTTTTGGACTGCTTCGGGTTGGTTGTCCACCCAGAAAAATCAGTCTTGGAGCCTGCCCAAAACATAGAGTTTTTAGGATTTATCACAAATTCTGAGAGTATGACTGCCTTTTTGACAGAAATCAAGAAGAAGGCCTTGATAGAAATGTGTTTCTAAATGCTTGAGTGTCGAACTGTTACCATCAGGACTTTAGCTAAACTTTTGGGAAAGATCTCTAGTAGCCTTTTGGCTGTTCTTCAGGGAACACTACACTAGCGGAAACTGGAGCGACAGAAATCTAAGGCCTAGCTTGCTCACAAAGGAAACTTTGACAAACCCTGGAGGTAGTTTACCCGTACATCAATGCCTTAGAGATGAAGGCATCATTGTTTGGGTTACAATCATTTTATCATGACTTGACAAATACCCATATTTTGCTACGTCCAGATAACACATCAGCAGTGTCTGCTATAAACGAAATGGGAAGTACTTAATCTTTGGGCATGGATAATGTGGCCCAACAAATTTGAGGTTGGGCGATTGCAAGAAATAATTGGATAACAGCAACTCACATTCCTGAGGTTTTGAATGTTGAAGCTAATGAGGAATCCCAAAAACAGAAAACTAGGACCGAGTGGGTGCTGAATAGAGAGGTTTTCCAACAAGTCCTAATGCGTCTAAATTTCCAACCAAAAGTGGATTTATTTGCTAGCAGGATAAATAAACAACTGGATAAATTCTATTCTTTCAGACCTGACCCAGATTGTGTCGAGGTTAATGGTTTTATGATTTTCCTCCGTTTGCCATTATTCCACAAGTGCTTCAGAAAATATGGAGGGATGGAGCAACTGGGATAATGGTGCTTCTAGATTGGCCAAATCAACCATAGTACAACCAATTTATGGAAATTAGTTGTGATTATTGCATTCTTCATTCCAGGCCAGACCTACTCATTCTATATTCATAGCTTCTACCAGCTGTAGGCATAGCATTTTTTCCAGTTTTTACATCTTCGCATGACTTGAGGAGATCGTCTACGTAAAATGATTTCAGGATGCTTTCACTTATTGTTGCATCAAATTCTCCAGAGTTGTCCCTTCCAGTTTGCTTCAAGGCAAAGTTTGTGCAAGTTGGCGAGTCTTTCTAACCAAAGATGTACACCATCATTTGATATGTATCTGGATAATCATCTGATTTGATATCATCTTTCTATAAGAACATCAAGCAATCTGTCTTGTTTGTTTACCCTTACTTGGTGGAAATGTTCCTCTAAGTCAGCGGAAATTGTTACATGGTAGAGACAAAATCTCGTCAAGATGCTGGTGAAGTTATTTAGTAGATTTAGTCGTTTTAACAAGGAATAATTACGACTAATACAGTTGTGCCTTGATCTCGCATCAAATACGACGCTGATTTTCCCAGGTTTGCTAGGATTGAACACTAGATGCTGGGGAAGATATCATGTCTTTTCTGCAGTAGAGTTTACTTCACGCGACGATATCTTTCTCGGGTAGTTTCTGTGAATATATTTATCAATTGTGTTTTCATACATCTTGTACAATATGGGATCCTTCTTCAATCTTAAGTAGTTGAATCTTTTTTCAGCACTCGGTTATTCGGAAGTGTTTTGTCTTTTCTCCACAGAATGGGAACTTCATATTTGCCGTTGATGAATTTTGTTTATGACTCCATTTATTGAAGATTTTTTCGGTCTTGAATGTAGGGTGCAGGGTCGTTGATATTAGCAATAAAGTCTTGTTCCCAAATCTTCTGAACAACATCGTGTTAGAGCGTCCATATCGTCCAAAAAGAGTCCATCCAAATACAATCTTTATTGCTATTGTTTGAGATCCCTCTCCAGTTTTTTCCTCGAGTCTCTTATGGACGGACGGGATGCCTGCACCAATCAAAATTCCTACATCGTCTAGATCGTTCTCTTTACTGTGTAAGTTGATTCCTTCAAGATGTTTAAAGCGAGTTGCAAAGTCTTCAGGATATATGTCAATCTTTATGTTTGATGCATTAACCGTGGCTTTAAGCTTTGTTTCCTGTATCTTTAGCACTTCAGAGTCTTTGATTATACCAGGTGATATTGTTTGTAAATAGTACGTAGCTTCAAATTATTGGCGACGTCTTGTCGAAGAATGGTGCTCTCGCTAGCCAGAATCAAGTAGGGTGTATGTTGTAGAGCAAGTAGAATCTAATCCGATTGAATTGACAGGTATTTCCGACAAGTATACGGCTCTTCTTGGAGAGTTGGTAATTCTTGTTTCTCCGGAAAATGTATTTTGATCCTTTTTCGACACTCCGGCACTTCTTTCTTTATGTTTGTTCCTGTGAAGTATTTATGAAGAGATTTGTGGTGTCTTTCGGAGCAGCCAGATTCAAAATAGCTGTTATTTGAGGTGCATTTTGAAGTGAAATGACCTGTTGTCAAGCATACTTTGAGCTTCTTGATGGTCTTGAATCGGGCTTCCGTATCCACTTCTCTATATTTCTGACATTTTTGTAACAGGCAGTTTTCTTTACAATGTTTTGGCTCTTCGTTTTGTCTTGGATAACTCCAGTCCATTGTTTAACACGTGGCTCACAAGAGTTTCGGTTTCATTTTGGTTGTGACTCCTTTGCAGTTGATTTGGATCTTTTTTTAAGGCTTGGTTTGAAAATCTGTCTGGAAGTAAGTACGTAAGTAAGTAAGTAAGTAAGTAAGTAACCGAGAGTTTTTAGTCCTTGGGCTTCCATCCGCAATGGTTGGTTCTTCTGCCCGCCGCCTTGCAACTAGTAGTTGACTTACCGCCAGAGATACGTATAGCATTGCTCTAACTTGCCCGAAGGCCAGTGTGCAGTCAGTCGATGGCTCCTGATGGGCTGATACGCTGCTTTTAAAGCGCATCGGAGTGGAGTATTGAGATGCGACATAACTGGACTCGAACACGGGTCGCAGTGGTCGCACTCAAAGGTACTAACCACTACACCATCGCTGCACAAAGGTAAGATTTGTTTGATTCCAAGACTCTGTCCTTAAGTCACGACTTTAGGTGGATGAGATTTGGCTCTTGATTTCTGCGCATTATTAAGCAGAAGTCAGCCCATTTTGGGTAGAGATACGGCAGCAAACGCCGACAGGCTCGACGAAAGACGTCGATACTGTAGAGATCTGAAACGTAGTTGAGCTTTCGTAGAATGACCAAACTATCGCTGATGGTATAATATAGTATTCAGTAAGTCCAACTGTATTACGATTGGCCATCAACCAACCTCGACCATTTTCTGAAGGTGCATCGTGCTTTCTCGAAGAAGACTTTAGAATAACGAATTTATCATTGTACGGTATCCATTTTCCGGTATCAAATGGTCAAGTTTACCTGCACGTTGTCTTTTTAAAGCACTTACTATGTGTTCTGAACAATCTTGCTTGAATCGAAGGACTGGTATGACTAGAGTCTTAACTGTATTCCCAAACAGATCCACAGCTGATCAGCTAGGTCAGCAATTGACTTAAGAGAAAATATCTGTGAATCTGTCTGGAGCTGTATTCCGAACAGCTCTAAGGACAACGGACACCAAATGTACAACAAGACAGCAATCGTCAAACAGCAAATATATGAAGGAAAAAAGAAGATATCTCATAATTTCACTCCTTTGAATCTTCTTTCTGCAACACGTTTTGTCATCTTTATGTTTTGGGTTAGTAAGAGAGACAGATTCACGTTTGTTGTATAGTTTCTTTCATTACAAAACTTGTCAGCACTCTCTCACTCATGCTACCCAGTAAGAAGACAATCGCCTTCTTAAAAATGATGCACACAAATACCTCTGGGAAAAAATACTACAGTGTGTTTCAAAACTTTGGCTTCAAAAATTTTCATGGCATTTTTGAAGAAAATATCCAATTAAATTTTATAAATTTTATATCGATGGAATCCTTATTTTTTGGTCTTTCTCGTGATGTAATTTTTGTAGGAAATAGAAAAGTAGAAGAACAGAAAATCGAAAAATAAGTTTGGAAAAACTCATTGATTTTTTTAAACGATCAATTAAGACAAAAGTTACTTCACCAAACGCTAAATTTGTTTGTGTCCCAGATAATGAGTGCGAAATAACAATTAGCGGGATTCGGAAAAATCATGTTTCGTTTACACGAACCTATTTTTCTATAGATTTGTAGGGAATTATATACAGTGTGTATCAAAATGTCTTATCCACCAACTTTCAAGGCGTATATCTCATTACATGTCTGATAAAATATTGTGAATTTTATATCACAAGAAAGTGCTTTTCATGCTCTATCCGTTAATATAAAATGGTTACCAAAATATTTGTTCTTCGAAAAGATATTGAAGAAAAACTCAACGATTTGGCTCATTAAATTCTTAAAAGTCAATTTTCTTTTTCTTTTCGTCTTACAACATTATATCTTTCTTCGTTCCTTTTCCGGGGCACATTAGCCTGGAACCATCTGTCAGCTGAAACGAAGAAGGTAACAGGCTTGAATGAATTTGAGACTGGGGTCCGCCGTGTACTAATTTATTGCCAGTGCAAACTTTGTAAATTCCATTGAGATGGTCGTTTCTTTTAAGTTTTATTTCTTTTTAGTTTTTTTCTCTGTAGATTTTTACCAACTTTAGATAAAGAAATAAAAAAAAAATAAATAACAAAATTACGCACAAATGGTATGTGCGCCAAAATTAGTACGCGCCAAATTTTATACCAATAAGGTTTATAAAAAATTGCGACAGTTGTCAGCGCCAATCAAATACATTCAAGAAAATTTCTCCCCAGCTGCAAAGTATACCAGTGCCCACGGAAGTCATGAAACAAATTGGAATTGATCTCTGTAACTTACCAGAAGTCGATAGATACAAACACCTAATTGTTTGTATTGACTATTTTTAAAAAAGGTCGGAAGCAAAGCCAACAAAAGATTAAAACGATCCATTCACTGTAGCACAACTTATTTACGACGTCATATGTCGCCACGGCTGTGTCCAAATCCAGATCAGTGATCAAGGTAAGGAGTTCGTCAACGAAATTTCGACAAATCCCCATGAAATGACTGAAACTGAGCAGCGCGTTACTTCATCGTACCACCCTCAAAGCAATGGTCTTTGTGAGCGTCAAAATCGAAAACTAAAAGACTCTTTGGTTAAGGTCCTCGAGGAAAATCCCAAAGAATGTTCTTCTTTTATTGAAGGTATACTTTTTGCTCACAGAGTGAGTGTGCATTACTCAACCAAATTCCCGCCTTCTCTTCTCATGTACAACCGCCATCCATTCAATTTTGAAATGTTTACAGCTGTCCTTGACTCAACGATATCTGTAAGAGAAGCTGCACACCACAAGGCAAGCCAAAACATAGAGAAGGCACAAACTAAGCAACAAAAGGACTACAACAATCGACATAGAACACCAGAAACTACGTTGCCAATAGGATCGAAAGTGCTTTTAGAAAACCAAATACGTAAGGATAGAAAAGGTGTAAAGTTTTCTTACCAATGGATGGGACCTTACACCCTAAAAGCGATCTACAAAAATGAACTTTGCTCTCTTGCAAATCAAAAAGGAGTTCAGTTGAAGAAAAAGTATAACACGAGTTTGTAAAAGCCGTTATACTTACACGATAACTTGGAAACCTCTGCAGACCCTATTAATCACGACAATGATAAACAAGTCTATCCTAACCAACAAAAAGTCAGTATCAAAAAACTAAAAGGAACAATTTCGACTTACTACCTGATGAAATCGTCGAAATGATTTTAGGGACCTTACGCCTGGGACGCCTTCTAGGCGGACGCCGCCAATTTAGGAATTTTTTCGTACTGCGCATGCTCGCTGGGGAATCACCCACGATTTTAGCACGTCGAGTGTCAGTCGACAACGTGAAAAGGCTAGATTTGCAGTCGTCCTCTTAGGAGCAGAAAGATGGAAAAATCTGGTGGTGAAGAACAGAAAAAAAGGTAAATATCTTGAAATTTCAAATCATTATATTGATTTTACATAATGTACACCCTCTCAAAAATATCGTAAGACTGGTTTTACATAATAAGGAAGATTTTTTGTTGACATTTGGATATTTTTTGTTTGATTTTGTTTCATAACTATGGTTATATTTTTTTCTCGTCCTAGTGGCCCAGACTATAACACAAATTTACTCATGCCCTGGCATTTTGTGGAAACGTTTCTTTGGAAAAGCATGATTTAGTAATATCCTTATTTTCTCTTTCTACAGCATCATGAAATGGACTGATGCTCATGATGTAATGTTGTGTCGTGAAATCCTACTCATGCGTCCTTACTCATTCAAACCAGGAACGAAAGAAAGTGAACATGCATGGTCGTCTGTTGCAAGTGATTTGAATAGTGTTTGTGAATTGAAATTCACTGTTAACCAGAAGTCTGTTCGAGACAGAACGAAACTGCTGGTTGGACATTATAATAGTCGTATGAGGGAACAGGAAGGTGCATCAGGATCAAATGATAATCCCAGTGAAATTGATCAACTTCTTTTTGACATAAAATCTGAGTGGGGTGAAGCTGCAGAGCAATGGACCAATATGACTACCAGCAAAGTTAAAGAAATTGAAAAATCAAAAGAAGATGCAGAATCCATCCGTAAGATTGCACTGGAAAATTTATCAGAAACACGTAAAAGAAAGGCATCTAATGATGAGAGTCCTACAGGGGGGATGTCTAAGCGAAATACTGGTAGTGGAACGATGTCGTACTTAATGGCTAAGCTAGATTCTGATAACAAATGGAAAGAACAGGAGCTTGAGTTAAAGAAACAGTCAATAAATCACGACCTTCTTGCACAAGAGAATTTTTCGAAGCTCTTGGAGCAACAACAGCAATTAAATGTAAACCAGCAAGAGCAAAACAAATTGATGGTACAGCTTATGGCCGCCATGGTGAACAAAATCAACTCAGAGAATCAAAAGAAAGATTGATTTTATATTGACTGTTGATTGATATCATTGATAAAAAGTTAGAAATTTGTTTTTGTTGTTGTTTTTCTAATTTTAGTAATACGAATATGTATTTCTATGTTCTATTTTGATATTTGAAGCCTTCTTTTCATTTGCCACAACTTTTAAGCCTTGACGGTAAAGTTTTTGCAGATGAATTGAAAAGAATTTGATGAAAAATCAGATAATTTTTTATTGTAGTTCTATTTTTTTTCAAAAACACAAGGGTTTTTTTCTCAGCATTAATTGGAAGAATTCTGCCAAAATTCCCTCAGCGAATTTCCCTCTCTTCTGTTAGTATTTGTTATCTATATTTATTTTGCATTTGTCTAAATTTATCTATAGCCTTCCTTGTCATCAGAGTTTTTACAGGACCTTACAGGACTATAATATTTATTTGATATAACATATTCATGTTTTTATTTTTTGAAAAAACCTGGCCATAGATATTTTTATACTGTTGATATTGTTTTCATGTTCATATACACTGTTACATATGTTTGTTATAAAGAAGGAAACAAGAATAAACTGAGATTATGCTTTGTTTATATATTTTAAGCAAAATAATCCCAAATAGTTGGTGGGTCAATATCGAAATAAGTGGATGATTGTGAACCATATAAGCAAGTCCGTGCATTGGTTAAGAGAGCACACACTGAATACATTTTACCAATAGGGGAAAGTGCAAACTTCAAAGTCAATGAACTTAAAAAAATTAGTCACATCGCCAAAAACCCATTCTACTCCAATCCTACACTTGCTCATGGCCTTGTTGTACTCTTTTTGCTGATGGGTTAGATTAAGTCCTTGGAAAGGCTTTTGCAATTCTGCCCTCAAAGGGTATGCAAGGTCTCCATAAATGCAAAGTGGGATCTGGTTTGGTCTCTGTCCCATTACACGCAATTGTGGCAAAACGTTCGAATCTGCCAACATCCCACTGTCATGCCTTCTTCCCTCCACAGGACCAAACAAGTTTGCAATTAGGCCATTGGGTGCTGCAATAGATTGGAATTTCAAGGCATGCACCCATGGCCATTATAGACAACTCTTTGTAGTTCATTGGGTCTACAAACAGGCATCACAGTACCATCTACGAACCCCCAACAGTTGTCAAGGGGTGCTCCAGCTTGGTGGATTGCATTGGCAAATCTTTGCAAATTAGCTGGAGATAGCCAATTCTGATTGAAGTTATGCATTTTTTGATGATGCATGTTATAGATGAAATTAGTCATCTCACCGGCAATCATCGAAAGTTGGGGCTCAGGTCTACCAAATTTTGGAACCATATCACCAAACCTGATTGGGTACGAAAATCTTCTAAGTAAAATACACAGGGCTTCGATCCCATTAACATGCAGTCTATTGTTGAAAACAAAAACGTCTGGAATTTGTAGAACATCTTTCAGTACATAGACATCGTTCTTGAAAAATCTGAAATCAGCCTTGCATTCGTCATCTGTCAAACTGTCAAAGTCAAAATTGTAGTTCCAATATGGGAAATCAGGGTTTTTAGAGTGATTGAGATCATATAACAAGGCAAATTCAACATCATCAATCACATCAAATGCATGAGATATCAGCAAAGCATCCCTTACATCCCTTAAAGCTGGCATTTTTTGTGTTTTTTGCTTGTTTTTTCTATTTTCTTGAATAAATTCTTTCTTGAAGAATGTAAACAAATATGGCAGATTTTTTACGCAAAAAAGAACGTCGCCCAAATATTTCGTACGGATCTGTAATTACAGGACACCTTCCACTGGACGCCTTCACGGCTTTTCCCAGACTCACGGCGTCCCCATAGAAGGCGTCCCAGGCGTAAGGTCCCTTTTATTAAAAGCCACGACGTTGGATAACTTTTGGTTTGACCAGCAACACGTGCAGACGATTCCATTCTTTATAAGAAGGAAGAAAGGAGAAATATGTACCATCTTACCGATGGTAAGATATTAAGCAAAAAGACAAACTTATTCTATTATCAAATGCATGGCTTAATGACCGTATTATGGATGCTGCTTAAAAGTTCATCTGCAAAAAAATTGGTATTCGTATCAATCGGTCCTCAATTCAATTCAAATCCTTTCCAACCCGTATCGCAAGAACATAATACAGCTTCTCCACGATAGTAACCATTGGTTTTTGAGCTTTTGTTCAAATGGCAGAATCCAAGTTTGTGACAGCCTTAGATCACGATTAACCCCTAACCCTTACACCTTTTCCCAAAGTATTTTAAGCTTAGATTTTTACGCAAATTTAATAATTATTGACTTTTCAATTTTGTAAACCTCTAACCAGAGATTATTCACTGACTGGTCAATCTTTTTTTATCAAACTTTATCTTACACGTCGAAAAGACTAAATCTCAAGAAAAGTTCTTTAGTTATTCTCTAAATCTTAGCTAGATTCTTAACGTCTAAATTAGGTTTATAGGCTAGTTTTGTTTATTTTGTTAAGTCGAAACATTTTTTACTTAGGTTTTCAAGCTCCAAAAAGCTTGTTTAGGTTTTCTGTAAAACCTCTGTTTTTTTAATTACTAATTTTTCAAGAATTTTTTTTCAGAAAATAACATTGAAAATTCTGCAATCGATTTTGATTCCAATTCATTGGTAGAAGGTTTCTCAATCCAAAAATTATATAACTACGCACAACACCCACCTTTTTTGTATCTTACAGACCAGAATTGGTTTTTGCCGAGAATGATCAGGGGGACCCTTGAAAAGTGAAATCCTCAACGTGTTCAAATTTAAAACCTGATAGTTTTTTGTTGGAAAGAGCATAAAAAGTAGATGGAGAAAATGGAATAGCTTGTAAATTTTTGTCCAGGTGATGTCAAGAAACTGGCCAGAATACCTTCAAAAACGCGGGATTGTTTACTGCATTTCTAATAAAGCTCCATATCTGACAAAGAAAGAAGACCCAGCTGAAATTAGAACATTAGGCCGACAATTCCATCAAAGTTTCTTGGTAAAGTATTTATTTGTCTATAATTCGACGGGAGTCCACACTCATAGAGTTAATCTAAACGAAGGAAGTGGTCCCCTATAAACTGTTACAAAGATAGAAAAAATATAATCGTAATTGACGATAAGAGAAGTGAAAATTATATTTGAGAATGCAATGGATTAATTTTCGCGTGGATTAATTATCGCAGTTTTCGCAGATTTTCCAAAAATCCACGAAAATTAATCCACGCGAAATTTTTGTGCTTCCAACCCGCGAAAATTTATCCACGCAGAATTTTCCTTTTTTCCACCCGCGAAAATTAATCCAGACAGAATATATCACTGCTATTGTCTTTAAAGAATCGGAAAATTTTGATTGATTTAGAAACAGAAGAAAATATCGACGAAAAGTTCTTTTGTCTTTTTCATGCAAACAGAAGAAAAAGCTGCCGTTAAAATGGGATATTCGAATTTGCCACCTTTGGATCCGTTCTCAGAAATCGGTAACATACATCTCCAAGACTGCACTAATGACCTTGCGAAGAGAATTTTCCTGAATCAAACGATCCTAACGTTAACCGATTGATTCTACAGATGACGAGGAAGATTACAAATTGAATGTAGACGACGAAAACGCATTTGATAACTTATTTTCAGAATACAGTTGCTGATTCACAATGAGAAACGAAAATACTTTTATTTAAGTTACGCAATATCCTTTACAGCATAATGTATCTTATGTTTTTAGAGTTCTTCTGTAACCATTTTATCTTTTATGTCTTTTCTTTTTGATAAAGAATCTAAGGTGATTACTGCATACTTTTCTTGTGTTTATTTTACGATTTTAAGTGTTTGAAAAGTCACAATTTCCTCATCGGCGAAAATAAATCCACGCGAAATTTGTTCGTTTGCAACTTCTTTCTTTAAATTCACATCGGAACTTATAAGTGGTACAAGTGTTCGATCTACGTCGGTAGTGGTAGAGCTTTCTGAATTGGCTGGAACTGTACTCGTTATTGTTACATCGTCGTCGTTGTTCTCGTCGTCGTTAGCGTCGCCAACAGCTTGATCCGATAATAATCCAGAACCTCTAATGCCTCGTTGTCCACGATTACCGTGTCAAATAGATATCGTTCGACAGTCTTAAACTCCTTTTGGTCGATGAAGCCACCATTACTTTTTGCCTTTTCGATCATTTCAATGGTTGGATATTGATATGTCTTTGGTCGGGAGCACTTGACACAAATGAACAGGTACGTGGCGATAAATCTCGTAGCAAAAGCCAATTGACGTACCGACGGTCTTTTGTCACTCTTGCACTCCTGTAAGACGTCTCTAAAACGTGACATGTGATATGGCACGACGTTTTCCATCTCTTCCATTGTTGCCCAGCTATTCCTTGCAATAAGCGTCTCTAAATCAAGGTTACGAGAATACTCCCGCCTTTTTCTCTTTCACAGATTTTCCTTACCACGTCGTATGTACACTTCAGTTACAGCAAAACAACGTAAAATGGTGTCGGACACACCGTTCGCCTTTCGAAAGTCCAATATGTCTGATATCGATTTCAAATAGTTTAACGAAGCCGAACAACTTAATTGTTTAGTTTTTAGAAATTCCATGATGATGGACGGTGTACCTAGGCAACAGTCAACGAATGCCTCAGTTAAAACCAATTCCGATTTCAGGTCTTCAAGACTGGCCATCAAAAACTTCATGCATCACAGAGCACTTTGTTTGGCCTCCTTTTCGGGTTTCCCTCCTCCACATGGCGTACGCAGCCAGTTCAAAAACGTCTTTCCAATGCCGTCGTTAATAGAAAAAGAAGGTTTGTGTGCCGTACACACCTTCTTTCTGATTGTCTGCTGTGCTTCAACTTCTTCCCTTTTGATGTCTGGAGCTTCGTCAAAGTAGTAATACCAACAATGTTTGATGTCGATGTGCTTGCGTAGTCCTGGACTACTCTTAAAACCAACGTGCAGGCAGTTTCTCACAGGACAGTTGTAAATGTTTCTATCATTTAGACGTAAAATTAACTTTCTCTTGTGCTTAGCAGCTCCGTTCATTCCAACCCAGTTTACAATAAGTGTTCATTTTTTAAAGTGACATGTTTTAAAACCAACCACAAACCAAAAAGTTGACTTTAAAAAATTTAGGTAAAGATTTGTACGACGTTGACAGTGGCGGATCTAGAGGTATGTCGAAATTTGTGTAGGAGAGTGTTATCAATCTAACCATAAAAGAAAAGCGTTCAAATAATCCCATTGGTAATATAGATTGAATTCACAAATTATGTTAATGCTCTCCTGCACAAATTTCGACATACCTCTACATCCGCCACTGGTTGAGAAACAAATAACGAATGGTTCTTTGAACGTAAAAGACATCTTTATACCATTGCGCGCTACACGGGAGAGTGATTTAGTCATTCCCTCTCACAAAAGAATAATGTATTCCATTCATGATAAGTACTTGAATTGTTCCATTTTCAAAAGGAATATATCGTGAGTAACACAGTGAACAATTTAAATTTATTAAACTGAGAAAATTTTGAAGTGCTAAATAGAAGGCAACGATCCCAATAGAGCGCTCTCCCTATCGATCTCCACTGCAGTGAACAAACTTTTCACTCGCAAAAAGAACAAAAGAGCACGATTTGTACAGCCACTGAACACAAAGAACATTATAGACAACCAAAGAACAATTAAGCGTGTCAAACTCTGTTCATTGACAGTTCACTGTCAAACTATTCTCAAGGGCTTTTTAACAACAGTTTCAACGTGAAAACATGACGTGAGTATAAGGTTTAAAGCTACAGTAAGTTAGCTGAATAAAATCAGTTCACTGCGCGATTCGAGTGTTACTTGTGTATTGAATTGTAAGAAATTAGTATTTTAAAAATATGGTGACACCATTCAATTTAAATAAACCGACGAACTGGTTTAGGCGAAATGCTGGTACAGCGGTAAGTAATTCTGATTTATTCATTTTTATTTTTGAACGTAATTTATTTGTTTATTGACATTTTTCGAATTGGTTTTAATTTTGTCACCAGGTCCCTTCTTCATCGACCGTTCCTGTTTCATGCCCTGACAGTACTGGCCAGGGAGATGCTAACTTCGAAGAGGATGTTGGAGATAAATGATTTTATTGCCTAACATAAAAGGTGTGGAATTATTTGTGTCGTGCATAACGTTTACAACCAGCCATGCGGAAAGTGGGTGCAACAACAACGTAAAGGTTGGCATTTCTAAATCCTTTACTATCTTGAAATGCAATATATTTATTCCACATCAAAATTTTGTACGTGTAAGTTAATGAATTTCCTTTTGTAGTGACATCGTCTGAAAGTCCTGATTCAGAAACTTAAAAGATCGTTTTTAGCAACGTGAAGCAAAAGAAGAAAAGATATTAGAAACTCCGTTGACGGTGTACGAAAGGGCGTTTTCCAGTTAGCCACGTAAACAGTTACATCTATCACTCCGAGGTACCAGTCATGATTCAATGAAGCAAATAGAAGAAGTGAAGGGTAATTTAGAAGGTAAAGAGACCGACGTTACGACGAATGGATGCTTGCGAAAGGGCAAAACCCAACAATCTTCAAAACAGAGCTACTTTTTAGAACATATCAATCGCAAGGTTCGCCAGCGATTCAGATTGCGCATCAATGAAAGAATGAAACGGAAAAAGACACAAAAAACACGATCTGTACCTAGTATACAAAACGTTTTGAAAATGTAAAACTATCGGGAGGGTGGGAGTTATTTAATACCTAGAACCCTATCTAATCCCCATTCCAACACCACAACAATGCCTAGTTTTCAGACTCTTTCTAAAGTAACAAAGTACACAACCACAAAACTAGCTTCCAGAATATGTGTGAAGACGGGCCTAGGTTCCAGGCTCTTTTAAATGTGGATAAGTGGACTGGGTAATGAGTTACTTGCATCCAACATAACTAGTTTCGAGTCTTTGGTGGCAAAGAGTAAAGGAATGGTTTCTAGGCCCGTCTTCACGGGCCTAGTTTCTAGACTCTTTCTAAATTGCAAAGGTAGACAACTACAGAACTAGCTTCCAGATTCCGTTCTCATAAAAGAAAAGCCTGGGAACTAGGCCCGTCTTCAGGCCCGTAGGCCCGTCGTCAGGCCCGTCCTTTTAAGAAGGTTTTGACCGTAGGCCCGTGGCCCGTCCTCTTTTCGACAAAAACTAATTTCACATTTGAAGAAAATGTCTAAGGTAAAACTCGTCAACCCAGGGCTTTCCTCTCAGAATCTGAAAACCCACGGTTGCCACACTGGCATCCAGAATAAAGTTTTTTGAGAATTTGGACGGGCCACGGGCCTACGGTCAGATCCTTCATAAAACGACGGGCCTGACGACGGGCCTGCGGGCCTGACCACGGGCCTAGCTTCCAGACCCTTGCAATGAGTTATTTGCAAGTTATACAGTTAGTTTCCAGTTTCTTTAGTCAGAAGTTGAAAGGGCTGGGCTCTAGGCCCGTATGACCACGGGCCTAGGTTCCAGGCTCTTTCAAATGTGGATAGGTGGACTGGGTAGTGAGTTATTTGCAACCAACAAAACTAGTTTCCAGTCTTTGGTGGCAAACAGTTAAGGGTTTGGGTTCTAGGCCCGTCTTCACGGGCCTAGTTTCTAGACTCCTTCTAAAGTGCAAAGGTAGACAACCACGGAACTAGCTTCCAGATTCCGTTCTTATAAAAGAAATGCCTGGGAACTAGGCCCGTTTTCAGGCCCGTAGGCCCGTCGTCAGGCCTGTCCTTTTAGCATGAGTAGCAAAACTGACATTTACAATTTCAACAATCAATTTTGATTATCTCCATTGACAACCACGGCCTCGCTTTCATGCCAAGCTTCGTTTTCAAGATGCATGTTAAAAGTACACGTGTCAGCAAAGATTAGTGTGAGCAATGACGTGAAAGCTTATTGGACACCTCAAAGTAAATTCACCATGTCTACCACTATTTGAAGATGTTTTAGTAGCAAAGTTGACTTTTGCTCCTTGAAGCATCAACATTGATCATCTGCGGTCAACTAAAACTAGGGTTAGGGTTTCTTAGATTGGCTTGAAGGAGAGTGCGTCGTCCCTCCATCGCCAAAATATTTTGAATGGTATAAGTAGCAAAGCCGACTTATATACATGAAAGCATCAACTTTGACAAACTTCTCTTTTTGAAATCAGTCATCCTTAACAGATGTGAGTATATATAAAAAATATTTCAGCTCTCTGAATTTCTTTCTTTAACGATGTCTGAAATGTCAGAGGAAGTACTGGCAAAGTTATTTGAAAGCCCAGCGGAGGTTTACAGTAGTGAGGAAAGGTTGGCACAGGTTATTGCGGACGTGTTGTCTCCCCCTTAAGCACAATCGTTTTTTGTTATCAGTTCAGACGAAGAAGAACAAAGTCAAAGTAAGCAAGGTTATGTAAAGTATTATGTACTTTTAAGTATTATCATTTGCTCCTTTTGCATTCTCTTCTAGGATATGTAGGGACGGTGTTCTTTTACAATATTGTAGCCATGAAAGATGACAAAGTACTTGAAGAGTACATCATCTACTTTCAAAACAACCAAGTGAAAGGTAAAAGATGCAAGTTAGAACTTGACAAGTTATACAAGCATTATATCAGTACGTGTTATTTAACTTTAAAAATCATTTTATATAGATTCCGACAGTAAAAAAGAGGAGTGTATTGTCCCTCCTCCGCCGAACGACTTTGTATCTGAAGAAGAACAAAACAAAGAAAAGTAACTTTGAAATTGAACGGTGTTTTCTTTTTTTAATACAAGATCAAGAAATACAATACAAAAGAATCATCATTATCTAATTTCCCGAGGGGCTAGTATTGCGTTTGAATGCCAAAGATTCCGAACGCACCCTAAGCGAGTCTTTGTTTCTGCAAGGATGAAACGAGTATTCCGAGTCCTTTAGTATGCGAGACCAGCAACCTTTGCCGTACTTTGAGATGCCTCTGCACAAATACAAGTCTTCCTCTTTCGTAAATTTCACCCGAGTTTGTTTGGTTTGTTTGTTGACGACTTCTCGTTTTAACTGCACGTCCGAACTGATCAAAGACACCAACGATTGATTTCGTTGTTGTAAATTCTTTGTAACGTCTTTTCCGGCAGTAGACGGGATAGTGTCCGTTATTGTTATGTCGTCATCGTTGTCGTTACCATCGACGATCACTTGCAATGACGAGCTAGTGCACGGTTGTTGTGATAAAATCGTTTCGGCTTGATTGAGTACACGTTGATCGAATGTACGAGCTGTGTCGTTTATCGTCCGTAAAACGTCCATCATGTCTGCACTCACTTCTTTTCGTTTATTACCGACCAGCTTTTCCATGCATTGTCTGCTACGCGAAGCAACGTCTCTGGACAGATTCTTTTGATACGACACCTTCGCCACGTGCGAACTGTGCTTTTGGTCTCGTGAAACAACTTCTCGTTCGGACGGAGTCAATCTTTCCGCACTCTCTGTTTCGACGATCTGACGATAACGAGTTGGATTGATGTACTTTCCGATGGCTTCGTGAACGAGAATGCTCATCGCAGTCGAGAATGCAGTGTATTGTTTACCTTTGTTTGTGACCAACAAGTAATCGCAACTCGGGTTCAGTTTCGGTCGTACTAAGTCAATATAAAAATCAAAGAATTTCTAAAGTCTCAGAGTCTAAAATAACAGTATCAAACAAATACCTATCGGCAGTTTTGAATTCTTTCTGATCGACGAAAACTCCGTTTGTCTTTGCCTTTTCTATCATTTCGATGGTCAAGTACTGATAAGTCATCGGTCTGGAGCATTTGACACGCACGAATAGATAGGTAGCGACAAATCTCGTTGCAAATGCCAGTTGCGATACGGACGGACTTCTTTGGGCGTCTTTACACTCCTGCAAAACGTCCCGAAAACGACAAATGTGATAAGGGATAACGTTTTCCATTTCTTCCATAGTCGCCCAACTATTTCTTGCAATCAACGTTTCCAAATCGAGGTTGCGAGAATATTCCAGTCTCTTTTTCTTGCCCAGATTTTCTTTACCACGTCTTATGTATACTTCGGTCACGGCAAAACAACGCAAAGTACTGTCCATTAAAGAACAATTAAGCGTTTAAAAGCTGTGTTCATTCTGTGTTCACTGAAAATCTATTCTCAAGGGGAACCGAGCATGAAATTCACCGTAAATAACTTAACGAGTGAAAAGTATAAAGCTACGTTAAGTTAGTCGATGAAATTCAGTTCACTGCGTAGTTTTTTGCTGAAATAATGAGTAATCCTTTTAAACAGTTAGACTCAAAAAAAATTGAAAGTTCTCTTATGAGAAACGTCATTGCAGCAGTAAGTATAGCACTTATTTATTGATTTTTTATTGATCGTATTATTTTTGTTTTGGTTTCTGTAGTTATTTCACATAGGTTTTTCCAATGCTTTTTTTTCCTTATTTCTATTCCTCAATCCACTGCATTTATTGTTAGGTACCAGAAAAATGTTCAGTTACCTGTATTCGGGCAACTTGGAACAAGGACATCGACAATTCTAAGAAGCTTATAGCGAACAAACGACTTGCTGTTGACAAAGTTGTCGAGGAAATACAGGGTGTGGTGTTTTTCATATCCTGTGTCACTGGTACTACTACCAACGAACATTCCACACGAGGCAACGCAAGTCAAACTGTTAGACCTTCTATAGCTTACTTCATAGTTGGTTGTGGTGTTGACCAAGCCAACTTAGTAACAGCCATGCACGACAATAATTTCGAAGCAGATATTGCTCAGGTAGAAATTTTGCTGAATCACTTTATTGTACCGTCTTCGTGTCTAATTACGGACAGCCTTTGTAATTACGGACATCGACAAAACATAATTCCAACCGTCTGTAAATTAAAAACACGGCACATCCCGTACTGTCAACCAAACTGTAATAAAACAAACTTCAGAGATAATTAAATTTATTTGAACGCTAGAAAATTACCAATATGCCATTTAGAATTTACTTTTCTAAACTTTAAAGATTTAAAGTAGACTGCGCTCTCTTGAGAATCGTGCGTATTTTTATGAGCTCCGTGTGTACAATGGTAGCCATATTTACGGATAAAAAATAATAATGGCCACCTCCGTCATGAAATATCGACAGGTCGAAAATTTATGTTTAAAAATGAATTGAGGAATGAAAATTTTTTTAGATCATGCTTTTAAAAAGTTAATTATCATAAAATAAATCAAATAAATAAAGTTTTTGTACCTCAATAACAGTGGGGGAGGACACTTTTTACTGAGTATTGAAATATAGGCCATTATGATTTTCACGGTCCATTATTCTTCAAGTGTTGCTGCTAATTGCTCTCTATTGGATTGCTCTGTTTCATAAAACATTTTATTCAGTTATACGTGGTGAACTTGGCAAGAATGCATGTCTATTTTCGTGACAAGAATGTTTATTTACATTTTGATGTCCGTAATTACAAAGGCTGTCCGTAATTAGACACGAAGACGGTATCCGTAATGTCTTATGGAAAAGCAACTTTTTCATTTTGTGTTCCCCAGATTCGGTTGAAGTCCTCGACGGATGATTTCAAAGAAAACATGTTGAAGCAACTAAAAGTTGTCGTTAAGGCAAGTTCGTTCTTCTTTGCACACACATATTTTCATTCGACTGTCAGCATTATAGTCTACATGTACATATATATATATAGGACCACAAAAGTGCTTATGCTGTTGGTCTAATACGTGAGAGCATTCTGCATTGTCTGTGCACCTCTCAAAGTAATTTTGACCGGCTAACACTTGCTACTACACAAACATTAATCCATGCCGATTGGTTTGTCTTGACGACAATTTGCAAAGACCGCAAACAAATGCCGTGAACAACTTGACCAAAGATGGGTTTCAATGTACGCTAGTTGCCAAGTCAAACCAAGTGCACAAAATTCCCATCCAACTATGGTGCTGGGTAGAACAATAAAGGCACTGCAGATTTGCATGAAAAAGGCTGAGCATAGCTTCTATAGGGGAAGCATTTACTGTTGCGTTGACAAAAGTATAGTCTTATTTTACTAACATGTTTATCAATTTTCTTCATTAAAACTACTTCAGGAATCTTGATCTCTTTTTTCAAGGTGAATTTCATATCAATATATGTGTACTGTTGACGAATATATCAACATGTTATTGACTGTCCCTTCAAGACGATCTTGTGAAGTGCTGGGGAACGATAAACAGGATGTTGCAGAGTACTTATTGTCAGGTGAACCAAGTGTATTTCTTTTTTATGTTTCTTTTTGTTTAATAACTTTATGCCACGGTATGAATATTGTAAGAATATTAGACAAATATATTTAAGCAGAAGCTTTTCGATTTATCAATCATCATCAGTGCTACAAGTTCCTTTTTATTTCATGTTTTTGCGAAGCAAATGACGAGAGTATGTTATTTAATATATTTGAGGTGTTGGAGCAAATTTCATTTGAAGACTTGATAGAGGTTTCAGGGGGAAATGTTTCAAGCTTTGTAGCAGACAGTTTGTCAAAACACCCCTTGATAGAGAAAAAGATATCGGAATCGTGTAACCACGATGTTTCGTCGAGTTTTCGACTGCCAGAATGGGTGATGGGGGCTACTTTTCTTCATCGGTCTTAAATTCATTTCCGGACATTGTTTAAAGAGTGAACTTCGTCAACAAGTTTTACCAATGCCTGTTGGTTGGCCAGCTTCCGCTGAAAACACGAAAACTCGTCGTTGTTGGTTCTTCAGACTCAGGAAAGTCGTCGTGGGCCAATGTACTTTTTGGTTTGATTCCGAATTCCTGTGTTTCAAAGGAGAAAACGTTTGGTCTCTCAATGGTAGATGAAGACACACAGCTCATCTTCATTGACGAGTGGTCTGATGGAATGTTTACGAGTGACATCGCAAAGGTTTTCCTTCAAGGTAGCTAATAGCTATAGTAAAACTTGCAGACTTTTTTTTAAGGATGTTCGCTTTATGTGATAATGACGACTTGTCTCTTTTTTTTCGTTCATAGGAGGTACGTTTACACAATCCGTGAAGCATAAAACGCCTCGAATGATAAGAAACGAGGCGGGAATTTACATGACCTGCAACAAACTGCCGTCGTTTGGTGCAGAGCAGGAAAATGTTGAACGGCGGTTGTCAATTTTTCACACGCGTTCTTTGGAGGAGAAAGTTTCCGATGCACCCCAATGGATGTACGAAAACGCCATGGAGTGTCTGTGCTGGATGGCAAACTTGATCAATTCCAACATAGACTTAGTTGACCCGACTGAAAGATTTTATGAAAGGTATTGACGATTTCCATT
>BQMF02000669.1:0-163536 GCA_027922465.2 Turritopsis dohrnii | reverse complement strand
CCACAAAATGTGCCAAAAGTTGTCGGGAAAAAAACAATGTGACTAGATGTAATATACTCGAACAGATCATGAACGGCCATTGCGTGCGTAGTAGTCGGAGTTCGTAAGTAGTCACACACAAATAGTCTAAGATCTAGGGGTAGAGCTCAGAGCTGGTGGATTGGAGAAGCCAGGGTGGAGTGCCGGTTAGATCGAAGACAATGAATTAAAAAACCCTCTAGGGTATCACAACAACAACAACATACACAACAAAAACCCTAGGGGGTTCTCCTAAGGGAGTTTTGTTTTCAATAATAATAATAATACCATATACTAAACATCGTGGTAATCGCTAAAACCAAAGCTATTTTCTCGTCTTCATGAGATGGGAGTGAATCTGTTTGACTCACTACTCTTTTGTGAACTTCCTTTTGTGAACTTTTATTTTTTGTTGGAGAGATAGTCACTTTGGGTGAAATATGATGCTCTTGCATAACATTAATCATTTTATTTCTTCCGAGACTCAAGTTGTCATTAGATATGAGAATTTTATTATTATAACCAGACACTCCCGACTTGATGTTTAGATTCATGTCACTAGGTAACATGTAAATACCTTGTCCAACAGAATAATCAACTTTGCTTGAAGCGTAATTTAAAGTATCTTGATAACGTTTAATGTCATCTTGAATATCAACTCTGCGATTAACAATGTCTTCAAAGTTGTTCATAAAAACTCTTTGAGCTGTCAAAGAGCTTGAATTATTACCTAAAATAGAAGAACGAGCAGAGGCTTGGGAACTAAGAATAAGATAAGCATATGCTCTAACACTCTCTGAAATTTTTACAAGACCTGTTTTTGTAAAGCCTTTAGATTTTTCTATAATCCATCGTGTCATGGAGTCGTCTGTGAAATAACTCACACCTGGCGTTGGATAGTCTCTACGTCTTTTTTGATACGAGCTGAAAAAGTATTGCCCTTTGTATTTTTTAGGATCAGAATCGACACCATATTCACTACAGATTTTTTAAAAACTCTTCTTTGTTATAAGGATTATCATATTGGTTGAAACTATCTTCAAAAGGTAGAGGTGTCTGCAGACGCTTAATGATTCGTCTAATATGATAATAGACGTGAAAACGATATACTGCTCTAATCATAGGAGTAGAGCGACTTTCTTTCAGATGTTCAGAACTGACTCCACAAGCGCTTGAAGCACACCAAGTGACAAAATTGAGTTGGGTTTGCCATAATTTAAACGGTTGTTCCTGCCAAATTTTCATACGTTGATCATTCTCTTCCATTTCGTAATTAGTAAATATATTTGGAAAAGTTGCGGGGAAAGAACCGCTCTCAGAGACAATAATTGTTTGTTTGTATAAATCTTTAGCATTCAATATCTGAAGGTATTGTCCTCCATTTGGCTTATAAAGCGCATTGGGAACATATTTAAAAATATCCTCCATTATTATTTAATATTATTATCTTATATTTAATACAAGAAAATGTATATCACAGCAAATCTCGTAAGGGGTGAGAAGACCATAAATCTACCTTACCCCATTCAAAACTTGGATGGCTCAAAAGAAATTGCATTGGTTGATATGTTTGCAGACAATGTTACGTATGAAATAACCACAGACCTAACACTGACTATGCTTGGTTATAGGAAAGCTAAAAAGTTGGTACCTCAAGGAACATTCACGAGCAGGGAATTGAATGCCTTTTTAGCAGGTACCTTTTTAGCAGGTGATGTAGAACTTACCTCATTAGGCAAAAACCCTCAAGTAATCAAAACAAATAAGCTCGCTAACGTAACCAAAATTAATTTGCATCTCTCTGAACTCGACAACACTCAAAATCTTGAGAATGGAAAGCTAAGTGATATTTTACTAACCTATCACATGGCTGAACATAGCGACTTCACACATGTTGAGCCTAAAAACCCTCAGTACAAAAAATTAAAAAATGGTGTATTTCAGTCTCTCACGTTGAAACTCACAGATCAGCATGGCAATATGCTAAAAGAAGACCTAGGAAGAACCGTTGTTTTGCACATCCGCTAAACCGAGATAAAAAGTAATAATTAATTATATATCATAATTAATAATGGAGTATGGAAAAAGATTAAATCCAGAACGTTCACTTAGAACTGCCCGCGGTGTAAAAGGCTCTCGTCAAAAAGTAATTGTCACACACAATCCGAGTGAGATTGACCAAAATCAGCTATTGTTGGTTAGATTTCCAAATTTAGGAAGTGATGATGTTATTATCCCTGGCACAGCTAATCTAAGTTTTGATATTGAACTCGAGTCGACAGCTGACACGAAAAGAACATTGGTCAGTAACATTGGAAGAGCTATCGTTAAAAAGTTGGCTGTCAAGTTCGAAGGTAGCGAGATATTGAGCATCGATGACTTTGATCTTTTTGGGTGTTACAGAGATTTATGGTTAACCAAGTTTGAAAAGAGAAACGCGATAAGACAGGGTATCATCATCGATGACGGGTGTACAGAGAATTGTATGAAATTAAGGATTGGTGCTTCAGATAAAGACACCTCTGATGCAGAAGACAAGGCCATTGCTGACACCTATAAAAACAAGTTTGTCATTCCACTCGACTTTGAGATGCTAGATAGTACTATTCCATATTATCAAGCGGGTTTAGGGAATAGGTTATGCTACGAGATCACATTTAACGATTATAACCGAGTTATCTATTCTAACCCTCCAACTCCTACCACAGGTCAAAGAAAAACCCCAGACGGTAAATACAAAATATCTAACATCTCTCTTGAATATGAGCTTGTGACACAACCCAAGTTGGCTAGACAAATCGCTTCTGAATACGAAAACATGGCTTTGCTCTACGATAGAGTTTTGAGACACCGACAAATCAGAGTAAACAAGTCAGACACAACATGGAATTGGTCATTCAACACACCTGCCAAATCTTTGAAGGGTATCTTAGTTCTATTTGAAGAAGAAGAATCCTACAAACGAGATACCGGTAAATTCTACAATCCAAAGATCAAAAAGGTATCAGTCATCGTTGAGGGTAAGCCTAACCAACTTTTTGCTCAAGGGATGCAGCCGTTTGAACAATACAATGAGATTTGCAAGTATTTTGCTGAAGGAAAACCAAAAGATAATAGCGTTAGTGAAAACCGAAAGCGCTTGGGATTACATGATGTAAAAGTCTCTGATTACTTGACAAACAAGTATGCTCTATGGTTAGATTTCAGAACAATTGATGAGAATGCTTTGCATGGGACCGGTCGAAAGATTGAAAATGTGAGTGAAGGCATCACTTTACAGATTGAAAAGACCGCTGAAACTGCAGGAAACTTAAACGCATATATATATCTAATCATGGACGCTCAATTAAATATTCAAAACGGAGAATTTATGTCTGCATTATATTAGTAAAATGAACATACTTTACATGAAAGAACCTCACACGGCATTATTCGTCGGACCAACATCGTGTGGCGAAACGGATCGTGTTGTAAAATTATTAGAAAATGAATATCTCAATCACTTTGATTACATCGTGATTATATGTCCAACTTTGAGGTGGAATCAAACATACAGAGATCGGAAGTGGTTTTGGACTGACAACTATGTGATTTTAATTGAACCGCAAGGTCGCTTGTATGAATGGATTAAGGAAATGACCACTAATTGTGCTGGATATAAAACCTTATTCCTCATTGACGACATAATCGCTGATGAGGAATTGGACAAAAAGAGACAGCCTTTGCTCGAGTTGGCAATTAGTGGTCGCCATCGAAACCATTCGCTATGGTTACTTACACAATCATACACGGCTATACCTAAAAATTTACGACGGCAAGCTAAAATGTTATATGTGTGGTATCCAAAAGATAGAAACGATCTAGCCGCCATTCATGAAGAGAACGATGTCATTGATTCGCGAGAAGAATTGAAAAATGTCAAGGAAAAACTGAAAGGAGGGAAACACACATGCCTAGTCATGAGAATGGAACACCCAAGAACGCACGTGATTTGTTAAACAGGTTGATATATTTGTTACATGACTCTTGTAACAAAAACTATAAGACTACTGTAAGACTCCTATAAGACTACTGTAAGAGAATAATTTACGTCTCAATACAGGATCTAGAATTTTACCAATATGTTTAATCCTCGATTCAAAGCGTACTCTGTCAACAGCAGCCTCTATCCAGTTACTTCTACGAGATTCACAAGCAGAGATATAATGGACCATTACTTTATCATTAAAAGTAACCCTTTTTGTATCTTGATGGGAAAATATAATATCATCATCTGAGGATTCATCATCGAACATAATTGTTTAAGTAAACAATGTTTATTTATTTAACAATGTTAGAATATATCAACTTTATATTATTAAACATCATCATCCTCTTATAATTATTTAAGACAAAATAATTATAAGAGGATAGCAAACTCTTATACAGCAAATTTCAACAAACTTATAAGAAGATAGCAAACTCTTATACAGCAAATTTCAACAAACTTATAAGAAGATAGCAAACTCTTATACAACAAATTTCAACAAAATTATAAGAGAGTATAAGAAAATTATAACAAACACAACAAAATGATAGAATATGTCAACTTCGTGTTATTAAGTATATTGGTGATCTTGCTATTTTACTTTTATTTTGTGTTAAAAAAATACCTCTCTCTAATAAAAATGGCGGAAACAGCGATCGGTAATTTAATCAACCAGAGTTATGATGTTCCGGGTGAATTTCCACCTTCAGATGGTAAAAGACAAAAATTACTCGAGTGTGTCTTAACTGGAAATAGCAAGCTATACTTAGGGAAAATGTACACGGAAGAGCAAATTAACAAACTCAAAGATGAAGAGGTAGAAAAACTTTTTAGTATTTACGAGGCTAAACTATCAGGTCAAATGGTAAAATCCTTGGGGAAATCACTGATACGCATTTATTCGATGGGGGCTTGTGCAACGTTAGGAATAAATAATCAAGAAGCGCTGAGCAATGACCTGGAAACTGACCCCTTCTTAAACTCTGCTCTTCAAAGATTTACATGTGACTTATATTACAAATTCGGCTCATTATTAGCACCACTCAGTGTTGGACTTATTACCGGGAGGCATTATATCAATGAAAGAAATTTAAATAAATCCGATGATAATATAAATACAGCAGATATTAAAAATGTCAGAAGAACAGACTCCCATTCAAGTGACAACGAAGAACCCAAAAAAGGTTGAAGCGGGTAAGAAGTTGGCGGAATACAACCGTAAAAAACGAGAACAATTAAAACAAGTGTCATCTCAAAAAGAAATGGAGAAGCCTGAGGCCTCTCTCACCAAACCAAATGAACAACCTATGAACTACATCTATAGTGTAGGTGGAATAATAGCTCTCGGTTTAGTTGGTGGATTTGCTTATTTTGTGTATAAAAAGAAAGAGCAAATATTACTCCATGGGTCACCATCCACCCCCCTTCCACAAAAATCTAAAATACCAGTGAAAATCAATAAACATGAAATGGAATAAAAAGAAAAAAATGTATATATAACAAACATGGACAAGAAAAGTATCATCAACGATTTATATCATGCATCAGTCGTCTGCGTTTTCGCTATCGGCTACTCTATGCTAGGAAAAAAGGTATTAAAAATGACACCTCCCTCTATTCAAAAGTTCGACTTGGAAGATACGGGAAAACTAGTTGCCATTATCGCCGCTAGTGAAGTGACAAAGGACTACTTAATCAAACAAAAGATTTTACCTGAAAATATCAATATCTAAATATGGCATCTATCGCAATGATGTTGGGTGGAGCTTTGGCTAACGCTTTGGCTTTCACAGGATCAAGCTATCTGTTTTCAAGTTTATCCAAAGACAGAATCGATAAGGAAAGAAAACGTCATGATTTGGCCATAGAAAAATTACAAAAAGCACAGATTGAATGGCAGCAAAAACGACAGGAAAGGATCGATTTCATCAATAAGCAGCTCATGCTCGAAAAGAAGGCTGATTCAAAATTCGTAGAACTAAATGATGCAATGAGAGAGTACAATAGTGTATTTAGTAATCATCTTGAACCGCTACCACGAGAGCCTGTATTGAGCGACTTTTATACACCGAGTCATGATCAACATGAAAGAGAGTTGGCTTTTATAGCTCTGAGTATGCTCGGTATTGGTGGAATTGTGTGGTATTTTGAAAGATGAAGACCATCAACAAAAATTATGTTACACGATACATGTAACATATACACTTTCAGATGGTTATCGTCTAGTCACGAGGTACGTATAGATCATCCATCCAACCCCTACAATCAGAGCCCATAAATTTTGACTCAACCAACCTACAACTTCTTTTGCTCTAGTGAGTATCCACGATACGATAGACCCAATTATTCCTGGTAAAGCCTCTGCCGCTTTAGATGCTAATCTACCTAGAAGTGATGCTAACGCTTTTAGTTTATTTTTTATCCATTCCTTTGCATCGTTCTTTTTATCACCACCTTTGTCAGGATTTTGCGAAGAGTTTCCAGCTGCTGATGGTAACAAAGCTTCCACAAGAACACCGATAGCCATACTAAACGCTGACAGAATGCTAACGATTGTTATACCTTGTTCACGGAATAGTGTTCGTATCCTTTCACCTAATGTGGTATCTTTGTCGAGGACTTTAGCAATGGTTTCTTTGATGCTCGTAACTTGACTGTTTAATTTACCTTTGAGAATATCAATGTTCTCTTTCCTAGCTTTCAACTCTTCACGTAATCCATCCATTCGATCTTCGACCTCTTTTCGTTGTTCGTCCGTGTATGTTGCATCATTTTCCATCTCTTCCAACTTGTTTTTCTCTCGATCGATACGCTGTTCTATTCGAACCTTTTTCGCAACCTCTTCCTGAAGACCTCCTCGTATGTTTCTCAGCGCTTTATCCAATCCTAACAGCTCACGTACAGGATATTCAAATAGATCGCCGGTCTGAGTTGTTTCATGATCGACCGATTGTTGTCTAAGCGTTGAAATTAAATCTTCCGTACTATTTGCAATGTTCCCCGTAATTTCCTCAAGCTCTACATCACTCGATTTTGTGATTTTAGATGATGAAGGGAGTTCTTCTTGTATTTTGTTTAACATAACTGCTTGTCGTGCTGTTATTTTGCCAATAGGTATATCAAACCCTAATTTACGTAACCCCTCCTTACGCAATATATCAGCTATAGTACCGGTAGCCCTTAGTATTCCATCTCTCCTCGTCAATGGATCGCTACTGTCTTTGTAGTATAATTTACCTTCTCTGATTTCAAACAGATCGGTATGTTTGGAATTAGGTTTTTCCTGATTGAGGCTTTCAGATAATCTTTTTAATATATCATCAACATAACTGCTTAAAAGTTCGATTCTTTGACTTGTATCTGACGTTTCTCGTTCACCTGATGTATGTATCTGTGCACCCGTACGGTCACCGGTCGGTATGAGAGGAAACGTCTCATCGGTTGTTTCATTCGTCGTCATACCATGTTCTCCAAAAGGATCTATGTCAATGTCTGCCATTTTATTTATTTATTTAGAGGATAATTTCTTATTATTTATTATTATAACATAATCTCTCTCTAAATATGACTGATTCAATATACCCTAAACTACCCACTGCTCCTGAGGATTTGAATGAGCAGGAAAAGTTTAACGCAAGCGTAATAAATTCTGAGTTTGAAGAGTTGATAAAACTTAAGAACAAGTTTAGCATCAAGCTCAAGAGATACAACAAGGCGATAGAACGATCGATGCTACTAAATGCTAGCTCAAGCGCTATAACCATTGGCTCTGGCATCGGTTCAATTGCAACAGGGGCTACTATTATCGGAATACCTATTTCTGCAGGATTAGGTGGTGTAGCCTTAGCCGGCTCTATCTGTACCGGACTTACCACAGTTGTCATCAAAAGATATCAAAAGAAAGTAGAAAAAGTGATAAAATTATATGATATTGCTACATCCTCAATCGCTGTGTTCGAAACTAACATAAGTCAGGCGCTGACTGATGGAAGGATCAATTACAAAGAATTCCAGGTTTTGCAGGGAACATATTACAAAGCTTTAGAAGGACTCAGTTCTACAGATAGAAAGATGAAGACTGAAACCCAAAATCAATTTCAAAAAAGTTTGATGGTAGAACTTCAAAACTTGAAAAAGTCAATAACCGAAAATGGTTACTAGGATGTGCTTGTGTGTGCTCAGCGCTTATTATGACAAACGAATCGTAGCCGATGATGGGATACACACCAAACCTCTATACTAATTGAAATTTCATTCACGATAACACTTATTAACGCGTTTCACGTTAATAATGTCATGGGGAAATCCCCCTTATTTTCACCATTAAAAATATAGTAAATTCTTGATAAAATTATGAATATCGAAAAGTGGGCCTATATTGACCCTCACCTACTACTAGGGAGCCATCCAATGTTACCTCTTTGTGCTACAAGATGGACAGGTTAACTTCATAAATGAGCGCTTCCACAATGTCGGCTACTAAAATAAATGAACCTTATTAAAGATCCTTGTACCACCATTTTTTCAGGACCGACAGGCTGTGGCAAGACGGAACTGGCTCTACGCTTACTACAGAACCAGTTCAAGCACCACTTTGACTACATCGTCATTCTCTGTCCTTCCCTCCGATGGAATACAACCTATAAAGACTGTACGATTCTCTGGGGAGATGATGACGTTTTTCTGATCGAACCTACACCACAACAGGACTTACTATATTGGATTGAGATATTCACCAAGCAATTTGCAGGGCAGGAAACCTTATTCATCATCGATGATTCCATAGCTGATGAGAAACTCGATAAGAAGAGGACTCCACTTCTCAATCTAAGTACCACAGGACGTCATCAAAAACATAGTCTATGGCTTCTCAGCCAAGTCTACACAGCTCTTCCAAAAACTATCAGACGGCAAGCAAAGATGCTATTTACTTGGTATCCTAAGCAGTTGAGCGACGCCAAGTTTATCTGCGAGGAAACCAATGTCATCTCTAAAAACGACTGGAATGGCGTCTTCCATCACTTGAAGAATTCGAAACACGCTTATCTTTACATGCGATGTGAGTTTCCTTGGAGTTACAAGGTTGTTCTTCAATAAGTCTGTATACTTATTGAAAATAGCCAGTTAGAAGTTTCTTATCTTCCTCATCATAGTACCAATCCCACACCCTATCCGGATGCATGGTAACTTCCACCAACTCGTAATAGAGATCTTTTCCGAATCGACGCTTGTGATGATAGCGAAAGAGCTCCTCGTGAATAGCGTCATAACCTAACCAACGTCGACAGAGTGCTACAATCATAAAGTGACCATTGAAAGCTGCAAACTCC
The DNA here is from genome assembly GCA_027922465.2 of Turritopsis dohrnii. Taxonomy (NCBI): domain Eukaryota; kingdom Metazoa; phylum Cnidaria; class Hydrozoa; order Anthoathecata; family Oceaniidae; genus Turritopsis; species Turritopsis dohrnii. The sequence goes on along the minus strand of BQMF02000669.1, from coordinate 154,161 downwards.
ATTACCCCCTCAAAATCCACCGCACCGCACTCCTTTAATAGTTTAACTATCTCAATGTGACCCAACAAAGCTGCTGCTAGCATTACCCTTTCAAAATCATCCTCGGCCCACTCCTTGTATAATTTGACGATTTCAATGTGACCATTCTTAGCTGCTAACCATATTGCTAGGTGAAAACCCGTCGCACCCCACTCCTTACATAGTTTAACTATCTCGATGTGACCCTTCCAAGCTGCATTTTCCATAGCCTGGTCAAAATCCATCGCACCCCACTCCTTGCATAGTTTAACCATCTCGATGTGACCATTCTCAGTTGCTGCTAGCACAACCTCGAACCCAGGGTCTCTTGCCTTTTCGATATACGGATAGCGGCAAAGAAGACCCTGGCGAACGCTACCGAATTAACGAATTCTATTGGCTGAAAATATTACAACGACCGCAGGATTTTCGAGCAAAAAGAAGAAATCATCCGAGTTACTGCTGAGGAAGATAAGAATTGGAGTCTAAAAATTTAATTATTCAAAATAACATTATTTTATCTATCATTTCAATTCAAAAAGCACTGGTATGGTAACATTATGTATTTACTATGAGAAGGGCTAACAACAAAAAGTTCTTAAAATAATCAACAAGTGAACAAGATAAGTTTTCATGCTCTTTTTGACTGATAAAAACATCAGAATAGTGATGAATTATGGCAGTCTTTGTTAGAAGAATATAGTTTCTAAGAACTTTAATTGTAGGCTCACATACCTGTGCTAAAATTTAAGATGAAGATGACCATCTTCAATCATTTCTGGGAGGAAAACATGAATTTTTTTTATGACACAATTTTTGAATATTATCAACAATAAAACTACAGAAATCACAAATACATACAAATACATAGTTGAAACATTATTTTATGATCACAGATTGACCTATATTTCCATTATTTAAATATCATACACTTATTAAATTTATATAGGTAATTTCCATTCACTCAGATTCCTTATTAGAATTTAGTGGCTTCAGTTGATGAATATAAATCACAACGTTTCTGAAGCAAAATTGTTCAATATGTGGGTCTAAACAAAGCGTTGCAATCCAGAAATGGGATCAAAAACTAAACCAAGCATGTGCACATACATAGAATGAAAATGTAATCTAATTTTTACTTTACGGTATATATATCACAATTTGTAGGATTTTCATAAAAAGGTATACATTGACTTAAGAATTCTAAATCTTAAGCTGTATATCGTTTAGCAAAATACATAAAAGGATAAAGGTAAACTTAACACTTAACAACAATACAGCGTTTACTCAAAACTAAACCATCTGCCATAATGGATTCAGGATCCCATGTAATGATTTAAAACTATTATATATACGTCACATAGCTTGGTTATAAAAATCCTGCAAATTGTCAGAGAGAGAAGAATGGGCTGACAAGAACGACTGAGACGATTTAAGGGAAGATAACAATTTAAAAAGCAATTTCCCTGAAATTTGAAATATCAGTATTCATACAGAATACCATCCTGTTTTCGATCACATAGTAACCTTGAAACTAACAACAAATTTCACTCAACATATGTTAAAATTTGGTTAAAATCCTGACAGGATCCTACACAAGATCCTACAAGAATTCATAATAAAAATACTTCTTTTTCAGCATACATAATAAGGGTAGTTAACATATACAACAAACAGCAATTTTAAGTATACTTATAAGTATATATTGACACTTGGCACTTGAGAAAGACTTCATAGGTTAAAAAAGAAGTGTGAAAATTTTATAAGTTGTGTTTTTCTGTCTTCATTTGTGACAAACGTATACTTGATAATACTCAGGTCACTTACATGAAGAAGTTATAGAGCTTTTTCGAAATAGACATACATCTACTGACCAGTGAACTTAGCAAATTCTGATATAAATAACGATGTTGAATCATTTAATAATTTGAATAAGTTCTTCATCCCAAACATTTATTATGAGAATCTTCTCTCACCACTGCACTGTTGTATTGTTGTTTATGTATTATCTTCATAGTTTGTTTTTACTTTTTGTGTGCTTTTATTGGCTATTTATATTTTCTTTTGTGGAAGATTGAACCTCAATACACTCAAGTTTTACTTTTCTGCTTCTGTTGTCTCCAAAATAAACCACAGCTCGTTACAAAGATAAAATCAACACAACACCACACGAATTTTGCAATCTCCCTTTTATCATTCAAGGTTTTCGAATGTAATAGCCTTGATAACGAATAAAATCTTTATCAAATCAGAAACACCGTCTTTCCAGAATGCTGTTGAAGTCTTGTAAACAACTAAGTTTTGCAGAAATGAGCTCGAGTGAACTCGACGAACTATATTTGGTCTCTATATTGGTTGTAATGTGACTATATAAAAAACTGAATGCACGAGACAAAATTTCTTCGGGCCACCTCTTATAAAAATTACACAGATTTTGTGTAATTTTCATGTCACGTGACCAGCGTTTGCCAGGGTCTTCTTTGCTGCTATCCGTATATCGAAAAGGCAAGAGACCCTGGGTTCGAGGTTGGCTGCTAGCATTGCCTCATCAAAATCTGTCGCACCCCACTCCTTGCATAGTTTAACCATCTCGATGTGACCATTCTCAGCTGCTGCTAGCATTGCCTCATCAAAATCTGTCGTAGCCCACTCCTTTAGCAGTTTAAGTATCTCAATGTGACCATTCTCAGCTGCTGCTAGCATTGCCTCATCAAAATCTGTCGCACCCCACTCCTTGCATACTTTAACGATCTCGATGTGACCCTTGTAAGCTGCATTCCACATTGCCTCATCAAAATCTGTCGCACCCCACTCCTTGCATAGTTTAACCATCTCGATGTGACCCTTGTAAGCTGCTAGTTCCATTGCCTTATTAAAATCACTCACATTATGTGACTGTCCATATCCTAGTCTCTCCTTAGTCTTGTTATATAAAGAAGTAACAACGTTTCTGAAATTACTCAACATCCTTTATTATATAGACTTTTTCAACTTGGAAATTTTTTACGAGTGGACAGAACTAACGCATGAGTCAGGGAATTCCCTGACTCATTCAATATGTATGTTAGCAGTATTCAACAATAGTGCTGATGGCAGCAGTTTTCGACGATAGTGCTGATGTCAGCAGTTGTCGACGATAGTGTTGACGTCAACACTTTTCGACGGTTTTCGACGATAGTGCTGATGTCAACAGTTTTCGACGCATGCGCAGAAGGGGTGGCACCAGTTTTCAACGGTTTTCGATGATAGTGTTGATGTCAACAGTTTTCGACGCATGCGCAGGGTTTCGTGTATGTGATGTCAACAGTTTTCGATGATAGTGCTGATGTCAACAGTTTTCGACGCATGCGCAGGGTTTCGTGTGTGTGCGTGTGCGTTGCGCTTGAATCCCCATTATACTATCTCTCAAATCGCTTGTCGATAATTTGAAACACAAGTGTGGTCTATCGATTGCTCATCTCAATATAAATGGGATCCTCCAAAAGATAGACATGATAAGACTTTTATTGTCAGTTAGCCAGAAACAATATAAATAAATAAACGCAAAAGTTTTTTAAAAAATGTATTTATTTTCTTACGAAGCTTTTCGTTACTTCAGTAACATCTTCAGGTACCTGATAGATATCCTGGCACTTTCAGAAAGCCATCTTCAAAATGACGTTGAAGACGAAGCTATCCACATTCAGAACTACCAGATCCTTGGAAGAGATTGCAATGACAACACAGGACGGTACTCATTTATTTCAAAGCCTCACTTGAATGTATAGATTATGTGACTATAGATCATGATATTGAAATGCTGTGGCTGGATTGTTCAGTTAGATCACAGAGGCTATTGATCGGCTGTTACTATCAACCACCAAGAAACATAACCAGATTCCTACCAAATTTCGAGAAATCTATTTCGAAAATCTATATAAATCGATTTTATTTTATCTATTTTTATTTTTTTATTTGATATTGTTTTACGTGGCTAGCCTCACTCAGTTGCTATTGCATCTGCTTTCCAGGAAGGGCCACGGCTTAGGTTGGAGGCTCCGAAGTATTTGACACTCTGGTGAGTGACACAAACCCAATCAAGGGCCTGTGCTCTTCTGGATGACCTCCTGCAACACCCGATGTATCATCTACCCAATTTCCCTCACATGGCATGGGTCGACCCGGCGCTATGGTACATTCACTTGCGCATGGTGAATCGCCGCAAAGGGGAGTTCAACCCCAATCTCTCGCATGAAATACGAGAGTGATAACCACTATACTACGGCGCCATGAATCAAATGACCAAATATAGTGATTGTTGGAGATTTCAACATTGACATGAACACTGCAAACAGATCACCATGTCGTAAGAAATTCTGCGATTTGTTGAATAAGCACAGTCTAGTAAACATTATCAAAACCCCTACCCGAATCACCGACAACTCCATCACCATGATAGATCACATAATAATACCCAAACATGGCCATGGTAAGGTAAAAAGCTCTGGTTCTATAGACTTTGGACTTTCAGATCATCATTTAGTTTACTGCACCTATGACTTTCACAAAGTAAAATCAAAACCAATATTTAAAACTCTGAGAAACTTTAAAAATATGGACATCAATAAACTGAGAAATGACATCTCGTCTGCTCCGTGGCAAATATGCGATATTTTTGATGATGTTGACGATTCAGTATTCGTTTGGGAAATGCTTTACCAAAACATAATTGATGATCACATTAAAGAGCGAACAGTTAAGATTCGAGCTAAATCACATCCGTGGATAAATGGGAAAATTCGAAAAGAGCTAAATAAACGCTATAAGTTGCTCAGAAAAGCTCAAAAACGCCGAAAGGCTCACATGAATGGATGGCTTATCGTACAGCGAGAAATCATTGTACCAAACTGTTGAGAATTGCTAAAGCAACATACTGGAGAGAACGATTTGCTGGCTTGAATTCTTCGAGCCGAAACTTTTGGAACTCTATCAATGAATTCAGAGGCAAATCGAGAAATACCTACATCGGACCATTGGAGAACAAAGCTGGTAAAATCGCAAACTCTGACAAGGAAAAATGTTCAATTCTAAATGAATATTTCGCAAACATTGGTAAACTAAACAAGTATCCTATGAACTCAGAACTGACAAATCACATATATAGAGTCACGCCAACAATCAGTCACATCAACTATGACTTTGAAAATCTATCAAAAGCCTTTAAAAGGGCATTTAAACAAGGAAAAGCAGGTGGACTCGAAAACGTAGACTCTAAAACTGTACATATGATTGATGAACCGATTCTTACTGCATTACACTATATTGCTAAAGTAAGCTTTCAGCAACTCAAGTTTCCATCGAAATACAAAATTGCAAAGGTATGATGTATACACAAAAAAGGTTCTAAAACCAAAAGCGAAAACTATCGTCCAATTTCTTTATTTTGTCTGCCGGGAAAGCTCATCGAGGCAGTTGTAGCAAATGAACTTGATCAACATGTCTACCACCACAAACTCCTCAGTAACCACCAATGGGGTTTTCGCAAGGGTAGATCCCCTGAACTTATGCTACTAAAACTCACCGAAAGATGGTCGCAGCTACTGGAGAGAAAGATGTTTATCGGAATCTTGCTGATAGATTTTAAGAAAGCGTTTGATAGTGTGTGCCATGAGACTTTGCTAAAGAAGATGCTAACAATTGGAATTTCCGGAGACATGTTCACATAGTGCAAAGATTACTTGAGTGAGCGCAAGCAATTCACCAAAATCAGGGACAGCTGTTATGAACTTGAAACTGTTGAGCAAGGGGTACCTCAAGGCTCCTTGTTGGGCCCAAGATATTATTCATACCATGCGAATGATCTTCCCGATGTTTCAAAGTGTAATGACGAACCAGAACCTGAGGGAGATCAGCTTGAGATGTTTGCTGATGATACATCAGATTCATGCTATGCAAAAACGATAGATCAACTTACATGTATCTTACAACAACAATCTAACAACCTGTACGAGTGATCAAAGCTGAATGGAGTGAACATACATGTAGATAAAACGAAAATACTGACCATCTCAAACAAAAAGTTCATTGGTCCTATACAACAGATAACCATAAACGGTACACCTTTAGATATAGTTGAAAGCCATAAAGTATTGGGAGTTAAAATCGACAGCCAAGAAATTCAATTCGAAAGTGAAAATGCTAAAGAAAATGTTATCACTAAACTCCGACATCTTGAGCCAATTCTACTACAAAGCTATTATTCCGTCAGTTGTATATAATGTATCCGTGTGGGGAAACGAAAGGAACTTAGGAAAACTTGATAGCATACATGCCAAGGCAGCCCAAATCATTTTCAGCCTCCGTGATAATCTTCAACCTGTTGAATGTCTGGAAAAAGCCAAATGGCTACCAATCTCCTACCTATACAAACGGCGATTGCTTTGTCTTATGCATCAAGTGTATTATAATGAAATCGATGATGACATTCATTCAATGTTTAAAAGAGTGTAAAGGAGAAGTGGAAGACGTAAGCAACAATTAGCCTTGTCTGACAAGTCGACCCATAGTAGATTGTCGTTCTCAAATCATGGCTTGAAATTATGGAATTCTATGCCAAATGACCTTACGCAAATTGAATCCAAGAAAGGTTTTAAAAATGCAATGGCGAATTTTAAGGACAGGATAAATATGTTTTCTTTTAAATATAATACCTCTAATTTAGATAAGAATTTTGTTTTTGCATAGTTGAGTTCAGACCTGCCCTACGTGTACTTAACTTTTAGTCCTTATTCGCTCTTTGACTTTGCTAACACAGGACACAGAGCTTCCCTTTTGGTCAAGCGGCTGATTAAACCTTAGAAAAGTACAAAAGTTTTCAAACTGCATATTGTACTTTGTATCGTCTCGCTCTAACACTCGCATATTGTATTCTGAAACGTCTCGAAATGCCTCTATTTAAACCGTTTTAAGTGTATATAACTGTATATATAATATATGATTTTATTTAAGAATGTTTTTATATAATCTTATTTTTCTTTTTCCTTTTAACTGCTGGTCCTCACTCAGTTTTCTCGCCAGGTGTATATTGTAGCCTTCTTCAATTTCTGCAAATCTTGGCTCAGTTGTGAGTTCGATTTTACGCCCTAAGTCATGTGAGCTCGACTTCACTTGTTCTTATGTGCAAATGTGCTAAATCTTACTTGTATAGTCCAGGGTCCGTTGAGTTTGATTAGGACCAAATGCCTTTAGACTTGATTTTATATTTCATACGTATATTTACTCATTCACATTCTTTTACTTTGGTCGACTGTTTTATTCGTCTGCAAATTGTGGCCTCGTGAGTTCTATACACAATATCAGTTACTATTGCTCAATATTGTCAACCTCATCGCAAATCTGTCCGATCTTACTTGTCAGTCTCGAAATCTCGATAGTTGACCAAACGACTTTAGTTTGAGATTTTATAGTTATAATAAAATGTTTTTATTTTTATTTATTTATTTATTTATTTATTATAGCAGGTCCACATCAGCTTCATGCTGCCTTGTATCTTAACCTGCTTGACTAAATAAAATAATAATAACATAATAATAATAAAAGTCTGTCGCGCCCCACTCCTTGCATAATTTGACAACTTCAATGTGACCAAAGAAAGCTGCTAATATCATTGGACAGTTAAATTCAGTCGCGCCCCATACCTTACATAATTAACAAGGTTGACATAACCCACTCTAGCTGCTCTACGTATTGCCCATTCCCTAGTCTGATTATATAAAGAAGTAATAAGGTTTCTGAAATAACTCAACATCCTTTATTATATACACTTTTTCAACTTTGAAAGTTTTTGTGAGTGGACAGAACTGAGTCAGGGGACTTCCCTGACTCTCACCTTCGATTTTAGCGAGTTTCTGATGAGGGCCTGCCCTGACGTGCCATTTTAGGGAATTCCCTGACTCACCTTCGACTTTAGCGAGTTTCTGGGGATACTGTCAGCAATTCAACCGTGACCGATTTTCTGTTAAGTTCGAGCGTGTATTTTACAAACCGGATTGTCAAAAATCATGAGTCGCTGCGGAGGGAGTCGAAAGTGATGGTTACTGTTTATAATAAAAAAAAGTGTATATATCAGTACACCCTACTAGTAGTTAACAAAAGCAATGCTGTGGCCTCCAAGGATGCAAACCGTTACAGCTGCAGGGCGCCGTCCAAGTGCACGTTGGCACTACTACTGCAACGCCATTTTTCGACTATTCTGTTTGTTGTTTTTTTTTTTTTGTTTTTTTTTTTATTTATTTTACCGAGGCTAGAATTTTGCAGTGAACACACTGATGTGGGCCTCCACCAGGAATGTGTACCTCAGATTTTTAAGGCAGAGAAGTTGCACATACTAGACTGATAGGTGATTGTGGTCTTAAGTAATTTCATGGCACTAGTTCATTACATTCACAATTTCATACAGCCTTCTGCTGCGTACATTAACATTCTATAAGTGTTACATATTACATTAGCATTTTTTACAGTGCCGAGATTTGAACCACTACCAACTATCACCCTTGTATTACAAGCACACCGTCTTACCAAGTGATCTATACACCCTATTGATAGAGTAGCCTCTCTCTATGTAGCTACCAAAGAGTTCGCTCATGTACTACCAGTCGGCAAAGTAGCAATCAGAAAAAACTACTATCCTAACACCCTCAACATAGATAAATAAGAAGCAGTATTGAAAATAGACACAAGCATTTGTCAGACAGTGTCAAGCGCAACAAGGAGACCAGTGTTCAACATCCTAGAGAGTAGATATTGCACTGCAAGCAGCACATCTACACTAATTGACGAAGTAGGGGTACTAGACGGGGTGATATCTCTACCTGACCCTAAAGACAATTATGGCTTGCCAACCAGGTGTTTTTATCGATACACCATCTCTAGAAGGGTTGCCTAGCAAAGCTGAAGAAGCCTTCCCCTCCATTATTAAGCAAGACTGACCCACCGGACGCCAACCAGGTATTTTAATGTCGGGGCTATTATTGTCATTGTTTCTCGTCCCTCAGTTTCATTGTCAATGTACCATAACCACATGGAAATAAATGATCGTGTTTGGGTCTGTTACAGCTCATATTAATGCACAAAAAAGGGCTAATGACTACTTGGGGTGGCTCCAAATAGCTGCTGGATCGACGCCCCACACCCAACGCCCCTGAAAACAAATTGATTAAGTCAGTCAAGTTGACAATTGCACCAGTCAAAAAAAATCCTAAATCCGCCCCTGCTGATCTTCTCTCTATCTATCAAACAGATCAAATCGAATCTTCTAATCGGACATGTAAGCCGGACAAATAGTTTCCGAATATGCCTCGCTAATCCTTTAAGAAGAAAATCGGGTCGAAAACGGTTTACCGGGCGCGAATCTAAGAAACAGCGTTTAGCTGTTTTCCCTGACCATATGTGACACCCACTTTGTAACTGTTATTATTGACTGCAATTGATAACATTGGTGGAAAATGTTTGTTTAATTCTATGTGGAATGTTTTCATTAGTTGATTTCAAATTTATTTTTTATTCAAATGTACAAATGTAGGTGTAAAATAATATTGTTTTAAACTTATAAAATGATAGCTATAAGCTTGTTTTCGGTCGAGTTAGCTATTTGAATAGGGTTATTGAAGTTGCAAGTCTTTCTCTTTTTATGCTCATGTTAATAAATGTGGACATTGTGAAAGGTGGAATTTCTGGACTATTTTTTTTTTGTCTTTTATATATTTGTTTAATACACCTAAAAATTATAATGATGAGTGAGTTTGGTTTATTAATTACTGCTATCAATGAAATATATCGATGCTGTTCACTCATTTAGATGTAGTGTTTAACATTTTGTTATGGCTAAGACACATTCTCGCCCCAGCAGTACAATAAGCACAGAAAGTGATAGTATTTATCAATCTGGTCTTGGTAACTGGCGTAACTTGAAGAAATTGTCTGGTATTAGGTACAAAATATGTTTATCTGGGAAGTTCGATGTAGGAAAAAGCTCTATCTTTCTCCGATTGCAAGGGCATGATTTCATTGAAAAGAAACCTGTATGCCAAACATCGACATACGACTTCAATGATAAACTAGATGAAACAGTAGAGGTAGGAATGAAAATGTTATAATCCATTTATAAAAGCTTGATTATCTATTCTATATCATCTATAATTAGAGCAGTATGTGTGTGTATATATATATAACACTTTAAATTTAGACAGTTAGAATATTCACAGTGAAATCCTTTTTTGTTCCTCGGTTGCAAAAAAAATTAGCAACCATTTTGTTGGGGGCCTTACCTTGCATCCCAAATGGAACACAATTTTTAAAGACAACAATCTAATGTAGATGCAGGCCTGGCTCTAAGTAAAGTGATGCAAGAGTGACAGATTACTCACACTGGAAAAAAGTAAAGTCCTACCAAATCTCTAAATACATTGCAAGGTTGTTATATATTGTGCATGTCACATCTAATGTTATGGGGCATTTAAAAGGATATATATAAAGAAGTTGTCAGTGTTGAATTTTTTGTTCTCAAAGCCAACATCACATTATCATTTTCAGATAGATGATGTATATACCCAGTTTTTGCCAATAATGGGTGACACTATTCATAGGATGGTCGGAGGTCTGACTCCAACACACGAAAAAGAAAGCCGTAAACAACTGAGGACGGGTATGACTTATTGCTTGCTGCATAGTTCAGGCAAATTCAAATCTAGAGTGTTCCTTGACTTCTCCAATTATGTGGCAAACATGTACTATTTGTTGACCATAACCTTTATTAAATAACTTTTGAAAAAAGCTTGTTATATATAGAGTGAAATGCCTGTGATAAAAATTATGATATTGACGTGACTGGTCAATGGTTACGTGAGCCAGGCCTGCTCATGTTTTACATTTGCTTCTTAACCACTGTTATATACACCATATGTTTTTTCATAGCTCCTTAGAGATTTATATACCTGTTCTGAGATGTTATTACCAGTGAATGACTCCAATTAGACAGGCAGCTGATGACATGAAAAAATGTAAAACTATGCAAAGTTTGGTGACATTTCAAAACCCTATAAATCTTACGCCTGATATAAAAATAAAACAAAAAAGCTTTACCGGACTTCCCAGTTCTTCTGATATTTTATAAAAAACTTCAAAAAGTGTTTTGTTTTTCACAATACACTCGACTCATCGAAGTCCGCCATGTTTTGAATTTCACTTACAGAATTGTTCGAAATTCAATTTGCACGTGCAATGCTTTCAGGGGGTTTGTACAATTCAGAAAAGTGTACAATATTGCACCTGCAACGTTTTAAGGCTTGATAAAGAAACTTTAATTACACTTTTTATAATAAAAAACTGTTAAACTAATTAAATTAAAAACTAAAGTAAATTTCTCATTATGTCACATTAATAAATACATTTAAGATTTTACCAATACCCCCGGTTGCGCTGTTGCTTACAAATACACGCGGGAAACTTGAAGATTTTTTTTTACATTATCAAGTCTGAAGAACATGAGTGACAACTTCTTTTTTAAGCATTAAATTGACGCCAAAAAAGAAAAAAAGGAATTCGCCTTGCCAGGGATATGTATCCCTGGCCTTGCATTATACATCTATATGAGCAATATAATCAACACTGTCTCCGAAAGTTTACAGATAATTCATTAGAGAAGGTTAGAAATGCCAGCAAGAAAATTAACCAATTAAATGAATTTAAGGAACCACCATCACTTAATTCACTAATAGAAAAAGTTGCAAATAAAATTCAGGATGAAATTAAGGAAATGAATAACACATTCACGATGGCCACCTTGCGAAGATGAGCTTCTGAGGCAAAAACAGCAATACCGCCGCTCCTAGAAAAGCTTATAACGTTAGTAAGTAAGTCTCACAAATCACGCTTACGTGAAAGAAAAAGAAACATAATATCTTCGATATGCCAAGACATCATCTATAATGCCACCAATGGAAGCCATCGCTGTTCTAAACAAACGCTGCTGACGTGGGCAACGAAAAGAAGAACTGGTTCAAAAACAATGATACAGTGGTTGAATCGTCTTGAGCATGGTATCTCTTACGATGAAGTCAACTTTTTGGAAACAACATTGGCAGTTGAGGCGATCAAAAATGAATCTGTTAAAAGTTATTGTCCGTCTGCACTACAGCCGTCACTATTTGTTAGCTTCGTATGGGATAACAATGACATCAATCCCGAATCAATCAGTGGGTAAGTCTTCTCTAGTTTTCGCATAATGTACCTTAAATCTGTGTTCCACAATAAATTTACAAACCGGAACTTATTATTCACACGTGTCAACCAACATTTTATCTAAAAAGGTCACTACTGTTTTTAAGGTCACTCCATGCATGTCACTAATGGGATAGTAACACAATTAAATCCCGATACCATTGAACAATATCACCGACCTAGAAATAACACACTACATCAACGAAGAAGATCCTTCGCTCCTGCTGAAAGTCAAATTTCTCGATATCGTGGCGGCAAGGAAAGAAGAGAACCAACCCACCTACTTTTCACTAATCACAATGAATCTTCCGTTGAATCAATTACCAACATTGTACATGGTTGTCATTCCGTTTGCATACCGTAGATAGTGATATTTCAATTTATGCGCTACATTTTCAAAGATTGATAGAAGCAAGGTTATTCGTCCGAGCCGGCGCAAGGAAAAAAGACGAAGAATTCTAGACATCCGCAGCATATTCGAAAAACTCGGTGAAGATGTTTGTGAAGCTCTGCCAGGATTACATTCATTCACCGGTAATGACTATATACCAGTGCTTTTCATGGCATTGGTAAAGTCAAAGCCTTTAAATTGATGATTAAATCTAAAGATTTTATCAAAGTTTTCAGAAAGTTTGGGTGTCGCTCTGATACGTTCACATTTAATGTACAGTATTTCCAAAAGATACAAGAATTCGTTTGCTCATTGTATGGATCCACTAAATGTAAGGACATCAACGAGGCAAGATATATATCATTTTGCAGCAAATCAAAAGTCGCTGATCCACAGAAATTACCACCAACATGTGATGCGTTACTCTGTCATTGCAAACGAGTAGCGTACGTGACGACCATTGTCAAAAAATCTCTGGACAATCATCACACAGATGTGCCAAGTCCTGATGGTTATGGATGGACTTTGAAAGATAACACCCTTGAAATCGAATGGATGCCTTTGCCCCCAGCTCCTGAACAAGTACTTCGCTTGGTATCATGCGGGTGCAAAAAGTATTGTCAAACTAATGCGTGTGTCTGCAAATCACATGGACTTGTCTGCACAGACTTGTGTGCATGTACTGATAACTGCGGACTGTGCTGATAAGGATGATGATTTCGACGACGAGGACGACGAAGACTGCCGCAGTGATTCTGATTGTGATGATTCTGACGATAGCGAAGGTTTTGATGAATGATAAACGTTGTAGTATGTACGTTGAACTATAGATATATATATAGACAATATATAAGAACGACCCTTTACTTTATATTTTGTATTTTGCCAATATTATTTTTTATTTTGATTAGTGAAAACTTACTTTTCGTTCTGTTTTTACTTTTCCTGCCTTATAATGATGTTGTATTTAAGTTTGCAAATTGGAAGTGCGTATATACGATTATTCTTTTTAGTTAATTCGAACAATGGCAAAGAATACACCTAAAACTAAAAGAACGCGTATGATGAAGACTAGAGTACTATATGACGTCACATGCAATATTAAATGATTTGTAAATAGTTTTATGAAGGTTTTTAACCATAACTGTAATACTAAAAATTGATCAGCTATCAAATATCTACCGATTGGTACATTTTAAAATCAAATTTGACGTCATATTTTTTTTTGTCATATGTTGTGACGTCATCAAAACCCCAAAAACTCCTAGTGACCAAGATCAGAATTTTCATAAAGTCCGGTAAAAAAATTCGTAATCAGGAGGGTCGAATTAGTCATTTTTCAGTAATCTTGAATTGTCACCAAGTTTTCCAGTAAAATTTTGTCATCAGCTGCCTGTCTAAATGTTTCTAATGGCAAAACAATTTCTCTTAGTGTATATATATAAACTTTACACTGGCAGGAACATGTACAGAACAAAATGGCCTTGATAATGAAATGCTTTTATCAACCTAAAATACATTAGTTTATATTATATGTGTCATGTAATTCATCTAATATATATTATATACATGTAATGGGCTACTCTAACTGTTGTGTTTGATTTGTGATGCAAACCAGTGATTCTTTGTGATAAAAAAGATTTTTTAACATTTAACAAAGCAGTAGTGGCTTAGTGGTTGAAGCATTGACCTAAGGAACGCAATGTTGAGGGTTCAATCCCTGCTAAGGTCGGGTGTTGAAAAAGTCACGACTCCTGGAGGTACTGCAGCTAGCTCAATTCCCTGATGTGTTTCGGGGAAAGTGAAGGCTAGTTGGGGAGATTAACGCTATGATGAACATCTAGAATATTCAGTCTTGAGTGGGGCGAGTGATTAAAAAAAAAATTGCTGCTGTAAACTTATATACACCAAAAAGTCCTTCTTTTAACTGGCATAATGCAAACAAACGAAGATTTTCTCTGTGTGAATTTTTCCAAAATGAGTCATTCCATAAAATAAAAGGTGTATGCTTGTTCAAGTATATATGCAATAAATAATGACGAGAAGTTGAAACGACATATTATATTTATATTTACGGATATTTCGTCCAACCTCTGTGGACATTATCAACGTATATATCTAGTATATTATGTATTTATACCAGATACAACAAATATGTCAACAAATATTTCCACGAGGAAAGCCCAAAGATTTTGCTTTTGAAAGAACTTAGAACAATCATTTGGCTGTCATATTAAATCTATAGGCACTAGAGTGAAATCATTGTTACAACATTTAATATCTATATATAATATCACTGATTTGAGCAAATAAAGTAGTTTTCAATTATGTTTGAAAATATTGTTTCGGGCATACAACTTGATTATAAACAGAATAACCAGAAGCTTGATCATTTTTATGGTTATTCTCTTTATAAAAGTTTTCAATTATATTTAGGATACCTTCGAATTAATTTACTAATATATTATATACAGGGTTTGTCTGGCTAGAGATCTGACATTGACACTGTGATGAGAAATTAATCTGGATAATTTCTTGAACAATTCTTAATGTAACTTAATGATTTTACATTTTGTGTAGTACTCAATCTGGGATACGAATAGTTTTGAAGAACATGACTCTTTAACGATGGGTGATCATTACCGGAATGCACATTGTATTCTTTTTGTTTATGACACAACTGATTTCAGTTCTTTGGAGTATATAGACTATGAACTTCAATCAATTGAAAAGCATCACTATGCTCCTAATTCAAAGTATATACTCATACAAAATAAAATTGACATTGATTCATCAAAACATATTCCCTATAACAGGCAGAAAGAATTCATACGTAACAGTGTAATTAGGGAAAAAGTGGAATTATTTCATCAAACATCGGCAAAAGACAATGAGGGGATTTATGAGCTCTTCTTTGAGGAACTGCCTGGATTACTCTCAATTCCGTTACCCAATGAAAGCAAGTTAACAGCTTTTGACAGATTTATTGCGGAATCCTTGGAAAGTCTTAATGGAAACGAAAAGAAAAAATCTAAGAAGAAGAAGAAGTTCAAGTGTAAAGCGATGTGACTTATAGCAAACTATTTATGATAAAGGTGCTCCTTATTTTTGTCTAAATTTTTATTAGAGTTGTATAACTGAGTGGTTCATTGGTTCAATGAATTCTTTTTCTAATACTCCTAGTTCTTGGAATAAATTTCTCATCTCATTTTTTAAATATATCATTTATACTGTGGTCACTGAATTAGTGTCATGAAGATTTTAACCAATATAATTTATGATATCTAAAGATGTGTGGCTACTTTTTCATTGGCATTGTTATTCCGACTTTCTCGTGGCTGGTAATATCCATACTGATATGTTCTTAAAATTAGTATAATCGCATTTGTCTGAGCTGACTTTTCTAGCTTTCTTAATAGAAATGCAAACCTTGAAAACATGACAATTAATATTGTTTCTTGATCTATGGAATTGTTCGAAAAAGTTCAACTAAAAGTTGAAATGAAACTAGCACATAAAAAGTCTGTCTGTAATGGGCTACTTTTATTGTTTTCTGTTTGATTTCATTTTTAAATGAATTTCTTGTACTAGTTATATATTTTTTAATTGTAATAATTGAAAAATATTACATTATTTTCCTGGTTTCCTACCCACAAACACAGTAATGACACAACAGTTACAACATTCAACATATGACCATCTATTAGTCTGTATGAGTTTTTTTTTCCATGGTGACTTTTTTCCTGTGTAAATAAAAGTATATATTTACGTTTCAGATGATTATAAAATTTTTCAAAAGCTACTGTCTTTTAAAAGATTTTTAAGGGATGAAATGGCAAGGAAAAGTTTAATTTCTTTTTTTTTTCATAATAATAGATGATAGTACTGTTTAGTTACAAGTGTATATTTGGAGAAAGTTAATGGGAAACCAATTGCAAACATATTAATGGTGCGTCATTAATATTCTATTTATTCAGATATCATAACATTTACATTTCTGAACAAAGGTATTGCAGTTGGTCCTTCTTTCTTTCTTATTCATAAATTATGTCTTATCAACCCCTTTTGCCACACGTGAAGTTTAAAAATAGTGGAACAGATGATACTTTCAAGAAAAATTATTTCATAAGGTTCTTTTATCGTAATATGTTATGGCTAATTTTGATTCTTCTAGTTTAATTCCAGTCATTCTATTTTATTTGCTTATTCACATATATAATATATGTTCGTCAACCACATGTCAACTCCTCAGTGATGATGTCTTGAAAAGACTAAAACAAAACTAAGAAGAATCAAAATTAGTGGTTTTGTTTGGGTTGAAATTAAAACCAAAATAATTGATTATGAATAATAAATGCGGCCTAATTTAAAGATAGGAATATTAATTTGGTTGGAAAAGCTGTTGCTTTTTCACAAAACTGTTTTTCTTTAAGTTAATAGATTGACGACATTTGACATTGCGACTACATAGCAGATTTTTAGTTCAAAATCACCAATGCTAACAACTCATGTTTTTAGGGTAACTGTATGCAAAAAAAATCCTGTACCCAAGAAATGCAAAGGCAAGAATCTAAGCTTCTGGATACATACAAAATATGTCTGGCAGGTGGACATAATGTTGGAAAGACCAAAATATTTGATTCTGTGTATCACCTTGTGAAAAAGAACGAGCAACCTGGAAGAACAGCAAGAGGAATAGATTATTTGGAATATGAATTGTCGGTGGGAGATCAGGAATCCAGGGTATGTTTATTGACAGATCAAACACTTGTACATGATAAGCTGTTCTATCAACAAATTCACTACATCTTGATTGTTTCTAGAATATTATTTGATTCTCTGGTAAACTTAACTTGAATTGCTATCTACAGATAATTTCTAAAATATTACTTGATTCTATGGTAAACTTAATTGGAATTTCTGCAGATAATTGCTAATTCAGTGCACAGTTCATGCGTTACTAAGCTGTTTACAAATCTATATTTGTTCTATATGGTGCATGTGAAGAATTATACTGAAAGCCTGACAATTTCATTGATACTGATTTTGAATTTCCAGTTTCATAGTTTTGTCGGAAAATTTTGTCCTACTTAGAGGAAATTTAATCCCAACGTTTGGAATTGGTTCAGTTCGTACAATTTTTTATTCGTGGTGCAATTTGATGAAAGTGTAAATCGATTTTACCATAGCAGTTGCAATATTGTCTAAGATAGCACCTTCCACAACCCTTTCAGAAAATATTTATGCTAAATCCATTTTCAACTGTTTGATACGCCAATAGGATTGCATGATCAGTTCATGGTTTTACTTGGTAAATGTTGAAGGGAAATTGGGCTATAACGAAAACTATTAACGCCCCAGGCTTTTTATTTGTTTTAAAAAACTGAATTTGAAAACTGAATGAACCCGTTCCGAAAATAAGTTCACATCAATGTTCAACATAGTTCTGGTTTCAAATTTTCCTTGTTGAAGGTGAAACCAACTCAATTGAGCATGTTTTGGTTAAATTAATTTAGATCCAACTGTTTGATACACCAATGGGAATGCATGATCATTCTATGGTTTCGCTTGGTAGCTATTATCGTAACGCCTCTTGTATTGTGTTTGTATATGATATATCTGACTTAAAAACGTTAGAAGCAGTTGCGAAAGAGTACCAGGAACTATCTGAGAAAGCATATTGCTTAAATGCAAAGTTTGTTATTTTGCGGAATAAAAATGACTTGTTACAAACAAAGACCGATCGTATAACAAGAGAACAAGAAAGTGAATATTTTAGAAATCATGCTTCTGGCCTGGTACAGAAAATTCATTGTGTGATCGATACGTCTGCCGAAAATGGAATCGGTATAGAGGAATTTTTTTTTACGGAATTAAAGGACGTGCTGAGGTACACTGCACCTAGAAAACCTGACAGTCTGAGGAGTCGTTACGAAAGATCGAAGGCATCGCCCTGTTGCTGAAGCACTGTTTTGTGATTATTGCAGTTAGTTACCTTTATCTCGCCACATCATGGCTATTTGTCTGGAAGGGATCTCATGTTCAGACCGAAATTTGTTTTTTGAACGGGCGCCAGTAGTGTTAGAGTTGCATTTGGGAGCTCCATCGTTAAAATACTTGACTTATCCGATACGCCCTCGAAATGAGCTTAGCGCCATAGGAATCCTCAGCAACTGAAGATTAGCTGTTTATGGTATTTCCTAAAAATGCGGAATTTCGAATTTTGTCCGTGTTTTGTATAGTACCTTAAGGGAAAGAATTTTGGCGGGAAGAAATTTTGGCAGATTTGGCAGATTGGTTCAGAAACCGCCAAAATCCACCAATATTTCTTCCCGCCAAAAATAATTTTTTCTGGGATCCGCCAAAATTAATTCCCTCCAAATTTAATTAAAATGCTCGTCTGCCAAAATTAATTCCCGCTAAATTTTTGATTATTTTTTTAAACCTCAAATTTTTTTCAAAAGGAACTAAAAAGTATAAAATGCTACAGTATGTTTCAAAAAAGTGGAACAAAAAATATTACCGCAGTTTTTGAAGTAAATATCCAATTTATTCTTATAAATTTTATGTCAATGGACTCCTTCAATTTTTGTCTTTCTCATGGTGTAAGTTGTGTTGGAAATGGGAAAGAAAAAGAAGAGAAAATCGAAAAAAATGAGTTTGGAAACATGTTCAACAATAAGATCAATTGCAGTAATACTTTTTATTGCCAATTTATATTTCGTTTTAAATCAATCAAAGGTAACGATTGCTGGTCTCTTCTGACCCTTGTCGTTTTTTGCTGGCTCTCTCTGATCCGGTGAGAAAAAGGTTCTGAATTCCAGTTTCTTTTCGTTGTTTTCGCTGTTCCTCTCTAGGACGGAAGAAACGATGGACTTTCCTGTTCTCAGTTTTATATTTCGTCTCTTTTTTTTCTATGAAACCACATAATTGAAAATTGAGTACTTTAAGGGCAGAAACTTTCGCGGGCAGAAACTTTCGCGATTTTCGCGATTTTTGCCTCTTTTTTTTTTCGCGAAAGCTTCTGCCAGGTAAGAAAGTAAAATCGAAATTCACGAAAGTTTTTTTCGCGAAAAGTCAAGTTTTTCTAAAAGTCGCGAAAGTTTTTTCAACAACAAAAAATTCTCAAATAACAAGAAATCCAAGAACGGAGTGGTTTTAGTTAATTTTTAGGGATGTCCTGAGATACAAACGCTCTGAAATGAACTAAGACAATCTTTACTTTATTTCTATTTACATTTCGATAGTTTTTTTGCAAGAAAGTTAAGAAGTTTTAAAATAATTCTAAAAAGAATTTCCATTGTCATTCGCGAAAGTTTTTTCCCCCGAAAGTAAAGTTTTTGGAGGATTCGCGAAAGTTTTATCAGCAAAATTTGTTCTAAAATTGTTATTCGCGAAAGTTAAATTCGCGAAATTTAGCGATTTTTCATCCTCGCGAAACTTTCTGCCCGCGAAACTTTCTGCCCTTAAAGAATTCGGAGCATCCGCCAAAATTAATTCCCCCCAAATATAAAAATTTTCCTGAACCGCCAAATTAAACTCCCGCCAAATTTATTTTTTTTCTCGATCCGCCAAAATGAATTCCGCCAAATTGCATGGGAATTGGCGGATGAGCGAATCCGTCAAAATTTCTTCCAGCCAAAATTTCTTCCCTTAAGGTAGCTCACTTTTAAAACATGGGTTTTGATATTTTATACTTCATAGTGTGAATCTCACAGCAGATATTTTTTAGGATAACTTTATTGATGTTCATTTTATAAACGCTCGGCGATGATTAGACCATCGTCTCCTTGTTTTAAGATACTATTTTTACAAAAACGGATTATTACCTTTATACATCCACTGCTGCATTGTATTGAGTTCAGTCACACCCGCAGAACTGCCGGCAAACTTTGAAAATTTGGAAAACCTTGAATTTAAAAAAGTGATCTTAAGGACCTTGAATAAACTTGCAAAGTTATTTGATGACCTTGAAAAGTTGGAAATTTTCTCATTCGTGATTTTCTGTATATGTATAATATCTGTCTCGTGTTGATTAAAAGGCACAAGCGGATATGTCTCTGGAATTCTACAAATTGAAATAGGGATAATGTACGTTTTTGTTAAATTTTATACTTACAGTTGATCCTAATTTTTTTATTGACATAACATTAGACCAAATTAGCAACACTTACTATTGATAATGGAGCTATTCTGCTTTGAGAATTACTGTTTCGTATCAGTGAAACTGTTTGAATCATTAGATTTTTTCCCAGAAATGAACTTGGCATTAGTTAAATAATGACCTGAAAAGACCTTGAAATAGAAATTGAATATCTGCTAGCAACTCTGACCCAGTTCTTAAACCGACGTTTTTTCTCATGAATCATCCAGATTTTCCGAAACATGTTTATGTTCAAAATTGAAAACTTGGTCCGCTTGAAATGACTTATTTTCATAAAGATGACTTTTAATTTAAACCCGAACTTTCCAGGTAACATAATGCAGAACTCAGTAAGGGGAAGCAGGCTCGGATCTAGAGGTAGGCCGAAGCTTACTTGAGAATCGTCAAATATTTTATTCCGTATACCACAAATCATTTCCTAATGATAAGGTCGCCGAAATTGCGGTCTTTCTTTCTTTTCAAGTGCCATGCTCATCTTTCCTTTGATGATAATTTCATGTCTCGGAAGATATAGCGCCAACGAACAACAAGGCACTATCAACTGCGCCGTTCACCAGCATCGGGTTTCTGTTGACCGAAAGCCTATTTTCTGTAACGAAGTTGATATCTTTTACACGGGACAACCATTTAAAAAATGTCTACTTCGTTTCGCGGAGGTAGGCTTATTTCGAGCAAGGTAGGCTTTCTTCGAGTAAAGCCTACTGAGTTTAAACATAGTAGATAAATTTACGACCCAGAGATGCCTTATTTCGCTCTCACAATTCTGTCTAGTTTACCTATCTGAGGTAGGCCTTTCGTACACCAGTATTGAGCAACTCAAATAGCGAAGAGTCTTTCTTTTTTTCTTTTTTTTTTTTTTTTTGCCGCTTTTATATATTTCGCCCTGTGGGGAAATATATAAAAATTAGACGTCTAAGTTCAATTTTGAGATAGAACTTCAATGCTGTTCAAAAAATTACTTATTTTCAATTTCTAATAGCGAAGAGTCTGCGACCACTCTGATGCTAAACTGAATTGAACCAAAAAGTAGTGGATGGGTAAGTGTGGCAGTAAAAATTTTAGTTTTTGGGAGGAAATCATCTTGATAGTCGCAGATTGCACAAAGAATATCAACCTTATTTAATTACTTTTTCTATGAACTGTTTTTTCTCTGGTTTTCTCTGGTTTGCATTTGTTCAAAATAATACTGCTCCTTCTAGCTCGAGTTTATGCTGGAAAATATTTTGAAGAAGTATATATTATTAAATTCTGAAAAAAAAACAAATTTAAAGCAAAATTAGATGAATTGACCAAAAACTTGATGAACTCAATTATCCAGTCATCATTAATTAAAAGAAGATGGCATGACCACTGGGTTGGTTTTAGGCAGTGCAACTAGAAGGAGAAGGGGTGTTAATGAATGATGAGCCCCCAGTTACAACTGTCCAGGTATGGCATTGATTCACTATCTTGCATTATATGAACACAAACTTCATGTTAAAAAGTATAATCAGTTGAAGATTTGTGTATCACAAAGTTTCAATTGGTAGGTTGTAGTTAGCCTAAGTTTTGTCCGAAATACATCTTTTAGTCTGTGAAACGTCCCATAAAATTGTAAATGATGGTATTTGCCTCTTTGGAGTGGTGGGAGCTGCCATGTTTTAATGAATCTCTTTATAGTGAGTTACGAACTTTGACAACTATTGAATTATATATAATAAATTAAGAGAGGAAATATACCTTAAGGGAAGAAATTTTGGCGGTGTTTTAATTTGGGGGTCGACAAAAAACAGCCAAATTTCGGGAATTTAATTTGGCGGTTGAAGATTTTAATTAAATTTGGCGGGAATTTAATTTGGCGGTTGAAGAATTTAATTAAATTTGGCGGGAATTAAATTTGGCGGGGAAAGGAATAAAAATTTATCAGCGAAAGTAAAAAAAATTCTTTGTGAGGGTACTTGCGGAAAATATTGACTAAAGCCAAAGAAACTCTATAAAAAGTCAGATTTGACGGGAATTTAATTTTGCGGTGACGATTTTTTTTTTAAATTTGGTAGGAATTTAATTTGGCGGTGATGAATTTTTTTTTAATTTGGGGGGAATTTAATTTGGCGGTTCGTGCTCTTTTTTACAATTTTTCGGCAACCTACGCCAAACCGCCAAATTTTCTTCCCGCCAAAATTTCTTCCCTTAAGGTATATTTCAAGAAATTTTAACTTGGTGTTTTTTGTATGGAGTGATGGTATTAATGTAGTGTAATTCAGGTAACAAACGTTTGTATATGTTATCACAGTTACGATTCTGATGAGAATTATATTTAAAAGGGAAATTAATGTTACAGGTACTTACAGGCCCCTAGTATAGGACTACTTCAAAAAAATGATGAATACAGATAACTTCAGCATTTCTGTTGAAAGCTTGTTAGTATGCTTGTAATTTAATTTTTAGGGTTGTTGTTAAAGTAGTTTAACAACATTTTGGGTGACACTAGCATGAACAACTTTGAAACAGTTTAACTCCATAGCTGCTTGGGTTCTTCCGAATTGTTTCATTTTGTTTTATTTGAATCACTAAACCATCTCAGTATCAGTGTCTTGAATAAAGCACCACATAGACCTGATCACTTTGTTCCCATTATGCAAATACCATCATTAACAATGAAAGAAATCAAATCTGATATAAATATATACCAAAGAATTTGACATTTACAGTGACAGTGAAATGCAGCAACCAAATATTTCTACTTATTTCAAGCACATCAGTTCAACTGGACCAGGTAATGTCCATTTATGACATAGGTATCAGTAGGGGACTCAAAAGCAAATGGATATTGGCATGGTTTCGCCTCTTTCCAGAGGTCCTGAAGATATGTGTTTTGAATGTCGACGAGCCTATCCTATTCTTGAAATGTTTGATGTAAATGTAGAATTTAAGATAAGTAAACATAATGTAGATTTGGAATCAAAATTACCTGCTATATATACTCACTCCAAGCCACTCCTCAAAATTATTGATTACAATGAAATTCAGTGTTGGGAAAGCACTAGTGTAATTTCCAAGACCTCATTTTAACTCTAAGAAAAGTGAAGTCCTGTATGATGATGTATCACTTCTCAATGGGCAAATTTGTTGAAAAGTCGCTGCGAAGGAGTTTATAGAGATAAAAACACTATTTCAATAAAAATTCTCTTCATCGCTGTGACTTTTTGAAGATTTGGTCCACTTGCTGTTTCGACTAAGGCCTGGAATAGCGTTTTTAGACGCTCTATATGGAAACATTGTCTTCATAAATAATCAAGCCTACCCGGGAAAAAATCCTCGACCCGACCCTGGGGAAGATTATTGCAGTGAGATGCTTTGAGACGGAGGATAGAATCAGAAGTTTTGGACATGCAACAATTGCCAGTAAATTTCAAGTTGTAAGCGATTGTAACGTTAACGGAAATCGTCTTCAAAATCGTGTTGAGGGCGCGTCGAGTTTTATGGCCTGATGCTCATGCATAGCTATCACAGCGTAAGCTGAAAGATCTTTTATTTTCCGGACCTAATTGTTAGTTCTACAGTCTTAAAATTGTGTGAATAAACTTTAAATTTTCCTATGTTATTTTATGTCAAATATTTTTTTCCCTAGTAAAAGTATATACTAAATATACTGTGGTCTGTATGCTAGCTTTAGGTACTACTAAGTCAGTGAAATCGAAAAAGTTTCGTTTTCAAAATAAGTCAATTTTGCTTGTATGTAATCTACCTTATTGGTATAAATTTGGAGCGTATACATTTTAGCGCTTTTTCGCGCAAAATTCTTAAAATGCGCCAAATTTTATACTATTATCTTGCGCAAATGGTATGTGCGCCAAAACAAGTACGCGCGAAATTGCGATTTTTTTTTTTCGTTTTAAATCATATATCTGTCTTTCTCAGAGTTAAAAAAAATATTTACAAAAGCGATAATGAACGAAGATGATAGAAACATTTTTGACCATTTTGAATAAGTAGTATAATATTTAGTTGTTTATTTTGACATTGGTAGCATCAAGAAAGAGTTGGTATAATGCTAACAAAAATTCTAACTTTCTTGCCATGCGTCATAATTTATACCATTATTACCCGCAAATGGTATGTGCGCCAAAATTAGTACGCGCGAAATCGCGATGAAAGTAGGGTGCGCCAAAATAAGTAAGCGCCAAATTTTATACCAATAAGGTAGCTTGGAAAAATTATCTGGCAATATATTGCACAGGTAACTCCTACATCTACCGATGAATATGCCAGGTTGATCAATTTGTAGAAAAAGTAGCATTTTCATTTCTTTTTCATGGTGAAAATTTTGGATATCAAACTAAATAAAACTGCTCCTTATTTTTTTTCTGTTTAAAATTAATGTATGTGTAAAAAAAACTTTAGATACAACTGAAACCTGGCCAGAAATCAGAGCACGAGCTTTATCAGCTGTAACACATATATTCTTCCGAAGGCGCTTTTCTCATTGTAACACTAACTGATACGGCTTCCAAGCATTTCCAAGAAAATGCCAAACTCCGCTGATGTATAGTGCAGCCGTAGAGAGCAATACAGTATATATCCGTTATCTGGGAATCCCAGATGAATGGGTTCTCGTGTTCGCACGAGCATCCTTTTGTCTAATTCCAGCAAAACACTTCACTTTAATGAAGAAATTTTCAAGTGAAGTGAAATGACAATACATAAGATTGATATTTTTGAGGGAGCACAGACAACATATTTTGTTTGTTTGACCCTTCCTTTCCTTCCTTGGCCACACTTTTTTCTCTCTAATTTTATCCTGAATAGACAAAATCTCTTCTTAACTGGGAAATTAAGTTGGGCAGATTTCCAGGTGCCTTGAGACTGTTGAGAAGTTGACTTTGAAACATAATATAACATGTCGTCATCCAGCTGTGTCTTTCTTGATATCAAAATAGTTGTGACAAAAAATAGTGATGAAAAAAACAATCTATCCAAAATTGTGTAGTTGTTCAAACAAAAACTGTCAAAGCCGCCTTTATTTCTTTTCGACCATTGTTTTCATTTGATTTCCGCGCTGTGCCTGTTCTTTTCGGAGCAAATAATAGTGGAGTAACAACAAAAAATATCGTTTATTATCACTGTATAAAAGAGAACCACTTATTTTCCATGTTCTTGCTGCTTAATAACTATGAATGCGAGGCGGGGATAATTTGGCTGCTACGGGACCGAAATACAGCGAAGTTTCAACTGAAACAACGATGATTAGTCTGTTCATTGCTAACCCAGACCAAAACATGGAAGGGAAGCTAAATCAACAAATAGACCTTTCCCGAATTTCTGTTTAAACAACGTGCTAATGCCTTGCTATCAAGTTTCGCCTCGTTTCTATCCATTCTATTGTTTCACTGATTACATTTCTTATTACTAAAAAGGACTTATTATTATTATTATTTCGTAGTGAGATAGTTAAAATCTTTAAAACGAGGCGATAATTGTTGCCTCGATGTTTCAGCATAAATTCGGGAAAGGTCTATTGTCTTAGTGGCACAAAATTCATCCGATGCGAAATCGCAGATTCTAAAACTTACTAGATCGACAATACAAATTGTATGAAAAAGCGAACCAGGTTCACACAGATCTCGCATAACACAGTGCGCATCTTCTATTTACGTGCAATAGAAAAAATGGTAGAAATCAATTAACGCCCTTCAGCAGACAGAGGGAGCACTGTACAGATGGTATGCATGCGAAAACAGAAAAATACAAAGATGATATCACAATTAAGAAACGGGAAACTTGACGAATTATTTTCAAACTATTTGTTAACCAATTCATAAGCTTGTCGCTTTCACTTAGCAGATAAGGTAAAAAAAATTAAGGGAAGATTGAATATAAAATCATTGTTTTGTTTAAAATTTTGATTTTTCGGAAGTTACAGGATAATACGACTTTTATACAACATTTCTTACACAAGAACAAAATAATACACAACAAGAGAAAAAAAAGATGCTCATGGGAAAAACTGAATGCACATTTATCTAGTAAAAAAATCAAAGTGAGCCAAATGTGTTTTCCCCACTGTAAGCGATATATAGAAAGCCATCTTCGTCTTTGTGCTCCTCATATATTGAGCCCATTGTAGCACTAAAACATAAACATTCTTATTTACCCATCATTAGTGTTACAATTAAACTACAACTGTCTCCTACATTCACTTTGTTTTTATCGGGCAGTTATCAGGAAAGGCATCAGTAAGGTTTGGATATCCTTTAAACTACACTCACTCTAAGGTCATTGCTTAGGCTAGGAGCCTGAGTAAATAAGCACATGTACAATACAAGTTGTACATGTAATTAGTGAGTTATTTCATAATAATATTACTGAATAATAATAATAACAATAATAATAATAATAATAATAGGTTCTTCCTCAATGACTTTAAAGATTTTGACAGTAGCCAAATATACTGAAGTTATCAACCAGGTTTGAGATGGTGCACACCATATTGACATGTATGGTGCTGACTTAAAACTGAATGTAAACTTACCTAGTTGCAGGCAAAACTCTGTTGACAAACAGAAACATTGCTTTCTCTGGGGGAAGCTGGATGCGTTTTCGGATGATGTACATGAACTGGGCAACTGAAGAACAAAAACGTTTCAAGAATAAGTACACCATGATAACATTACATTGTTGATTAAAAATATTGATAAAAATTTCACCTGTCAAATCAGAAGGAACCAGGAATTTCCTCTTATCAATGTCATGTATATTAGTGCGAGGAGCTTTTTCAACAACAACCTAATGGTGGAAGTAATGTTTTGATTTGATTTGATTGATTTGATTTTGATTTGATTGATTTGATTTTTAATTTACATATTGGGTTGAAAAATGTCTCACCTCACCTCAATATAAAAAAATCAGCAAAGTTTTAAAAAAGTATTTTCAAAAGATATAGTTAAAACAATGAGTTATAGAAGTGTATGATACATAACGAGTTGTTAGACTGAAATGCATCAAAACGAAATCAGTATTTAAAATTCTGAACATTGAGATATGGAGAAATGTCAAAAATCAATGCTGATATATATATTCAGTTTTTCTCTATGTTTCTCTCCTGACAACGATCCTCATTCAAACCAGATTAAAAAAGATGAAGAGTGTCTTTTTTTCATTTCTTTGAAGCAACAGTATATATACACCCTTGATTTAGAATATGAATTGGAAATTCAAAATATCTTATCTTATTTGTTCATATATACTGGGCTAGTTTCAATTTATTATAACATACAGTTAATCGTGGATCTATTCTAGCTTGGATTCTTTTTATGTGATAGGGATTTTATTGGCTTTCCATGGATGGTTATCTACTTTATTATTATAGTTTATTATGTATCATGCACTCGTGGATGGAAAAAATGCAGAATATGCATAAAACACCATGAATACCGTATTTCCTCTTTTTAGCGCCCCCCTCTTTTAAGCGCCCCCCTCTAATAAGCGCCCATGTTAATCCAAAAATAATTTTATAAGCGCCCCCCTCTAATAAGCGCCTGGGCGCTTATTAGAGTTACAATGTTAGAGTCAAAATCCTAGATAAGCGCCCGGGCGCTTATTAGAAACTAGCCAAAACAGTCAGCCAACTGCTTGTAGATCTTTTCAACGAGACATGGAAGATGATCCAAACATTCTAATAGACTCCGATTAAGAAGAAGATGACGACATAGATATAGAGTTGGAAAACATTACATGAACCATACCTGATATTTCTTCTGTTTTCTGCACATAGTTTTTATAGAAAATAATAAAAGTGGAAATAAGTATTTATTTTTAACACCTCTCACAATTTTTTGTAGGGGTTTTTTGAAATAATTTTATAAGTGCCCCCCTCTTTTAAGTGCCCCCCTCCAATAAGCGCCCTCCTAATTTTCGAAAAAATTTTATAAGCGCCCGGGCGCTTAATAGAGGAAATACGGTATATAATTAAAAAATATTTCTACCAGAACAAGTCTCAATAACACACATGGGTTATTCATGTAACAATAACATTGGTCACTGGGAAACTTTTTTGAAAGTGCTAAAATATATACAGAAAAAAAACCGGTATACAACACATTCAACAAAATTCAAGAATACATTGGCTATCTTTGAGTATAATCACTTTCTTTAGTAAAAAATAAATAAATAATATTTTATAGGGAACTTTCAAAGCCTCTTGACATGTTAATAAATTTATTTTATTTACTTTTCACATATACAAGCATAGGCACCCTTTGATCATGTGGTTGCAAGAACTTAATACCAATATGATTTAGCAAATGAGCTATAGATCACCATTCTGAGAATTTCATTATATACATTATAGATTATATATAACAAGTTACATATACACAAGTTACAAACAGCACAGTAGCTTGATGGAAAATTTCATATAAAGCCTCCTCAACACGAGTTGTACTATATATCATTACCAAACATTTACATACTTACCGGAATACGATCAGGATATTTATTTCGAATTTTTGAGGATTCTTGAATCCTACTATCTGAAAAAATAGAAACATAGAACAGTTTAAATATCATCTTATAGGTTTTGATCATTCATTTTCCATCATACATCTACAATATAAATTTACATTGACCACATAATAAAGAAGGTTTCCAATATACTAAATGCATGAATTCTACTGCAGCAATAATACTATGGCAAAAGATAATGAAATTTAACTTGACAAGCTTTAGCTATAAGTTTTTTAGGTTTCGATGTTTAGTTGTTTAAATTTAGCACAAACTGCTGAGGGAGAATCATAAATTCTAAACAAATAACAGGCCTTACCAATCGAGTGTTCTTCTTTGAAGGCCCACTTCATTGCAGCTACTTAGAGGCAATATAGAACTTTACGGAATCTTTTGTAACAGTTTTGCAATGGTGTAGCTGCGTTTACCTTCTTTGTGTATACTAATTTATTTTTTCGCTGAAGATTCTGTTTTCAACAGCAGCTGTGACGCAATGTATGTTTTCTTCCCGTCATGCAACTTCTGCTCAAATTTATTTATTTATTTCTATATGATTTCCGCGCGGGTGATTCATGATGGTGTATTTGGTGTATTATACGTGTATATATACTCGTATCGTATTCATCTCATACAGTTTATCTAACAATTTCAGACCACTAAAACTATTTGGTGTAAACCTTATAAGATTTGTTTGGATAGCCGAGTTTATGAACAACTCTTGCCTCGTTCTTTCAAACGCTTTTATGAGTGTTTTTACCGAAAAGTTTGGTGGTCTGAAATTGTTAGATAAACACACTCCATCTATATTATAAAGCTTGGTTCTCACTATGAGCTAACGATGTGTGAGTGTAAGAGTGCGTTTACATGAGAGCCGTAGTGAGCTCAAACCGGTTTGAAATTTTAAGCTGTTTAAAATCGCCATTCTGTTTACATGAGAAATACGGTCTTGGCGAGTTTTGTCGAGTAAAAATCGAAACAATAGATTTACTAGTTTCTAGCTCTCTATACGAGTGCGTTTTTACACGAGAACTATACTGAACTCACACCGTTTGAGATTTCAATACGGGTAGAAATATTTTCATGCACGATGGAATAAATTTAGCACATTCTATATTTTTATTTCATGTGTCAATAAATAAAAAATAAAAATAATAAATAAAAACTTCAATTGACCGTTAAAGATGACGGATGTGAAAAGTAGACAAGAAAATGAAAGTGGAACTTAAAAGAAGCGATATGATCTAAGAAGTGTTTAAATACATCAAATTTTTGGAATTATTAGCAACAATTTGTTTTACTTCATTTTGGGAAGACTTTTCATAGCTATATCTATCACGACACAATGCACACTTGGTTTATATCTGAAGAAATGTCGTTATCTCAAAAAATCTCTCAATGCAGCTCTCAGAACTTATTACTTTGTGGTGCTTGTCAAAGAATATTCAGAACTCAAGCTGGATTAAAAAATCACCAAAGAGCTTGCAAAGCAAAACCATCTAATAATCAAACTGAAACTAATATCGTCGTTATCGAAAGTACTTCATATGAAAGTACATTTCGAAATGAAATACAAGATGCATACAAAAAAATGAGCGTATGGCGGAGAAATATTTTTGAACTCCCCAAAGGCAATATTGGCAAGAGTTTTATTGAAGGCTTGACTAAAGCTATTGATCTGTGGAACAATAATTCACCTCAAAGAGATATTGCTCTGATGATAGTTATGCTGTTACCAAATCTACTTCTTCAACGTATAAACAAGATTCGCAAAAATGCGACTATATATTTCCCCAAAGTTGCAAAACTTTCATCAATTATTGTGTGTACATAGAAGACCATAAGAAAAGTGGTATAACTACCATCAACGCAAATAAAAATGCTGTCCATACTAATCAGGGTAGAATTCAATTTAAAACCACAATGGAAGTTATTTCGAACTTATTATGAAATGAAGATATTCATGGTCATGTGACATGGTTTCTCTTATAATTTTTGCTGAGGAGTTAAAAAAAGTTATGAGAAGTTATTATGGACAAAGCTAAAAATTGGAAGACCTAAATGCAACTAATATTTCCCCTTAAACAACTGAATATCAACAACTGCATCAATAAGTATAAGGTAAATTCATCATAATAAACGTATGATCTTCATTGCTGCAGAAGCTTGACATCCTTTTACACAGTAATATCATGGCAAACAATGTAATTCCACAGAACACAGCTTTCGTAACTCGTATTAAACTATTTTACAACATCATACAATGAAATTTGTTTACAAGTTTACAAAAGAAGAAAAGAAAATTGTCAAACCTAATTTTAATACTACAGTCTAAGTATTAAAAATACTTTGGGGTAGACAGCAAATAACTATCAAAAACAATCCAAATTTGTACTGTGTAGCATTTCAAATTAGGACAAGAGTTATTTTCCAAAAAGAGATGGTCTTAAAAGTGACAATTTATAAAATTAAATTCAAGTATTCAGAATAAACATCTCAGTCACAAGTGGACACTCATTATTTACTATGTGATAAAATGACTTTCGTAAATCTCAAATGAAAAAAACAAACAAATTTTGGAAGTGAAAATACACATCCATAACCAAATCACTACAAAGCCAAAAAAATAAATTTGAGTTCTGGTTTGATTTAATTTACAGATTCTTATGTTGGATTGTGTTTTAATTTATGTTTGTTGTTTGTGTAAGGAAAGTTGACAGTATAAATATTATATATACTTTTTACAAAATAAAATATCATAATACAGTATCAAAACAGTATGCGTGATCATGGAATTAATCCATAGTATCCAGCCTATCCAGTCCAGGGAAGCACATTCAACCAGGTTCTTTCAAGTTATTATCTGTCTCAATCCTGTGTATAAAAATATTGTACGTAATTTGTTTTCTGTGGAACATCTTATTGCATATACGACATCACGTTTTTACTTGCTGTTTTTGAAATGTACTCTTTGAATTAAAATAATTGGTTAAACTACTTGTTCTCCACGTATAAAAGGTTTCCCTTGTGGTGGCTGTACATCATGTGCGTGCTGTGTCAGTTCAGTTTGGCCATACATTCTGTATATATACATTATATCCTGTCAAATGAGGATGTAAAATAAAAATAAATCTTCAGCCTGTATTGATAATGAATTTTCGTCTTTGCACTGAAATCACAGCTTCAATGTTTTGCTGTTCCGAACATTTAACTACCAACCAATCATCCATAGCATAGATAGCATCATTATTGTTATCAACAAAAACAAAACAATCTTTTTTCTGTATTTTACACGTTCATTAAAAAGTTTTTGCAAAACCTTTCATAACAACACTGAACTAAAACGATTATTTCCATCATTTAACAACATTGTATCTTTTGAATCATTTTAAAAGCTGGCAGGAAAAGCAAAGTCTTCTACTGACAATCTGCACTGACTGAAAATGGCGCACTACTTCACTGTAGACTAGCCTCTATTCTTATCTACTTTGGCGGCTAGGTGGAAATGCAATGCTGAACCGCGGCTATAAAAGTGAACGGAGAAGATGAAGAAGGAAACTGCCGGTTTTAACATATATTTCGCCCTACGGGGAAATATATAATATAAAAAGTACAACTCTCGAAAACAAGAAAACATTAGAAAGAAGACTTGATCTTTGGAGACAGAAAAGGATATCAGATCTTGTAGGGGAATGTTTGGTTATACAAAGATAAAATAGCGACCTTGTCCATAGTCTCGTGCACTGGCTCACTTTTCTTTCCTTTTTTTTTTTTTTTTTTTTTCTCCCCTTACACATTTTATCAAGTTATTTAATAATAATAATATTTAATAATATTTTGATATTTTTATTTGAAATTTATGTTCTAGGGAGAAGAACCATATATTATTGTATGGATCCCAATTTGATGATTAAAAAAAAAAAAAAAAAAAAAAAAAAAAAAAAGTAGATTGACTAGAAATCCACCTAAAGAGAAAACGAATATAGGAGAAACCTTCCAGAAACTTATGTTTAAAGGAAATGTCAATGGAGCATTACGTCTGTTAACCTCTAATCAATTTTTTTATTATTATTATTATTATTGTTATTATTATTATTATTATTAAGATTCTTTATACAGGTTAAAAACTTCAGTACGTAAAAATTAAATTACAACTGTTATCAATGTTTCATCTGTGTGTGTAAAAAATAATAATATAAATATAAAAATATATATATATATATAAAACATCGTTAAAAATAAAAATTTACATATTTTTCATAAAAAGTGCAAATATACTTTCCTAAAAACAAAAATCAAACCCTGTGATTGAAAGCAAAGACCTGTAGGACGTGGGAAATAATTTGACAACGTATCGATCACAAAAAAACCATATCAATCACTGGGTATGATTTTTGTAGGACGTGGGAAATAATATGACAACGTATCGATCACAAAAAGCCATATCAATCACTGGGTATGATTTTTGTGGGACGCCCTGATTGGGGCGTTAAACAAAAACACTTCCAGATCTTTAGTAAACGCATTTATAGTAGTTGCTTTTCGTATAGATAATGGTAAGTCATTAAATAGCTTTGCTCCACTATATTTGAATGCTTGTTTGCCAAGTTCAAGTTTAACCTTTGGAATTACAAGAAGATGCCCATTGTTTCGAGTAAACCTTTGTGGTGTTGTTGAAGTTGGAAATATCCTTCAAAATTGCTACATATTTCCTTTTCCAGTGATCGCTTGACAATGACGAGTGCTTCTTTTTTGATGGTGTTGAGAATATTTGGAACATCTCGACCAATTATTTGCTTTGCCCTTCGTTCGAGTGAGATAAAACGACTCATTTGTGTGTTGGTGTAATGCAGCTTCACTGGTCCCCTGTAAGTTAGCAATGGGACAATCATCATTGTGTAAATTTTGTAAGCCGCATCTTGTGTTAGGAATTTGCGTAGCTTCTTCAGTAGTTTCAATCTGCCACTGGCTTTCTTATAGATCTTTTCGAAGTTGGTACTGAAGTTTAGGTGATGGTCGACAATATTTCCTAAGTACTTATACTCAGAGGTGTTTTAATACTTTGCCCCTTGAAATTGATATCAAGTTGTTTGGTGGTGTTCTGCAAGCGTTTAGCAGCGCCAAAAATCATTGTTTCTGTCTTCCCCTTTTTCAAATTAATAATGAGTTCATTGTTGTCAAAATATTTTGCAATCTCATCCAGATCCTGGTTGAGCATCTTTTCAATTTTATCCTTTTCTTTTCCATTAGCATAAATCACTGTGTCGTCGGCATACATAGTTACTTTACTATGTTTTAGACAACTTGGGAAGTCATTAAAGAAAATGATAAATAGCAGTGGCCCTAGAATTGAGCCTTGTGGTACACCAGTTAATAATTGCTGTGTGGCAGACATTGCGTTATCGATGGAAACTGTTTGACTTCTATTGAATAAATAATTAGTGAACCACTCTAATTCCTGTCCATTTATACCATACTCCTGTAATTTGTGCAGGAGTATGGTATAACAAAATGGTATTACAAAATGTGTATAGTATATTTAACCTAAAATGAAAATTTTTCCAAGAAAAAGATAATATTGAATATTCATTGATTAGTTCAAGTTATGTGCCATTTCGGCGAAGTCTATATCAGAGAGTTCAATGGGGTTTATATTCGTTCTTGTTCCCCTTATACATAACAAACATGAGCGTAGTAGTGAAAAGTTCAATTTTGCTCGAAGAGAGTTGACCACAATGGATTTTGCAACGTTTCGTTTTTCGACAATTCGAGTTGCTGCGTGAGAGAAGAAACGATCGCACTCACGACTCATTCCTCCGAAGCACGTAAAGACGAGGGGTGTAAAGGAACCAGCCTCAATTGTTTGGATTCGTTCGTTGTAGGCTCTCTTCTTCTCGTTTTCATTTTTCTTGTGTGCAGCTTGATGGCTCTGGTTCAGGTAACTTTTAGCTAATGGGTTAGAAACCCTTATGTCGACGTATGCTAATTGTCCCCTGACCCAAAAGTCTCTTACTGCCACATCGGTTCTGGACCATTCGCTTTTGATGGCTGACTTGTGCACCAATTGTTCGCCCGTTAGTGGAGTGAGCGTTGGTTCGACGATAACATGGTTGCTGACTTCTCTTGCGATTTCGGCCGTCAGGTCTCGTAGTTCATTATGTCTTGACATGATGAAGCCACCACGGGGCAGTTCATCGCGTGTTGGATATCGAATGGTTCACCACAAACACAAGTTGTCGGTAAACGCTTTAACGGGATGCTGTACCGGATGAAAATTGCATCCCAGAATGCAACCTCTAATCAATGCAATGGTATCCTTCCTTTAAATGACGCCACCATGAATGAACTTCATTTAAAACACCCTGAAGCTCAGCCTCTGAATGATGATCTTGTCCTTCAAGGTCCCTTGCATAAAGTGAATGATATTATTTACGAAACTATCAATGAAGATTCCATCTTAAAAGCTTGCAATAAAACCAAGGGTGCTGCAGGTGTATCGGGCTGGAATGCAGACGAATGGCGTAGAGTGATGGGAAGTAATGTCTTTGGAACAGCTGCAGTGGATCTTAGGAAATCAGTGGCTACATTAGCAAAATCTCTATGTAGTAACCATATCAGTGACCCTATAAGTTTGAAAGCATTACTAGCTTGTCGTTTAATACCATTAGACAAAAATCCTGGTTTGAGGCCAATCGGTATCGGAGATGTCCTCAGAAGAATAATCGGAAAAGCTGTTATGATGTGTATGAGAGAAGATATTATTAACACAGCAGGAAATTTCAACTCTGTGCTGGAATGAAATCAGGATGTGAAATTGCTGTTCATAGTGCTGTGAATATGTTCGATCAAGATGACAGAAACGGTATCTTACAAATAGATGCATCAAATGCATTCAACTCTATAAACAGAGCTGTTATGCTTCGCAACATAGACGTATTATGTCCAGAGTTCTCAACATATGTGTGTAACTGCTACCAAATGCCGACAAAGTTATTCATAGAAGGAGGAAAAGAAATAAAACCTATGGAAGGGACTACCCAAGGCGATCCTATAGCAATGGTAATGTATGCGATTGGAATTCTGCCCTTATTACAGCAGAACATAGGCGAAACATTGCACGGTACAAACAATTTAAAGAAAGTTTCATTTGCGGATGATTTTACTGGTATCGGCAACATATTGTCACTTAAATCATGGTGGAATTTAATAAAACATCACGGACCAAATATTGGTTACTATCCCAATCCAAGTAAAAGCTGCCTTATAGTTAAAGAACATCATCTGGAAGAAGCTGTGAATCAATTCGAAGGGATTGGAGTTCAAATAACAACAGATGGAAATCGACCTTTGGGAGCAATAATAGGAAGCACAAAATGTAAGAAAAAATATGTCGCAAAGCTAGTACAACAATGGTTTTATAAGAAAAACAAAGACAAAAAACGCGATTTTGTTCATGCTAAACGTTTCGGTGTTTATTACACCATGATCACTAGCTCAATATACAATTTATCAAGTTCATACAAATATAACGATATTTCAACATTCTTAATGTGTTTCAATTACGTTAGAACATCTCCAGGGGATATGAAACAACAGTGTTATTAAGATCTGGATGTAACTTTTTGCACATTAGAGACTCTTTTATCAATAGTTCTAAATCACTCTTACCAGTTGCAAGTATCTTAACTGTCTCTAAGGATGTTTCATGACTGTTGCGTACTAAATGTTCTGTCACGGCAGTTGGCTTTCTGATGTCATTATGTTCCCGATATCGTGTTACTAAATGTCGTTTCGTTTTACCCACGTAAAATGACGGACAGTTTGTACAGTATACTCCGTATACTACCATAGATTTTAACCTTTTAGGTATGGTGTCTTTTAATTTAAACAAGTCCGAAATACGACAGGTGGTGCGAAAGATAATTTTTATGTCGACTTGATTGTATGCGTCGGAAACCAACTTTTTTACTCCTTTGTGTAACTTTTGGGATAAGTCACCATGAAAAGGAAGTACCATTAATACTTGTTTTTTTGGAACATCGTATGTTTGCTCAACTATTTCACTATTATTGACTGAATTTACAAAGTTCTTCATAACAGCTTCAATCAATTTAGGTGGATATTGGTTTTTCACCAGATTTTCTCTTATAACATTTGCATCAGCATCGTAGGATGATCGATCAGAACAGATTTTCCAAGCTCTTGATAAAAGCGATTTAATCAGGTTTATCTTATATTTTCTTGGCGTAAAACTATACCAGTTGGTGTATAAACCAGTGTGAGTTGGCTTGTAGTAAGTGCTGGTTTTAAATGTTGAACCATGCTTTACGATCTTTACATCAAGAAATGGAAAATACTGGTTATTATCAGACTCTTCCTCTTTTGTGAATTTGATGTTTTTGTGGAAGGAGTTTAAAAAATCGAAAAAGGGTAGCACATCACATTTATGATTGAAAATTATAAAACTATCATCAACATAGCGGCGATAGTATAACGGAAGATTGCCATTGAAGTTGGTAAATACACGTTCTTCAAAGTTTCTCATGAAAATGTTGGCCAAAACAGGTGCTACCCTTTTTCGATTTTTTAAACTCCTTCCACAAAAACATCAAATTCACAAAAGAGGAAGAGTCTGATAATAACCAGTATTTTCCATTTCTTGATGTAAAGATCGTAAAGCATGGTTCAACATTTAAAACCAGCACTTACTACAAGCCAACTCACACTGGTTTATACACCAACTGGTATAGTTTTACGCCAAGAAAATATAAGATAAACCTGATTAAATCGCTTTTATCAAGAGCTTGGAAAATCTGTTCTGATCGATCATCCTACGATGCTGATGCAAATGTTATAAGAGAAAATCTGGTGAAAAACCAATATCCACCTAAATTGATTGAAGCTGTTATGAAGAACTTTGTAAATTCAGTCAATAATAGTGAAATAGTTGAGCAAACATACGATGTTCCAAAAAAACAAGTATTAATGGTACTTCCTTTTCATGGTGACTTATCCCAAAAGTTACACAAAGGAGTAAAAAAGTTGGTTTCCGACGCATACAATCAAGTCGACATAAAAATTATCTTTCGCACCACCTGTCGTATTTCGGACTTGTTTAAATTAAAAGACACCATACCTAAAAGGTTAAAATCTATGGTAGTATACGGAGTATACTGTACAAACTGTCCGTCATTTTACGTGGGTAAAACGAAACGACATTTAGTAACACGATATCGGGAACATAATGACATCAGAAAGCCAACTGCCGTGACAGAACATTTAGTACGCAACAGTCATGAAACATCCTTAGAGACAGTTAAGATACTTGCAACTGGTAAGAGTGATTTAGAACTATTGATAAAAGAGTCTCTAATGTGCAAAAAGTTACATCCAGATCTTAATAACACTGTTGTTTCATATCCCCTGGAGATGTTCTAACGTAATTGAAACACATTAAGAATGTTGAAATATCGTTATATTTGTATGAACTTGATAAATTGTATATTGAGCTAGTGATCATGGTGTAATAAACACCGAAACGTTTAGCATGAACAAAATCGCGTTTTTTGTCTTTGTTTTTCTTATAAAATTGATATGGCCCAGTTCTCGATCATTTATAGGTATACAACAATGGTCTAATAAGATAAAAGTTCTGTCAGAAATAGCTATTTCTTATCCTCACAGTGCATACACAGCTTTTGTATTTGGGTATCAGCACAAGTTTAAATACGTCATGAGAGCAATTCCGGATATATCAACTGATTTACAACCACTCGAAGACGTGATAAGAAACAACTTCCTTAAAGCGATACTAAATGGCTATACATGTAGTGATGTTGAGAGAAAATTATTTACACTTCCAGTGAAACAAGGTGGATTAGCGATTCGAAATCCAGTAGAACGATGTGAAATTGAATATCATAATTCAAAAACCGTAACTAAAAATGCTGTCGAAAAACTTATCACACAAGACAGTATCTATGACTCATCTGAAGCAGAACAAAAATCTGAAAGATCAAAATTACAATCATAAAAAGTTAAAAGAAATAATGAAAAATTAGATACCATCAAAGTTGAAATGAAAAATGACAAACACCAAAGTAGAACTTTAGAAGCAAATCTTGAGAAAGGTGCATCAAGTTGGCTTTCAACTTTACCAATAAAACACTATGGTTTTTCACTTGACAAGCAATCATTTTGGGATGGAATATATTCGCTATAACATACCACTCAAACGATTATCATCAAATTGTGTATGCAGTGCTTCATTTAGTGTAGATCACGCCCTCTCGTGTCCAAAAGGAGGATTTATTACTTTGTGACACAATGAAATAAGAGATTTTACAGCTGAAATGTTATCCGAATGCTGTAAAGATGTGAAAACAGAGCCAGTACTTCAAGGTATAACTGGTGAAGTACTACCATCATCAAATATACTATCGGAGGAAGCTAGAGTCGATGTTGCCGCTCGAAGCTTCTGGGTAAAAGGTCAAGTAGCGTACTTCGATGTCAAGGTGTTTAACCCAATTGCTAAAGTATACTTAACCCAGAAACTTGTTGACGCACATGGAGCAAATGAAAAACAAAACAAAAGAAATTATGCTAAGAGAGTAAATCATGTCGATCAAGGTAGCGTTACACCACTGGTCTTTACATGCTTTGGAGGTATGGCAAAAGAATGCACTACATTTTACAACAGACTTGCTGAAATGGTAGCCGAGAAGAGAAGCAGTGACATCAACATCGTCAAAAGTTGGATACGTACCCGCCTTAGCTTTAGTTTACTTCAAAGTCAACTTCTGTGTATCAGAGGCTCTCGCAATCGGAGATCAATATTGCAGAATCTGATGATCTAAATTTTATTGCAAACGAATGCAGAATCAAGTGAATCACTTCATATCCTGGTCTACTTGTTGAAAGTTTTTTATTGTGATTGGGACAAAAATTTTGTATATTAATGCAACGCAATGAACGGTGGCCTGCGTAAAAATAAAATGTATTGCTCACAAAAAAAACCAAGAAACAAATAATGACTACATCAAAATGACGGGTTCTCACTTAGCCAGGAAACCCAGCTACATTCTCAAAGTCCCTGCGGCTCGTTGAGTAAGCAGGCTAAGAGTAGATGGGTCTCATGGCTAGTTCTCACTGTGTTATCGTTCAAGAGAACAAATATGGATTACGA
The DNA here is from genome assembly GCA_027922465.2 of Turritopsis dohrnii. Classification (NCBI taxonomy): domain Eukaryota; kingdom Metazoa; phylum Cnidaria; class Hydrozoa; order Anthoathecata; family Oceaniidae; genus Turritopsis; species Turritopsis dohrnii. The sequence continues at coordinate 113,670 of BQMF02000669.1, read as the reverse complement.
AGAACGTTTTAAAAAAGATGCTACTATTTCTGATCGTTCGGAGAAGAAGACGTAGAATTTCCAAAATAAAGAAAAACAGTCAAAAAAAGAAGGGATTCTAATCTAGAGACTTGGCTACCTCCTCCCAAGCATTCCTCATACAATCCCTCTTCTTATGTCTCCTGTCTATCTTGTCACAGGTAGCACTTCACCTTCTCTGCCAAAATTTCCTCATCAAGTTCCAAAGTTTAGGTCGGCCATGTTTTCTTCTAGTTTTAATCTTTTTTTCAGAAACTGTATGTCTTTTTTTACTCCTTTTTTCCTTGAGTTGAAAACGTGTTTTTTTCAGAAAATCCATCCATTTGCGTATGATTTTGGTCGGTTCTCTTTGATGTTTTGCAATGGGTAGCTAATGGTCGTTTAAGAAAAAGCTAAGAACGTTCTCACTATGAGCCAAGGTTATAGAGCCGTTCATGCGCACTATGGTTAGCTGCTTGTTAGCTCATAGTGAGAAACCAAGCTTAATGGTTTTTTTTGGAAATTAGGTGGGCGCTAATTGGAGAGGAGCGATTATAAAAATATTTTGAAATGGCCATGCTAGCTGTGAACGAGGCATTGCTTTTTATCATAAAGGAATAAAAACGACTGTATTTTTCATGGCAACAAAATTTTGTACTTATAACTTACATTATTTAGACATCACAAAAATATAGTCTTCCGTTTCTATTACAGAATTTTCGCTTTTCTTTCAAAGTTCTAACTACCGCCCGAGCGCTTATTTTATTTTCTGAGTTAATGTTAAGTCACTCCTAATTAATAAGGGCCCGCGGGCACTTATAAAAATATTTTTGACTAGAGGGGGGTGCTCAGAGAGGGGCGCTAATTAAACAGAATACGGGGGTTAGGGTTGCACAAAAACACAACACAGGACATACAAATTCTACAGTGGGAATTCCATATTGACTGCCGTTTGTCAGCAGGTTTATACTTTTTGGCCAAAACAACTGACGGAGAATAAAAAATAAAACTAACTTTACTTCTCTCATCAAAAACATTTCATGTGCAATCATTATTAAATCACTTATTATATATTTCCCCATAGGGCGAAATATATGTTAAAATCGGCATTTTCCTTCTCCTTCTTCTTCTCCTTCTTCTCTGTTCACTTTTATAGCCGCGGTTCGGTATTTAATTTTCGCCTTGCCAAACTAGATAAGAATAGAGGCTAGTCTACAGCACGCCATTTTCTTCAGTCAGTGCAGTGGAAGATTTTTGCTTTTTTTCTGGTAGCTTTTAAAATGATTCAATAGATGAAACGTTAAATGATGTTAAATAATGGAAATGAATCGTTTTAGTTCAGTGTTGTCTTAAAAAGTTTTGTAAAAACTTTTGAATGAAATGAACGCGTAAAAACCAGAAAGAATTGGTCTATCAATGACAATGGTCAATGATGTTTTGTTTTTGTTGATAACAATGTTATGATGATTGGTAATTAATTTGCTTCAAACAGCAAACCATTGAAGCTGTGGTTTCAGTGCAAAGGTGAAAATTCATTATCAATAGCCAGGCTGAAGATTTATTTTTATTTTACATCCTGATATATAATGTAGCCCAACTGAACTGAAATCACGATGTACCAGCCATAAAGGAAACCCATTTCATGTGGAGAACAACCAGTTCAATCAGTTTGATAATTCAAAAAGTACATACAAAAACAGCAAGTAAAAACGTGATGTCGTATATGCAACAAGAGCCAGATGGCGCAAAACGGTAGCAGCAAGTTTACTTTTCACACAAACGCTTTCGAAATTTTACTTTAAGTTCTAAAAGCTTCTTTAATGGTGTTTTCTGACTGGTGGAAAACAGGCATAAAAGATAAATTTGCTAAAAATGATTAGTTAGTGTAAATAGGGTCTAATCAGAAAACACCAACAATCAATTAATTAAAAGACAAAAGAATTATACATGCGTGAGCTGTGTAACGTATGTTTTTTTTATAAGAAATTTTTTCATAAGAGCACATGTAGAAAAAAAATGTTTGTTTATAATTATAATTTCATGAAACCGAAATTGAATTCCAACAAATAACTGCCTTTTTGAACTAAATCTTTGAAAGCCTTTATACACAAACATAGTGTAGTAGCTAACGAACGAAATTTTGAAGTGATAAGCTTTACTAACAAAAAAAGCAACATATCAGTATTTTCAAGTATATAAGTAATGAACTAAAAGTCGCATTTTTATGTAGGCCTGTTTGATAAGAATTCATTCTTTCATGGATTAACCTACAAAATATCATATTATGTACTTTTAACATAAAACACAATCTACTTTTAAATGTTTGATATAGAAAAGCTTCCAAAATTCGAAGGCTGGGTTCCTTCATTAGAATTTACATTGCGTTATTAGTACAGTCCCGCAGACTCTAAATCGCAGACTAATTGCCGTTTCGGCCGGAGGAGTAGTAGTAGGAGTAGTAGTAGTAGTAGTAGTAGTAGTCCAAGGGTGTTTTAATACGGTATTCGCTTTCGCTGCTACCGTAATAAGAACTTCAGAAAACCAATTACGTATAATATTTTAAAACACACAGGATTGAGACACATAATAACTTGAAAGAATCTGGTCGAGTGTGCTTCCCTGGGTAGTCATTTAATCCTACAACAGAAACATAGTTTACTATGGATGAATTCCATGGTCACGTATACTGTTTTGATACATACTGTATGTCATATTTTATTTTGCAAAATTTATATACTGTCAATTTTCCTGTACGAACAACGAGCGTAAATCAAAACACAATACAAATGACAGTCTGTAAATTAAATCAAGCAGGAACACGAACTTCTACTTTCAGCAATGTAGTGATTTGGTTATGTATTTTCACTACCAAAATTTTTTTTCCATTTGGGATTTATATATGAAGGTTGTTTTTACCACAAAATAAACAATGAGTGTGAACATATTTTTTTGAACATAGATGTTTATTCTGGATACTTGAATTTAGTTTTATAAATTGTCACTTTAAGCCCATCTTTTTTTTTGAAAATAACTATTCTGTACTAATTTGAAATGTTACACGTAACATTTGTTAGTAGAGATTTTGATTGCTTTCGATAGTTATTTGGTAATATGTCTACCCGAAAGTATACTGTGGTATCAAAATTAGGTTTAACAATTTTCTTTTCTTCTTTTGTACAGAAAACCTGTATACAAATTTGATTGTATAATGTTGTAAGATAATTTTATCCAAGTTACAAAAAGTGTTCTCTCAAATTACATTGTTTACCGTGATTTTATGGTATAAAGGATAGGAACTTGTCAAGCTTCTGCAACAATAAAGATCATACATATTATGTTATGATGAAATTGTCTTACACATTGATGGGGTTGTTGATATGCAATTGTTTAAGGGGAAATATTAGTCGCATTTTAGCTACGTATCCATAGTAACTTCTCAGTCACTTTTTAACTCCTCAGCAAAAAATTTTAAGAGAAACCTTATCATTTGGCCGTGAACAACTTCATATCATAATAAGTTCAAAGTAAGTTTTTTTGTGGTATTAAATTCAATCTGAGTATCAGGTTGATGGCAATGTACACACAATAATTGATAAAATGCTTGCAACTTTGGGGGAATTTATAGTCGCATTTTTGCGAATCTTGTTTAATTAACATTTCTTTTATAGATTGAAGTTTCACTGAGTTGGTGATGGAATGGCCGCCACTGCGCTGTACAGCCCATCTCTGCTTTGTTTCTAGAAGTCTTCAGCCCTAAGAAGATCTGTAATAGCATAATAATAATAATTATTATATACCTATAAGCTTTTTTTATCTACAACAAGAGCCAGATGGCGCAAAACGGTAGCAGCAAAAGTACTTGCCACAAGAATACTTTTAAATTTGAAATTTTACTTAAAGTTCTTAAACGTTCTGTAAACGTTATTTCTTGAGATATCTTACTGGTGGAAAACAGGCATAAACGATATTATAATGTTTAAAATTACTAACTCGTGTAAATAGGGTCTAATCGCAACACACCAGCAATTTAATTTATTAGAAGACAAAAGAATTATACATGCATGAGCTGTTTATAACGTACGTTTTTTTTTATAAGAGCTTATGTAGAAGAAAAAAATGTATGTTTTGAATTATAATTTTTTGAAACCGAAAATGAATTCAAACAGATAACTGCCTTTTTTTAACTCGATTTTTGAAAACCTTGATGTTCAAAGACAGAACCGATAGCTAACAAACATAGAAAGTAATAAGAAAGTCTGATCTGTGCTTTACTGACACGAAAAACATATCTATTTCAAGTGCCAAAGTTCATTGATTCAGTACCATAAAAGTAACTAAAAGTCCCAGTTTTATGTAGACCTATTTGATTAATATCCATTCCTTCATCAATTAAGTGATAAAATATCAAAGAAAACGTATTTTAAATGTATGTGATTGAAAACCTTCGAAAATTCAAAAGGCTGCGTTCGTTCATTAGAATGTATATTGAGTTTTTAGTGGGGACTCGCATACTCTAAATCGTAGGCTAAAAACTGCCGTTTCGGCCGGAGTAGTAGTAGTAGTAGTAGTAGGAGTAGTAGTAGGAGTCCAAGGGTGTTTTAATACGGTATTCGCTTACGCTGCTACCGTAATAAATTTGAATGTTCCGTATGATCGTGCAATAACTGATGCGATGTTACACGGTCGTTGTTGATATTCAACGGCGCAATACAATGTCTTCGCATTTTGGATTTTCGAATGCACTCTTTCGAACGAATTCAAAAAAATCAAAACTAATCCGCGTTGTGCATACCACTTTTATTTTAGAGAAACTTCTGAGCGTTGAATAAGTTAACTGATTGAAAAAAAGAAGCGTCGTTGAATATCAAACACCTCGAGTTAATAAATCGCGATATTCAATAAAAAGCCATGCAATATCTGTTTATTATTATATACCTATAAGCTTTTTTTATCTACAATAAATTTGATTTTATTTCATATAAAATTTTCATACGATTTAATATTGGTTAATCGAGCCCATCCCCTTCATAATGGAACCCCGCGTTCCGTTCATCCTCTTATCGATTAGTTCTCGCACGTGCCGGTTGAATAGAGTTTCCTCAGAAGAGAGTTTAAAATATCTGACAACATCATTGACATCATGGCGGATAAAGTAAATGAGCAACAACAAATAGTTGTAGTGGATAATGAAGTGGCCTCTGAGCCAGAAAATTCTGCCGATGAGCAGGTTGTCGGGGAGAAACGTCCCTTAATGGAAGATGTAGATATGAATACATCTGAAAATTTCAAACGACCAAAATTTGAAGCGTTGTGTGAAGAGCGTCTGAATGATTACGATTTACCAACAGAACTTGCAGATTATCTTAACAAGTATATGGGCAAGTTTGTGCCTGACAAAGACGTAAAGGACAGTGTGTTGACTGAAAACCCTGTACCTTCTAATGTGATGAAGCCTAAAAAACTTGATGAGTTTTTCCAAGAAACATTGCAGGAAAATAGACGCAAAATTGAACTCAATCTTGATGATGGATTGCAAAATGTTCAGCAGAAGGTGACTAATATTTTTGGTCCATTATGTCGAGCTTGGTATGCCATTGAGGCAACTTTGAATGAACCTCCTGAGGAACAACATGTATCTTTGGAGGACATGTCGAAGGTTATACAACAAAGTATAATGATGGTAGGGCAAGCATTTAATTCCATTACCTACCAAAGACGCCTAAATGTGTTGTCAGCTATAAATTCGGACAAAAAGAAGGCAAAATCAACGCTACGTGAAAAAAGTGGATTGTTAGAGGATATCACTAATAAGAATGATCAGCTATTTGGAGCTAAATTTCAACAGAGTGTTATCGACACAGCAAAAGTGAAGAAAAAATCAAGAGAGGTTTTCCATGTTGATCGTAAACAACGACAAGGAAGTTCTGGCGCATCATTCTCTAGAAGCTACAATAAACCGCCCTTTCGAAAAGGCCCTCCATTCGAGGCAAAAAGAAATGGAGGGCAATACAACACAAACAGAAGATTTCAGACAAGCTTTCCACGAATCGGTGGTAAGAACAAAATTATTATTGCAAGGGAAGGAAACCTTCATCAACAAAGCTCCATTAAGAGCAGACAAACCAAATTTCCCAGAATTAATAAAGGAAGAGAATCTGCAACATGTACATACATTAAATAAATCAGGAAGAACAACAAAATGTTAAAATTATTTTTAACGAAGCTTTTTGTAAGTAAAACTCTTACATCGTCAGGTAATAAAATATGTTAAAAAACATCAGTATATATTATAAAACCGTTAAATTAAATGATTGATGAATTGTTTTACAACTTCCTCATTCTTTGGGCAGTATGGGAGCGTAAAATATATTTTCTTTTTATCTTCAAACAACCAGTCAGGTATGATTTGATCCTCTTTTTGACCATTAAAACTTCCAATAACACTGTTCACAAAACGGTAAGGGTATCTAGCTTTCATGTACTTATGTTTTATGCTTTCAATTTCTTCTGCAAAATAATCAGAAATCTTAAAAGCTCTATGTAGGTCTCCATAAATAGAATTTCGTTTGTATCTTACAGGTACAGCGGAGTGCCAGTGTATTGGTAGTTTATTTCATTTTCTGTGCACCCTAGTTTTAAAGCCATTGCCATCAGGAATAATTCTTGTATCGAGAAAGCGAGGAGGATTAATTTCCATTGTCAGTTTGTTATTCTGATGGTAACTGTTCAAGGAATCATACAAGATATCTGGCTGGTTTCTTTTTCGTTTTGCACAGGTATCATCTACATAACGTTTATACAATGGTGGATTAATGCGATTTACGACGTCTGCTTCCATCTTGGCCATGAAGATATTAGCAAGGACCACTGATATGGGTCCACCCATCGGGCAACCGTCGATTTGCTTAACTAAACGATTATTCACTGAAAATATACAATCGGATGATAATTTCCTCAATAGTTTGCGAAAGATACTTTCTTTACACAAGGGTTTTAACATATTTTTCCGGTATATTTCATCGCATATGTAATCAATTGTGTCATCTACGGGGATACTTGTGAACAAGGATTCCACATCGTACGATACTAATTCCTCGTCACTGTCTAAAGTAACTGCTTTTATAATCTCAGGAAATTTTAAACAGTCATCAATGACATACTCGTTTTTTGTAAGTGGTTGCAAATATTTCGATATGACTTTAGATGCGTTATAAGTGGCAGTTCCTGTCTGATCTATAATTGGACGAAGGGTCAAAGCATTTAATTCGATTTCTTTAGTGGTCTCAAACTTGTGTGTTTTTGCTGTCGCAAAGAAGCGTGCTGGTCGATTGGATTGAGGTCGCAATATTTGCATACTCAGGATGGTCCTTAAAATCTCTATATAAAAAACTTTGGAAACTTGCTAAGTTCTTATGCATTGTATGTGTAGCGGGTTCGTATATTTTATGATGCATCCCGTCATTAATCATATCCTCAACCTTTTTAACATAGTCACATTTATTCATCACTACTACACACGATTCTTTATCTGCATCAAGTACAACGATGTTTTCATCCTTTCTTAATTTATTTAATTTCTTGAACGTATTGTCTCTTGTATGATAAACATTGTTGGCAAATCGGGTTGTCCATGATCTAAGGTATTCATGAAGTTTCTCTCTGTTCTGAGAATTAATAACAGAGTCAACTTTTAATGCAACCGCTTCCATCTCAATTGCAATATCTCTCTTAATAAATCTATTTTTATCGGTGAAACAATGATGCAATCCAAAACTCAATAATCGAGTGTTTATATTTGAACTAGACAAATTCACAACGGGAACATATGGTGAGAAGTTATTTCTGTGAATAGCTAGCTTGAAAATTTTCTTATTCTTGCCAATAAGTTGTTGGATATTATCCTTACGCATCAACTTTAGCAAACTTGACATACTCAGTTTGTAAAATAATTGGCCACACCTTGAGATTAAGATATTCTGTAATCTATTTAACTCAACAAGGATGTTTTGTAACATACGTTCATTATCACGAAGTGTTGACTGTAAAATTAATCGCACAGCTTTCCACTCAACATTCTTATCATTAAAATGTCCCTTCACCTTTGCGAACGTTGGAGTAAAACGGTGATATAACGCTTGTGTAACAAAGCCGATGTCAGATGCTTTTCTTTGCAATTTTTCCACAAGTCTTTTCATGTCTTTAACAATGGTAGCGATCTGTTCTGGTAAAATCTTTATAAAAGTACTACTCGCCATGAATAATTAAATAAATCAGGAAGAACAACAAAATGTTAAAATTATTTTTAACGAAGCTTTTCGTAAGTAAAACTCTTACATCGTCAGGTAATAAAATATGTTAAAAAACATCAGTATATATTATAAAACCGTTAAATTCTCAAAGGGGAAACAAATATTTGCATGGGGAGTGGGGCTATAATACAAATTAATAATACAATAATTGCTTCCATTATGTTACACCATTATGATAAAGTAAAAGTCGCCTTGACTCAATTTGATCGTTTATTCTTGGTCTTAATGATTTTATAAAAAATGCTTCCAAAATCTTCCTCTTGAGACTATTGTGTGGAGCTCTGCAAATAATCCTCCACCTGAATGAATGTCCATCATTTAAAACAACATGATTGGATGGCTCAGATTTAGACGACAGTTTGTCATGCTCTGACCAACGTATAGAAGCATTTCTAACAGTCTCTCCAATATATATATATATATATATATTTCTCGATACAAGAATTATTCCTGATGGCAATAGCTTTAAAACTAGGGTGCACAGAAAAAAAAATAAACTACCAATACACTGGCACTCCGCTGTACCTGTAAGATACAAACGAAATTCTATTTATGGAGACCTACATAGAGCTTTTAAGATTTCTGATTATTTTGCAGAAGAAATTGAAAGCATAAAACATAAGTACATGAAAGCTAGATACCCTTACCGTTTTCAGAACAGTGTTATTGGAAGTTTTAATGGTCAAAAAGAGGATCAAATCATACCTGACTGGTTGTTTGAAGAGAAAAAGAAAATATATTTTACGCTCCCATACTGCCCAAAGAATGAGGAAGTTGTAAAACAATTCATCAATCATTTAAATTGTATTACGAAAGAAAGTTTTATATTTATTGTTTTATGGAAGACAAAGAAGATTAAGGACCTTTTCAATTTGAAAGATAAAACAACACACGTTGCTTGTGTTATTTATGAAGGTACCTGCACATGTGGTGAGAAATATATTGGAGAGACAGTTAGAAATGCTTCTATACGTTGGTCAGAGCATGACAAACTGTCGTCTAAATCTGAGCCATCCAATCATGTTGTTTTAAATGATGGACATTCATTCAGGTGGAGGATTATTTGCAGAGCTCCACACAATAGTCTCAAGAGGAAGATTTTGGAAGCATTTTTTATAAAATCATTAAGACCAAGAATAAACGATCAAATTGAGTCAAGGCGACTTTTACTTTATCATAATGGTGTAACATAATGGAAGCAATTATTGTATTATTAATTTGTATTATAGCCCCACTCCCCATGCAAATATTTGTTTCCCCTTTGAGAATTTAACGGTTTTATAATATATACTGATGTTTTTTAACATATTTTATTACCTGACGATGTAAGAGTTTTACTTACGAAAAGCTTCGTTAAAAATAATTTTAACATTTTGTTGTTCTTCCTGATTTATTTAATTATTCATGGCGAGTAGTACTTTTATAAAGATTTTACCAGAACAGATCGCTACCATTGTTAAAGACATGAAAAGACTTGTGGAAAAATTGCAAAGAAAAGCATCTGACATCGGCTTTGTTACACAAGCGTTATATCACCGTTTTACTCCAACGTTCGCAAAGGTGAAGGGACATTTTAATGATAAGAATGTTGAGTGGAAAGCTGTGCGATTAATTTTACAGTCAACACTTCGTGATAATGAACGTATGTTACAAAACATCCTTGTTGAGTTAAATAGATTACAGAATATCTTAATCTCAAGGTGTGGCCAATTATTTTACAAACTGAGTATGTCAAGTTTGCTAAAGTTGATGCGTAAGGATAATATCCAACAACTTATTGGCAAGAATAAGAAAATTTTCAAGCTAGCTATTCACAGAAATAACTTCTCACCATATGTTCCCGTTGTGAATTTGTCTAGTTCAAATATAAACACTCGATTATTGAGTTTTGGATTGCATCATTGTTTCACCGATAAAAATAGATTTATTAAGAGAGATATTGCAATTGAGATGGAAGCGGTTGCATTAAAAGTTGACTCTGTTATTAATTCTCAGGACAGAGAGAAACTTCATGAATACCTTAGATCATGGACAACCCGATTTGCCAACAATGTTTATCATACAAGAGACAATACGTTCAAGAAATTAAATAAATTAAGAAAGGATGAAAACATCGTTGTACTTGATGCAGATAAAGAATCGTGTGTAGTAGTGATGAATAAATGTGACTATGTTAAAAAGGTTGAGGATATGATTAATGACGGGATGCATCATAAAATATACGAACCCGCTACACATACAATGCATAAGAACTTAGCAAGTTTCCAAAGTTTTTTATATAGAGATTTTAAGGACCATCCTGAGTATGCAAATATTGCGACCTCAATCCAATCGACCAGCACGCTTCTTTGCGACAGCAAAAACACACAAGTTTGAGACCACTAAAGAAATCGAATTAAATGCTTTGACCCTTCGTCCAATTATAGATCAGACAGGAACTGCCACTTATAACGCATCTAAAGTCATATCGAAATATTTGCAACCACTTACAAAAAACGAGTATGTCATTGATGACTGTTTAAAATTTCCTGAGATTATAAAAGCAGTTACTTTAGACAGTGACGAGGAATTAGTATCGTACGATGTGGAATCCCTGTTCACAAGTATCCCCGTAGATGACACAATTGATTACATATGCGATGAAATATACTGGAAAAATATGTTAAAACCCTTGTGTAAAGAAAGTATCTTTCGCAAACTATTGAGGAAATTATCATCCGATTGTATATTTTCAGTGAATAATCGTTTAGTTAAGCAAATCGACGGTTGCCCGATGGGTGGACCCATATCAGTGGTCTTTGCTAATATCTTCATGGCCAAGATGGAAGCAGACGTCGTAAATCGCATTAATCCACCATTGTATAAACGTTATGTAGATGATACCTGTGCAAAACAAAAAAGAAACCAGCCAGATATCTTGTATGATTCCTTGAACAGTTACCATCAGAATATCAAACTGACAATGGAAATTAATCCTCCTCGCTTTCTCGATACAAGAATTATTCCTGATGGCAATAGCTTTAAAACTAGGGTGCACAGAAAAAAAAATAAACTACCAATACACTGGCACTCCGCTGTACCTGTAAGATACAAACGAAATTCTATTTATGGAGACCTACATAGAGCTTTTAAGATTTCTGATTATTTTGCAGAAGAAATTGAAAGCATAAAACATAAGTACATGAAAGCTAGATACCCTTACCGTTTTCAGAACAGTGTTATTGGAAGTTTTAATGGTCAAAAAGAGGATCAAATCATACCTGACTGGTTGTTTGAAGATAAAAAGAAAATATATTTTACGCTCCCATACTGCCCAAAGAATGAGGAAGTTGTAAAACAATTCATCAATCATTTAAATTGTATTACGAAAGAAAGTTTTATATTTATTGTTTTATGGAAGACAAAGAAGATTAAGGACCTTTTCAATTTGAAAGATAAAACAACACACGTTGCTTGTGTTATTTATGAAGGTACCTGCACATGTGGTGAGAAATATATTGGAGAGACAGTTAGAAATGCTTCTATACGTTGGTCAGAGCATGACAAACTGTCGTCTAAATCTGAGCCATCCAATCATGTTGTTTTAAATGATGGACATTCATTCAGGTGGAGGATTATTTGCAGAGCTCCACACAATAGTCTCAAGAGGAAGATTTTGGAAGCATTTTTTATAAAATCATTAAGACCAAGAATAAACGATCAAATTGAGTCAAGGCGACTTTTACTTTATCATAATGGTGTAACATAATGGAAGCAATTATTGTATTATTAATTTGTATTATAGCCCCACTCCCCATGCAAATATTTGTTTCCCCTTTGAGAATTTAACGGTTTTATAATATATACTGATGTTTTTTAACGTATTTTATTACCTGACGATGTAAGAGTTTTACTTACGAAAAGCTTCGTTAAAAATAATTTTAACATTTTGTTGTTCTTCCTGATTTATTTAATTATTCATGGCGAGTAGTACTTTTATGTACATACATTAGTTCGAAATTTATTCCAAGATCAATGCATAGGCAATTTCCCCTTAGCAGGAAGGTTGAAATACTTCCGGAAGAACTGGGAGACCCTCACGAACGACACGGAAATTTTAAACATTGTGTCAGGGTTGCAGATTCCCTTCACGACAGAACCAAGTCAGGAAAAACTCCCCCAGCCAATAAAAATGAAAAAAAGGGAAGAGAAACTTGTTTCAGAAGAAATTGGAGCAATGTTGATGAAGGGGGCCATCCGAAAAGCGTTTCATGTGAAGGGAGAATTTCTGAGCAACATTTTCTTGGTTGGGAAAAAGGATGGGGGAAACAGACCAGTCATAAATTTAAAAAATTTGAACGCATTTGTGCCTTACCAACACTTCAAGATGGAAGGGGTGCATCTTATCAAGGAAATGTTGCAGGAAAACGATTATATGTGCAAGATCGATCTGAAAGATGCCTACTTTTGTGTTCCTCTTCACCCAAAGTCACAAAGGTATGTACGTTTCCAATGGCAGGGGACCCTTTACGAATTTCTGTGCCTGTGCTTTCGACTGGGGCCAGCCCCAAGAATATTCACAAAATTAATGAAAATTCCCATTGCTATACTGAGAAGGATAAACATCAGAATAATAATTTACCTAGACGACATGCTGCTAATGAGTCAGAAATTACAGGAAATGCTCATGGCCCGGGACACATTAATTTTCCTGTTACAACACCTAGGTTTTGTAGTCAATATCCCCAAGTCTGTGTTAGAGCCAGTTCAGGAAATAGCCTTCTTGGGAATACTAATAAACTCCCAGAGTATGATCATCACCTTACCCCAAGAAAAAGTGTTAAAGTTACAGGGAAATTGCCAACAGGTCATAGACAATCCAACAATGACAATCTGGGACTTAAGCAGTCTAATAGGCAAGTTATCATCGACATCACAAGCAGTAGTCCCTGCAAACCTGCAGATAAGATATCTACAACAAAATCTAATAACAGTCTTAAGGTCACAGGGCAATTACAAAATATATGTCACACTTACTCAAGAAGCATTGCTGGAATTGCAATGGTGGATAAACAATCTAACCCTGAACAGGGGCAAATCTCTTTTGAAATCACAAAATCAAGTCATACTCCAATCCGATGCGTCGAAACTAGGTTTTGGGCTCTTTTGCAGAGGAGTTCCAATAGGGGCCAATGGTCCAAAGAGGAAACCCAGTTACACATGAATGTATTGGAATTAAAGGCGGTGTATCTGGCAACGCTCACTTACACGAAAATGTGGAAATTGCAACACATTCATTTCCAAGTGGACAATATGACAGCCCTTGCATACTTAGTCAAGATGGGGGGGAACAAAAAATGTCCAACTAATTCAGCTTTCAAAAGACTTGTGGACACACCTTTTATCTCAGAAGATCACAGTTACTGCAGAATACCTTTCTGGGGAACTCAATGTAAGAGCCGATTGGATGTCCAGGAATATTGTGGACTCCAGCGAATGGCGGCTGTCTCCGCATGTATTCCAGAAAATTTGTCAAAAATGGGGCAGACCAGAAGTAGACTTGTTTGCTTCCAGACTGTTCCATCAGTTGCCAGAATACATGTCGTGGAAACCAGACCCAGGATGCAGAGCAGTAGATACTCTCCAACAGGAGTGGAAAAATTACTACCCATACGCTTTCCCTCCATTTTCAGTAATAGGCAGGGTCTTAATGAAAGCAAAGAGGGGAAAAGTGTGCATGGTGTTAATAACACCAGCTTGGCAAACACAATCGTGGTACAGTCAACTTCTGCAAATGGTAATTGCAGATCCAATTCTGTTACCACAGAGGCAGTATTTACTGATAAATCCCCAAGGTGTCCCTCATCCTTTAATAAGAAACCATACACTGAAATTAGTGGCCTGGAAAATTTCGGGAAAATACTGGCAGGTGAAGGCATATCAGGAAGGGCTGCAAGACTTATCACAGGTGCCAGAAGAAAAGGTACAAATCTTAATTACAAATCGTCCTGGAGAAAGTGGGTTAGCTGGTGTGACAAACAACAAGTTGATCCCACTAAGTGTACTTTGAATTATGTTTTAGATTTTCTTGCTTTTCTCTATGAACAGGGATACGAGTATAGCTCTATCAATGCTCATAGGTCAGCTATTTCAGCTTATCATGAACCTGTTGATGGCTTTGCAGTTGGGAAACATCCTCGTGTTTGTGCATTAACCACTGGTGTGTTTAATGAAAGACCTTCACGGCCACGATTTGTGTTCATTTGGGATGTCCAACAGGTCTTGAAGTACTTGGACTCTCTTCCCAAAGCCTCAGAGCTATCAGATCAGGTTTTGGTTTCTAAACTTACCATGCTACTAGCATTATGTTCAGCTTCCAGAAGCTCTGAACTAAAATACCTGGATATACGTTATATGATATATACGGGTACCTCATATATATTCAATATTGCAGAGAACACCAAAGTTAGAAAAAAAGGGGAAAGTCCGCCCCAAATAGAATTTTATGAGTTTTCAGAGAACAGAAATCTATGCGTGGTTTCATTTTGACTCATTATTTGCAGATATCAAAAGTATGGCGGGGAGATAACAAGCACCAATTACTATTAAGCTCAATTAAGCCTCACAGAGAAGTAACACCTTCCACTATAGCTAGATGGGTAAAATCTGTTCTTAAAAGCTCAGGTGTAGATACGAGTGTTTTTACAGCACACTCGTGTCGTTCTGCATCGACCTCTAAGGCACAAATTATGGGGCTATCTTTGCAGGAAATTCTTCAAAGAGGACATTGGTCAGGAGAAACTACTTGGCAGAAACATTATCACAAGCCAATTGTTAATAAGGCACAGGCGTATCAGGGTAAGATTTTGAAAAGACACTCGAACGCTTTGAACTGAGGATGAACGGAACGCGGGGTTCCATTATGAAGAGGATGGGCTCGATTAACCAATATTAAATCGTATGAAAATTTTATATGAAATAAAATTTCTCAATTACGTCAGGCCGCGTAGCGGCCGCATTGTAATTGGAATTTTATGAATATGAAATTGGAATACGATTTAATATTGTCCCACCCTCCAGCCCTGTGCTCCTTCAAGAACGCCCTTGTCATTACTTTCCATTTACCTTTTAGGTAATCGCAACAACTACAATAACTACAATAACAAGCGGTAGAGAAATTTTATGTAGTTTGATGTGATCTGAAATAAAGATTTTGAGTTTAATTTGTTGCTTATTTTCTTTACTTTGTACCCCATCATAGTTTGTGAAATTATGTAGAATACGCCTGTATGTAACAGAAGATATATACCCTGTTTGGTTTCTAAAGGGTTGATTATTATTTTAGAAGAGTTTTATAGGTGGTTCCGTCCGGTTCTAATGTTCTCTTCACTTTGGGGTTCCATTATGTGCGGGAATGGGCTCGATTAACCAATATTAAATCGTATTCCAATTTCATATTCATAAAATTCCAATTACAATGCGGCCGCTACGCGGCCTGACGTAATTGAGAAATTATTATATACCTATAAGCTTTTTTTTATCTACAATAAATTTGAATGTTCCGTATGATCGATGATGCGATGATGCGATGATGCGATGTTACACGGTCGTTGTTGATATTCAACGGCGCAATACAATGTCTTCCCATTTTGGATTTTTGAATGACTGTGTTTTTAATTTTAATCAAAGTTAACTTTCCAAATATTGTTACTGTACCAATTTATTTTTTAAAATGTCTATGTTTTGTAAGGTTGCATTCATTTTCTAGTTTTTTGATTGTAATACAGAACTTCTGAGCGTTGAATAAGTTAACTGATTGAAAAAAAGAAGCAAAAATGTGTTATTGTAATTCTTTTTTGGTATATGATAAAACTCGGTGTTTGATATTCAACTCCGCTTCGCGTCGTTGAATATCAAACACCTCGAGTTAATAAATCGCGATATTCAATAAAAAGCCATGCAATATCTGTTTATTGTCTTGCGGTTATTCAACGCAGAGAATGATAAAAAAATCCAAAGATTCACGCCATTCCACCTGAGGAAAAGTTTAGCTGAAATGTTGATCTTCACTAAACTTGACTACTACATCATCGTATTCATGGAATCGCCCGAAAAATTGAAGAAATGGCTGCAAAAACTTCAGAATGCAGCAACAAGTTACGTCACCAACCACTATAGTAGAACTTCTAACACCGTCAACCTCAACTGTCTTCCGATTAAAGAAAGAATGGAGTTCTCAGCAGCAAAGAGCATACTAATCCATCTACGATGATCACTGGCCTGAACATCTGAAGAATCGGTTTCGTGAACGAAATGAACGTCTACGAAATGCAGGAAATTTTAAACGCCGACATCAAATATTTTAAACTGCCGACATCAAATATTAAGAACTCATTTCTAGACGTAACTAGCATAGCATTCAACGATTTACCAGATTTTTCTTTTAACTATGGTAAACCGACGTCAAATAAATGATTAAAACCAAGCGTTATCAAAGGGTGGATCAGAACAGTGATAAACTTTTCATCCGTTCGATGCTGCTGATGATGCGAAGCTCAAGAAGTCTTACAAAGAAAATTAACCTGGTTGACGAAACCATCGCTGAAGTCACCAGGCGTTGTTAAACCATTGTTGTTGAATATTTATGTATATATTTTATAAAAAATTTTATTATTTTGTAAAAAGAAAAAAAAGAAAATAAGTAAATAAATGGTTAAAAAAAATAATTAACCAGATAGCCTCTTCAGTTCCTTAAGGTGTTGTTATCAATGAGGATCCTGCGAAAGAGGTCCTAGAGCATTTCAAACCCCCATTTGTGCTACGGAAGACGTAATGACAGGAACCGCTTTACTAGACAACCAGACATCATTCCTACTCTTTCACTGAGTACTAAGCATAGAGGAGTGTTATAGTCGCTGGCATCACTCGCTCGGGGATTGAACTCGCGACCTCCCGAATAGGAAGCGAACACTCAAACACACCATCACAAGGCTACCAGTCGGTCGGTTTTCAACAACTATTGTATTGCGGGTTTCTTCTTTAACATTTTTAAGGACTTGGTTCCAATGCCAGTGTGGATATGGTTAACATTGATGAACGTGTATTTCGAATGTGTGATTTCAGATGAGTGCATTAGATCAAATATTATGAAAGGAGAATTCTAAGTGTTCCATGTTTCCATTTAACAGGAGCGAAGGAGTGCCAACTGAGTTAAATATTATTATGAGTAAGTTCTGAACATTTTTTTCTGATTTTTCTTTTTTCAGACATTCAGAATTAGAAAGGATTTCAAAAAGTTCATTTTACAAAAGTTTTGTTTGAATGTTTCATAAACACTTTATTTAGCAATCGTTTCGGCCATTTTAGCAAATTACAAAATATCCTTAATATTAGTACCCCCTAGAGATAGTCACATGTCTTAGAAGTTTCACCACATGAAAATAAGATTTCAGTTTGAAACTCAATTTTTCAATGTTAGATTTTTTTTAAATCATTCTCTTCCAGAATGTTTTTCTAAAAAACATTAGTAATATATCTAAAACCTTAAAGAAAATGAACTGATTAGTAGAACTAAGGATTGCAGCTAGATATCTATATACCAAGTATACCAAGTATATACCAAGTTTCAACGGGAAGTGAATGCACGCAAGTACAGTCTAAGGTTTTATTTTATTGGTTGTTATATGGAAAAACTTGCATAAACTTCCTAACTTAAAGGTCTTTTATTGAAATGCTAACGGTGGAGACCTTACAAAATATGATTGGATTACGCTTAGGCTGGATTTAAGTATCACGGTGTCTAGTCTAGCTGTAGTACATACGCTGATTAAAAATTGATTCATTCATTCATTCATTCATGCATTCATTCATTCATTAATTCGCGTTCGATAAGAAAAGATCTCCTGCACACCACGCATATTAGTAGATTGTGACGTCATGTTTGGTAAATGTGTTCCCTGTTTCAATTCTTGCATCATATCTACGATATTATAATCGAGATAAAAAGGAACTGCAACTCAATAAATAATCGTTATCTAGTATCGAACTTTTATAAAAAGGCTTCATAACTTCTATAAAACTCAATTTCAAGCTTTTGTGCGGATTTTTCCAACACAAAGATGTGATATGTTCCGAAATTTAAGTGATGCAATAACTTCACACCATGCATATATCATCGGTTGAAAATTTATTTGACCTAATCATCAAACATCCGAAATCCTAATCTGTGAATTATTTTTAAAACGCGCTAAATTCTTTTAACACTTCCTTCGCTTGTTGTTTTTCTTTTATCGTTTTCTATTTTAATCTTCATATCTTTGATTATTTCTTTATCTCTTGTTGCAATTAATTTATTGTATTGAACCTTATCCGATTTAACACCTGTTAGTCTTAAAGGTTGTAACCGCCTGAATATATGTTGGCCTCTACGTGTTCAATGATAGGTTAGTACGACTCAACAAAGACAACACCATTCAAGGGGTAAAAGGAGAAATATCCATAGACTGGGAAAAAACAATAAAATATACAGAAATAAGGTAAGTATTGATTTTGCATATTAATCATTTTGTGGGACGTACGATACAATATGACTTGTAATGAATTCACATTCCCTACTTCATATTCAATCGGCCAATTGAATACATATCAAGGTTTTTTGCCTGTTGATATGACAAACCTATAGAAATGCTAGAGAGGACTAACTTTTTATTATTTTATTCTAGAATGTCAATTTATTGGTATATCTTGTTGCTCGCAATGACCATCACGCAGATCTGTTGCATATTTTTTGGTAGCACAAGGCATGGAAGAAAAAAAGAGGCAAGTTGATTTGTCGTTATGGCAATATTAGCACTGGATTAGCCTAAACAATGACAACTTTCATTGGGTAACAGAGGCAACTTTTTCGATAGATAAATCGCTTTCTATGATGTCAAAGGCCAATTGGTCTTCGAAAACACAAAATAATGAAAGAAACATTGAAGACACATTGCCACTTGCGAAGTTAAGGAAACATATCTTTTGATCAAAAGATGATCAATTGTTTGTTAGCAAAGCTATATACTCAGGAGGTATTCAATAATGTTTTCCAAATTTTTTCTAAAACTCAATATGATACAAATAAAGACAGGAAGATTGGGAATAAAAGCAAACTAAAATAAAAATAATAATAATCCACCCCTTGAATACAGAAAAAGTTCTTCATCAAAGGTGTTTCTGTTAAATAAATCTTTCTGTTTTATAATTCTTTAGAAATAGTGGAAGATGTAATACAATAAAAAGTTTGAATATACACGAGATATTGAAACAAAGACCCTCTCATGATATTTTCAGCTATCCAGACCATAAAAAGGCCTGTTGTTTAGTCTACATGATCTTCTGTTGTTGTTTTGTTGATGAATTTCCTTGTTCGCTAGAAGACAGGTGAAGAGATTTTCCCATTCTTTAATACTTAGAATGATCTCTTCTCTTTCTTATGTATCCATCACTATCTGCTCTTTCTTTTTGAAAAAAAATGATGAAAGGTAAAATGAAATATTAGGGTAGTAATTAAAAGTAATTTTCGGGTTATTTCGGCCGGTTATTATTATTAAATTATTTATGAATTTTCTTTGTAAATTAAATTAGGATTATCCCTCCCTCTCTCCTTCTCCTTAATTCTCAAAATTCATAAAGCTGAAAATATGGATTCGCTGAGGTACAATGATATCGTTGTTGAGTAACAACAAAAGCAGACACCTGACGTGGTAACATAAAGAAGAGAGAAGTCATTCATGAATCATAAGCAGAAAATGTAACTACCATAAAAAATTTACCATCATTGAAAAAAAAGAAGTTTCCTCCTTTGCTTTATTATTGATACCATTAAAATGAATTTTAATTTGAAGTCAAATGGAAGAACAAAGAAATTGAAAAACAATGAAAAACTTATCTTACATAATGAAATTCTCCATTAGTTTCAAATAAGACTTCGTGAATTCGTTTTGCGAATCATATTGAGCTAAGAATGGGAAAAGTTCATCTGCAACATTTGGTATTTGTTTGTATGGCGAGGGTGGCGTTAATTTGGCATTCTGACGTCATCTCTTTCGTAGGGCTTGACAGGTTCTATGAAAATAGAAAGGGAATTAAAAATTGTTGCCAATGTCATTGTTGTTATTAAAGTCTATGTCAACCGATTTGGCAGTTCGAACATTTTTTATGATTACTAAGTCAAAATAAATGATTTTAAAACAATTTTTTTTGCATCGTCAAGAGCACAAAAAGCACAATTTTATAAACGACTTTTTGGGAAAAAAAATTAAAGTTTTAAAGTTAAAATACACCTTTCCCGTAATTGATTGCGCAATATTTTTATCATGCTCTACCTCGTTTTCAATATGCTATACCATGACAACCGAATCTCCCGTGCTCAATCATTAACACTATCACAATCATTACACTAATTGCTCATTACTGAAATGTGTCCCGTGCCATTCTGTTACCATATCAACCTTTGCGAAAACGAGGCGGAGTATGGTAAAAAGTATTGCGCAATCAATTACGGGAAAGGTGTATTTGCGTTAGAAGAAAGCAACTTTTTTTCTAGTACACCAAAAGCGTTGAAACTTACACAGGAGCGAGATCAACCTTTCACAAAGACGTTTACAAAATTTTATAACAAAATCTTTATTTTATCGGAAGTTCACAGCCCAAATATGGGACCCGGTAGAGCCCTAACAATATCTGATATTTTGCCATAAACCGGGGGTTAGATTATTTGTTATGACTGCGTTTAATAATTATTTGGTCGATTAAAGGCAATTAAATATTTTATACAGTGTGTTTCAAAATGATTGCAACGGAAATTTTAAAGTTGTTTTTCTCAGTAAGTATATCGAATTTTGAAATAATTTTTACATCAATCGAAAGCCCTTTTTGAGATCTTTCGCCAAGTATATTTTTGTGAGAAATGAAAAAGTGGTTTTCGAGAAAACAAAGAAAATGTCTTGGAAAAATGTCATTAAATTTTTAATGGTCGATTAAGACGTGAATGAAAAGAAACAAGTTATTCAAACAATGACGTTGATTTAGAAAGTAATTTAAGTTAAAGCTGTGTGTTCACGAGAAAATATTTATTTCATGGAAGAAAAATGATGCAAGCATTTGTCAGTGGTTAGAACATTCTTTTACTAAAAGCAGTACAACATTTTCAAAAGTCATCAAAACGACGAAATTCAATAAAACTGACGTTAGTTTCCTTCAACGTGTCGACCTCCATTGGCGATACATTCTCTGGCGCGGATTTCCATGGCCCTGACTGCATTGGCTATTGATTGAGGAGTTAAACTTCTTGCCTCATTTACAATTCTTAATCTTAACGTTGCAAGATCTTGCGGAGGCGTAACAAAAACCTTTTGTTTAAGCCAGCCCCATAAAAAAAAGTCACACGGTGTGAGATCTGGTGATCTTGCTGGCCACTCAACATTGTGTCCCATCGCAATTACCCTAGGACCAAATACTTCCCTTAGGCGATTTCTTACTTGCCGAACTCTGTGCGCCGTTGCTCCATCTTGGATCCACCATAGCAAATTTTGCTGGTGTTGCAATGGAACGTTATAATTCCTTTGAAGTTGCGGAAAGACATTTGTATTCAGCATATTCAGGTAGGTTCTGCCGTTTACATTCCTGTCGAAGAAATAAGGACCCAATAAAGTTCCGTTTCCGCAAATTCCTGCCCACACATGCAACTTTGCCCGACTGAAATTTACATCGAAATTTGCGTCCCGAGGAGCTTGACCTTTAGGAGCATGACCTTTAGGAGCATACACACGAACATTCTGGCTCGAAACTTTTCCGTCCATGCCAAAAGCCGCCTCGTCACCAACCACAAGGTTTGCCAGAAAGCGGTTATTCTGACAGGAATTTAAGAACCATTGTGCATATCTCAAACGTCGAGGATAATCTGTTTGTAAGAGAGTGTGACGTTTGTGCGTTTTGAATGGATGAAAACGCGTGTGATACGATTGAAACCTGAAGCAGACAAAGCCAGATTATTTCGGCGACAAGTTGTTTGATTGTTGTTTTGGAGTTCCGCTCTTACTGCTTGGATATTTTGCGGTGTTCTCACTGATCTTCTCCTCCCACTTTTATCTTTGTGAAGATTTTTGGTAGTGCCATGTCTTAGAAACTTTTGCACATTTCTTGTAATTGTTGACTTTCTCGGTACATTTCGTCCGGGAAACTGACGAGCAAATTCAGCTAACACAACGTTGCAATTCTTTGTTTCAAGATAACGTTGCACTAAAAATGTGCGTTGCTCAACAGTTAGATGTGCCATGTTATGTTTATGTTACCAAATAATGTTCACGTTTCTTCATAGCTTTACTAAGAAACTACGCAATTTTCTCAAAAAATGTTATTTTTTAATATCAATTTGGGAGTCTCAGCGCAAAAATAAAATTTCTATGGATTTAGAGCTCTGAAACAATAAGCACGATGTAATTAAACGACGTCTTAATCGACCATTAAAAATTTAATGACATTTTTCCAAGACATTTTCCTTGTTTTCTCGAAAACCACTTTTTCATTTCTCACAAAAATATACTTGGCAAAAGATCTCAAAATGGGCTTTCGATTGATGTAAAAATTATTTCAAAATTCGATATACTTACTGAGAAAAACAACTTTAAAGTTTCCGTTGCAATCATTTTGAAACACACTGTAGATACACGTATCATGTATTTAAGAGAGGCAAGGGAATTCTTTAGACAATTAGATGTACGGATTAGAAAAATAAAAAAAATGGATGACAAAAAAATTTCAGTGTTTTTGTCTTTGCGTATGACACTTAAGTTTTACAAATACTTATCCAAAAAAATCGCTTTCATAATCAACATCATCGTCTGTGTCGCTGTCATCAGATTCATTACCCAATTCAATTATGAATCTTTCCGTTGGTTGAGTCGTCAACCAATTCTACAGTATGTTCTAAAATAAGAGGGCCTCGGACTTCAAGTGGCTGTAGTCTTTGACCTAGTCAATGAATATGAAAATTTTTAGGTCAATATGAAGCTTAGGATATTCTCTTTCCAATGGATAAATTTTATCAAATTTTAATACAACAGAAAATATTAGAGATTTTACCATGACACCATCGACTTTTGAGCTTAATCATCAATTAAACTGTTTTACAAAAGAAGCGTGCATAAATAATTGCAGTAAAAAATAATTGTCAAACCAGTTTATTCTTCAAAGCTCTGTTTACATTTAGTGGAAGCTAGTTTTTATTAGAAAGAGAAAGAGAACAGTGTCAGAGATTCTTTTTAAGAAATGAACATTTTTGAAAGCTCTTCCACGCAAAAATGAAAATGTCCGGAATATGTCATGGTAAAAAGTTAATGTAAAACACAATAAAAATGAGTTTCAACGAGGAATGTTAAAATATTAAAATGATCGATTGCTACAAAGCCAAGGATAAAAATATCTTTGTTTCAACCAAAAGATATACATAATAACCCAAAATTTATTCAATTCAACTTTCGTCCTTCAATTTTGTTTAAATCTTAAAAATATTCAACATTCAATGTGGGATCCACCTCTTTGAATACAAAAATCAACCTTTTCCTGCATAGCTCGAAAGACACTCCTAATTTCAGCAGGTTTCTGACGAAGCAAATTGAATTCATCCACAATTCTGCGCCTCAAATCAACAAGATCTCGTGGAGGTGTCCAATAAACCTTTTGCTTTAGACATCCCCAAAGATAAAAATCACAGGGTGTTAAATCAGGTGATCGGGGTGGCCATTCGGTGGCGGTACCAAGAGCAACAATGCGATTTTGAAATTTCTGTTGCAATAGATTCTTTGTGGCATTTGCTCTATGGGCGGGTGCACCATCTTGAAACCACCACAAACCATCAAAGACCGAACCATATTTTTGGTAGTTATGAGCACAACCAGGGAAAGCAAACCTTTGCAGCATATGCCTGTACGTAGCACCATTTACACGACGATTGAAAAAGTATGGACCGATGATGGTCCCATTTCCACATAAGGCTGCCCATACATGAAGGCTCTCACGACTATCACTCCTTTCGTAAGTGAAATCGTCAGGGCGTTGACCTTTGGGGGCGTAGCAGCGAACCCAATGATTTGACACTTGACCACTCATGTGAAAGATAGCCTCATCCCCAATGACAACGTTTGATAAAAAACGTATATTTCTAGACCTTGGTGAGAACCACCGGCAAAATCTTAATCGTCTGGCGCGATCCACGTTTTTCAACTTCTGAACCATGGCTATTTTGTATGGATGCCATCTCAAATCTTTTCTTGTAATGTTGTTAAATGCCGTTTTCGTAATACGAAGAGGGTTTCTTCTGCAGGATACACCTGGTTGCTGATTTTGCATTAGTTGACTTACAGCATTTATATTTGCAGGAGTTCGAGCTGTTCTTCGTCTTCCACTGTTGCCCTTATTACGGTTATGACTGGTACCAAAATTCTCATATTTAAAAAAATTTCTTTGGATCGTTGATTTCGACGGTGGTTGTCTGTTTGGGAAAGCCACTGCAAATGCATTCCTCACATTGACGTAACTTTTGGTTTCATACCACTTTTTAACCACGAACACTCGTTGGTCATTTGTTAACTGTACCATACTTGTCACTGCAATATTTTTCCCCCTCACAAAGCTAAATTCTCTTACAGAAAAATGATTTTTTTTGAAAAAAAATAAGGCTGTTAACACACTCTCAGAGGATTTTCGTGAAACTTTTTAAACATTTGTGTCTTTGTTACACCAAATCTTTTGCACTTGTTGAATTGCAAAACAAAAGAGTAATTGGTCGTAAATTCCACATTTAATTGATGATTAAGAGTTCAGAAACCGTGACGAAAGTTTAAATCAATGATTTTAAGTCAAATTTTAATTTTAACTTAGGTAAAGTGTATATTTTCGAAAAGCTTATTTTATTTGCTATTTTTTGGTGTAAAAATTGCAAGGTTTAGTTGGATATTCCAAAAGTTTTACTTCTCTAAATGCGTAGACCCTCTTATTTTAGGACATACTGTAGAGGTTTAAGCACTCATAAACAAAAAAGAATTAACAAAAGGCGGTAAGAGAATTGACACCTCATGGTACAGTGTGTTTAGATAGATAGATAAGTATATTTCTGTCGATTATAAGTTTACAAGGTTCTAATATATTCCTTACAACAAGCTGCAAAGTGTTAAGTATATTATACATGCGTAAAAGAATATCATACAAGTTCATATTCTCGTAAACTCATAAAGAAACAAGGAAAACTCGCAGAAGATCAAGGTGATCTTATCATCGAGAACCTTTTATGCTAGTTCTTGTTGAGACATTTCAGAATTTGATTACGTAAGAAATTTGTTTACAATTTATCTTTAAAAGAGTAATTGGTCGTAAAATAAAACGCGTATTAAAAATATTGTTCCATGTTGTCAGAGTGCTGGAGGAGCATAACCTTAAGTTTATGCTTAAAATTTATATAGGATTTGCAATCCTGTAGGGTGTCTTTTGGTACAATGAGTATGTTCCACAAATGTGGATCACGAAAAGATATGTTAAATTGACTAAGTTTACTGCGACAATACGGCTCA
This sequence comes from Turritopsis dohrnii, assembly GCA_027922465.2. Lineage (NCBI taxonomy): Eukaryota > Metazoa > Cnidaria > Hydrozoa > Anthoathecata > Oceaniidae > Turritopsis > Turritopsis dohrnii. The sequence continues at coordinate 87,779 of BQMF02000669.1, read as the reverse complement.
CATAATATTCTCGCAAATCTGGTTGTGTATTTACTCGCTACTTTAATAGTATATAAATGGTGAAATGTGGACGGCGCAGTTTTAGTTTTGCATTTATACATAAGACATAGAATTTGATAAACGTTAATTTGATAGATAGTGAAAGTTTTGAGATCGTCAAAAAGTGGTTTAACATTTGCATTACGGTTTTTGTAATGTATAACACGCATAGCATTGTTTCATAATGTTTGGAACGGAAATTTAAAAGCTGTTTTTCAAATGAATATACCAAATTTCAAAATAATTTTTACATGAATAGAAAGCCATTTTCAAGTTCTTTTGGCTAATATGTTTACGTGAAAAATGAAAAAGTGTTTTTTGAAAGAATCAGGAAAATGTCTTGGAAAAATGTAATTAAATTTTTAATGGTCGATTAACACGCAACGTGCTTATTGTTTCAAAGCACTCAATCCATTCAAATTTTGACTTGATAATGTAACTACATTACGAAAAACTTCGTTGAAAAAGATACAGTGTGTTTCGTAATGTTGGAAATGGAAATTTTAAAGCTGTTTTTTTAAATGAATATACCGAATTTCAAAACAATTTTTACAACGTTGGAAAGACATTTTGAAGTTCTTTCGGATAGTATGTTTTTGTGAAAAATGAAATAGTGGTTTTTGAAAAAATAAGGAAAATGTCTTGGAAAAATGTAATTAAATTTTTAATGGTCGATTAAGAAGTGAGTGAAAAGAAAAGATTTTTTGAAACAATGACAGCAATTTGGAAAACAATAAACAAATTTAAGCTGTGTGTTCACGAAAAACGTTTAACTTTTATGTTTTTAAAGATCAATTTGGGGGTCTCAGCGCAAAGGTAAAATTAATAAAACTTTGTATGGATTTAGCGCTTTGAAACAATAAGCACGATGTAATTAAACTACGTGTTAATCGACCATTTAAAATTTAATTACATTTTTCCAAGACATTTTCCTTATTTATACAAAAACCACTTTTTCATTTTTCACAAAAATGTACTAGCCGAAAGAGCTTGAAAATGGCTTTCCATTGATGTAAAAATTATTTTGAAATTCGGTATATTCATTTAAAAAAACAACTTTAAAATTTTCATTTCCAACATTACGAAACACACTGTACAGTGTGTCCACCAGAAAGTGGGCACCTTGTTTAAAACACAAATAACTTTTCGAATTTTCAACAATACAATGCGGTTTTTATACCGTTGGATAGAGGATTTTTTGAGCTTTCCAAAAATATAAGTTGTTACTTATAGAAATTTTTATTTTAAAGAATATTAAGTATTTTTTCTTTCGACACGGTTGTTAATTTTGTAATGATCAATAAAACAGACTTTTAACGAGCAATTAACCTTTTGTTTCGATGAAACAACCGCTGTTGGTGGTATTGTGCTAATTTTGTCACGAAACTTTTTGAAAAGACACAGACTTTTTTTCATTGTGTAAACTTACCTTAAAATTTTTATTATGATTTAATAATTTCATATTCCAAACGCACTGCCAAAATCTTTATAAGCGAGAAAACAAACTTTTTATGAAATTCATTCAATCATAAGAAGAAAGTTTCATGAGTCAAAAAGTTATGTAGCTGTTAGTCAGGATTTTAGACAACAGTTTCTGGGTAGAAATCCACCAACAAAAAGCACAGTTCAAAGTTCTTAAATCGTTGTAAAGGCGTTTTAGAAATGAAACTTCATGTTTCAAGCCTGTAAAAACGTAAAGTTTCCCTTGTATAAACGCAGCTTTATTACAATATTTTAGCTTTTTATGATTTCCCATGTTAATCGAGTCATTAACTCCTATTCAAGCAAGCGTTAATTGATCATTATTGATTTAATGTCATGGTTTCATGGTAAAATCGATTATATTTCCCGAAAAATTGTTTTTTCTATGAAAAAGGTCATATATTTAGAAAGAGCAAAAAATTTTCTTTCTGTTAATATAAAAATTGAAAAAAACAAGGACGAAAAACAAAAGATATACTTATTGAAAGTTAGGTGCCCACTTTCTCGTGGACACACTGTACAGGGTGGCCCAAAAAAAAGCCTACCCTGGTTTAAATAGATAATTCAGCCAAAAATATTTACATTGAAATTTTGATTCTTATACCATTCGAAAGAAAATTTTATAAGCTTTCTAAAAATATATGATACGTATCTTCAGCATTATTACTTTGCGAGAAAATCAGATTTTTATCTTTCACTCAAAGTAATTAAGATTTAAAGATCAATTAAAACACTTTCAAAATAGAAATTAATGATACGTTAAATTACAAAGTAATAAACACAACAAAGAAAACTAATAAAAAAGTAAAACTAAGGGTAATGTCCTTCTACGTGGTGCCCATTTCTTTGAATACACAACACAGATCTCCTTCTCATTTCTCTTATTGAGTTTTGGATAAATGGAGTTTGTGTGAGTTGTGTACATGCATCTTGAATTCTTCTTCTTAAATCAGCAAGGGTTGCTGCAGGTGTCTGGTAAACTTTGCCTTTCAGATAGCCCCAGAGGAAAAAATCAAGCGGGGTCAAGTCAGGGGAGCGTGCAGGCCATTCTGTATTCTGCCCAATAGCAATTACATTTCTGCCAAAAATTTGACGCAGTCGATTGGTAACATTTCTTGTACGGTGAGCTGGAGCTCCATCTTGGGCCCACCAAACAGAATTGAAAAGAACAGGATAGAATCTCTGCAAATTTGGCAACGCAAATGTATCAACCATCTGTAAGTAGGACCTTCCATTAACGTTCCCATCAAAAAAGTAAGGCCCGACAAGTGTTCCGTTCCCACAAATTCCTGCCCATACTGTCAGCTTACGACGATCACTTGACACATCAAATTGAAATGCAGGGGGTTACCTTTTTCTGCATACATTCGGACGTTATGGTTATTTACCTGTCCATTTAAAGCAAATGATGCTTCGTCACCAATCACTAGGTTGTACAAAAACCTTGGGTTATGGTATTGATTTTCAAACCATTGGCAAAATCTGACTCTTCTCACAGAATCTCCTTGTTTTAGCTCATGCCGGGCATGCATTTTGAAGGGATGCCACCTTAAATCATTTTGAACAATCCTCTGAAAAGTTGAACGGCTTACTGGAATTCCATTCCTCCGTGTACTTACTCTAGGATTGGCAACGAGAGCATTTCTTACAATATTCACATTCTGAGGCGTGCGAGAAGATCTACGTCGACCTGAATGTCCCTTATTCATGTTAAGACTTGTACCATTTTGCTGATATTTTTGAATGTTCTTGTGTATCGTTTTCTTGCATGGAGCGGCACGCCCGGGAAACCGTTGGCGGAATGCTTCCCTAACAGCAATGTAGCTTTTTGTTTCATGATATTTTGTTACCACAAAGACTCGTTGCTCCACTGTCAACTGCATTTTCAACCTCTTTAACATGCAAAAACATTTGTTTGATTTTTTAAGTCAAAACATTTGACGGACACGTCATATTTCATTGTCCTTTTCATTACTTTGTAATTTGTGTTTATTACTTTGTAATTTAACGTATCATTAATTTCTATTTTGAAAGTGTTTTAATTGATCTTTAAATCTTAATTACTTTGAGTGAAAGATAAAAATCTGATTTTCTCGCAAAGTAATAATGCTGAAGATACGTATCATATATTTTTAGAAAGCTTATAAAATTTTCTTTCGAATGGTATAAGAATCAAAATTTCAATGTAAATATTTTTGGCTGAATTATCTATTTAAACCAGGGTAGGCTTTTTTTTGGGCCACCCTGTATATGTTTTTAATGTGTTTTAAAATAATGTATTCATTCAAATAATTTATTAATTTTATCTTTGCGCTGAGACCCCCAAATTGATATTAAAAAACATAAAAGTTTAATCGATTTTCTAAAATCATTTATTTTGACTTAGCAATCATAAAAAATGTTCGAACTGCCAAATCGGTTGAGATAAACTTTAAATCATTTCATATGAAAATCAAAATGCTTTCATTCAAATTGTGAATAGACATGGTTCGACAGCGTGTATTAGAGTTACAGTGAAAGTTAGGGTAGTGAAGATCAACTCTGCTTACTGATGAGACCATAGTTAGCAAATTGTCAACAGCTGCAAAGTCCATGCTTCATAAGCTATTCTATTCTATTTATTGGAAACATCTAATACAGATTACACCAACCCGTTTACTTAGCTATATTTGGGTTTTTTGTTCAGAATATAATATTTCATATTTCCTTGCTTGTTATTTCAACTGATCTGGAAAACTGAAACTATCAGACCTTGAAACTATCGAACTTCGACTTGAATTAAAATACTTTTCCCGAACTGCAAATGTAATCCATGAAAATTTATCTTTGCATCAATCAATCAATCAACAATGGAAATTAGAGCGATAAAAAATCACGTCACGTTTTCGATGTCAGGAATGAACGAAAGGATTTTAAATTTAAAAAAGATTTCAAGTTGAATAGCGTCTCTGTGAACATTTAGTAGTTAATGATGTCATATTTGCAACCAAGTCATAAAAAGCTGATGACGTCATAATGTTTTTTCTCTAACTGTTTAGGTTGCGTCGGTGCGTAGCGATAAAATTCAACGATCGATACCGTACTATTATCCTGGTTGTCTGTTCAAGAAAAGTAAAGATGAATCCATGCAATACATTTGGCGCAAGATTAAGAAGGCGAAAAGAGGGCGGTACATAAACAAACGCCATCGCCCATACTACATTTAGAATTCCATGTAGATTAGCTGGTGGCCGTCAACATCATCCACTTTACTACTTGTTTGAAATGATTTTATACTAATGCTTCGATGTCTTTGTTTTTAAATAGTAGGTTTTGTGAATTTTTTTGATCTGGGATCAAATAGAGGCTGGTTTTGACATTGAAAAAATTTTGTGTTTTCTATTCCCACCCAAGGTATCCACTCATTTAATACATCTGCAGTCACTGACAGGAAGCAGGAAAATATTTTGTTAAGAGAAATTTTCCCTCTAGGGCTTCCGTGATATCCAAAGAGATTGGTTTTGAGCAGATGCCATTTCACCTTTTATTAAGATCATACGAAAAATAAAGATTGTTTTAGTAATAACACTTTACTTGAGTTGAACCAACTTATAATTTCCAGTTCTTTTTCATGAACGGAACGACAAAAACAACACTTGACGTCGATTTTGACGTCATGACTGGTGTTTGTCTGCGCAAACAAGCTGACCAGCGTAACCACAAACAGCATTAAGCAGATGTTTGAAGTTGACAGTCGTGTGGTTAAAGAGCGTGTGTGTTGATAAATGTGATTAGATACTGTTACAACGTTGAATGACTGGTTAATTTGTTGTTTCCTGTATTATAGCTAGAAAGAAAACTTAAGCTCCATCATTAAAACTGCAATTAAAATTATTCGACCCGCCATTATTTATTCACTGATTACTCCTTATCGAATGATGAACATATCCTTTCTTACGAGCGCATTTTAACGTCATTAATCGACGCCTTCTCCATACACCGAAATACTTATGAGGCTTGGGACATTCATACACGGCCATAAAATAATTAATGACTTTTGTAATTCCATTTGCAATAAACATGCAACAGCAATGAATAATGAAATGCACAAGAAAAACACTTAGGTTTTATTTACCATAATGAAAAAGTTTTGATGCAGATCCAAGTGTGTTTTGACTGAAAACCACAGTTAAAACCAAAATTATTTTAAAGAAATGTATGCGGGTGGTTGTTAGTATGTAACGCAAACAAATTTTCAATAGTTATTTAACTCCATTTTATTAATGAAAAATGATGAATGATGCTTTCCATTGGAAGACAAACAATAATACCACGCGTGATTGTTAAACACTTACAGTCAGCTGAAATCACACATATTTTTTTTATCTGTTTTTGGCAAAATAAAAAGAGGGAAGCTTGATTTGAAAACCACAAATTATTCTGTTTACCATATTTTCGTGGTCTGAAGAAGTATAAATCACAGGATAGGTTGAACACTAAAATCAGCAAACCTCGAACTGCAGGCGGTAAAGAGGAAAACCAAACTACTTCTAACTACTTTCTTGTAAAACTCTTTGTGATTAATTTCCTTCAAGACGATAATCAAAATGGAGGTATGTAGATTATTTCTGATTCACGGGTTATTTAGTTAAAGATCATAAGTTGCAGAATCATAAAGATGATATTCATCGACGACACTCTGATAAAGAAAAAATGTTAATGAGTAAATGATCTTAACATATTCATTTTGTAAAAACTCGTGAATAAATGTGATTGGGTTTTAGATGATTTTGATGGTACTCATAACCTTATCCAGTACACTTGCGTTTCCGAAAAAGACCCGCTTCAATTCCAGTATCAAGGTTGTTGATTATTCAAAGGAGAAAAAATCAACAGAAATAAAGTTCATTAAAAACATGAAAGATTCTAAATTCGATAAGATTAATTCTTCAAAAGTAAATGTTACAGACCTTCAGATCAAGAAGAATGATTTCAACAAACAAAGCCAACGAGACAATACAGAAGACCTCGAAAAGAATTTCGTTAAAGTTCCTATCAAGTTTGCAAGGGCTTTCATTCCAATGGTAAACTTCTTTCAAGATATGTTTTTAAGGAAACAAGAAAAAAAACTTGATGTCATCGAGGTAGCACGTGGATTTGGAGATGAAAGCGAGCCTTGCAGCACGCGTTGTGCTACCTGCATGTTTGAACATGGGGTATCGTGTAATATATGTGAGTTCCAAATACCAGGGTGTTACGGTGAATGCTGCGCTCCATGATTTGACGAAGTCGTACTTTTGACGAAGTCGTACTTTTGACGAAGTCGTACTTTTGATGAAGTCGTACTTTTGATGCGGTTCTAATAGATTTTCATCTTATTTTGGTTTTACATTATCTTATCATTTTTCTAGCTGTAACATATGTAAAATTCAACGTGTAAATTTGTAACGGATATTTTTGTTCTTCTTAAAAGTAAACGAATAGAGGTGTTTCAAAAATCGATGACTGACTCAACAACTAGCTGCCCAAATAAAATGACTGACTCAACAACTAGCTGCCCAAATAAGATAACGATATAGAACTGTCAACAAACAACTAGCTGCCTAGCAACTTGTGAGTGATTGCTGAGACTTTATTCCAAAACGAGTTTTGTCTCACGTAAAGAATAATGTGTCTTTACACGATGTTACGGTAGCAGCAAAAGCGATTACCGTTTGAAACACCCTTGGAGTACTACTAGCAGTACTACTTCTTTTCCTCCGGCTGTAGGGCCAGTTTAGCCTATGCTTTAGAATCTGCGAAATTCTCTTCACGAAAGTATGTAAAATCGTAATGAATGCACACAAGCTAGGATGTTTTAAAAGCTTATTAAAACATTCTATAAAGTACTTTTAAAAGAAGATTTCACCCCTTATCTTACCCCTAAGGAAAATGAAAAAGAAGATTCCATTTTTTTAATTTGAACTATCACTTTTATATTCAGTTTCGATTTTGTTGTCAGTATAACCTATCAGGGAAAGCTTTACCTTAATAGGAGAAATTTTGGCGCGGAGAAAATTTGGCGCAATTGGCGCAAAATGCCAAAAATCGCCAAATTAAATCCGCGCTAAATTTAACTTTTTTCTGGCTGCGCCAAATTAAATCCGCGAACTTTAGTCACTTTTCCCCGACTAAATTTTTGAAATCAGTCACTTTTCCCTGACTAGTTATTTTCAATATAAGAAGAAAATAATCAAAATATTACAATAACACGTCTGAGCTATTGTACATCTTATCAGGGAAAAGATATTTCTTTTTTCTATTTTCTTTTGGCTCACGCCTTTCTGTTTACATGCCTACAGCAACCTTAACACGTTTTACTCCTCACAAAAAGATTATAATTTGTACAAGTTTAAGCATGTATCATTGTCGGATTTTGGATTGGCTTATCTTCTTTAATATATCCGCTTGCGGTTATTAAAATTAACCAAAGGTGAATAAGTCAGAAAATCCGTTGTTTTAAAGCGAGGAGTGGGTTTCTATGAGTTTCGTAAATTAATTGTTACGTCACAGCAAAGGGTGGAAAAAAGTATGCACTTCCTCTTTTTTTGTTACGTACGAAATCCATAGGTACCTTAACTGATCGTTGCTTTGGAAATAGATAACTCTCCACAAATTGGACTTTATAAAACTTATTGGATTTCTAGAGAAATACACAATATGTGGATCATTTCCTTCGTGACGAAACTTTGCATGAGTTAAGGCGGAATTGCATTATATTTATCATGGCGCGTCATCAAATAATAAATTTTGAAATTCAAAATTTTATAAGAAGAAAGTCTATTTGTTTGTGAATAAGTAGGTAAAACACCGAACATATTTATGCAATAAATGTTTTGAAAGAGATTTTCAAAATAGAATTACGTGCCTGTGTTACGTTCATAATTATTTATATATTCATATTTATAGTATATTTTCGGTAAGGGAACTTTGAAGACTCTAAAAGCGCGGAAAGGAGAATGATTCATTTATTTTTTTGTTTTTATTTCAAATGAAGAAAATCTTCTGAAGATGAATGTAAGACGTCTGGTCGAGGATCAAATTTTTATTACCATTTGTCGAAAAGGCAAGAAACCCTGAGTTCGAGGTTGGCCAAGTTTTAGGACCTCTAAATGAAACTGTTTCACAATGTTATTTACGGTAGCTACGAACGGTTTAATTGAAGGTTGACACACACTGGAAAGTGTGCGTCCGTAGTATAGTAAGAAAATCACCTGTGAAAGGCTGGTGAATTAAAACTTTGAAATAACAAATAAAAATAACCAGAAAATGCAAACACTAACACACAGATGTTACACCGACAAAATCAACAACAAATGTAGTAATTCCGACTTGTAGCTAGTAGCTCCGGCAAGTGTAGCAATTTTGCTAAATGCAGTAAACCGACGCCAAATGTAGTAAACGCTTTGAAGGTTGAAATGAGCCATAATTAGGCAAAACACATCAAGGTCTTCACCAAGTAACTCGTGCATGCGAAGAAAAAACTGTTAACACAGGATGCTCTTAGGAACAACGCATAAAGGTCTTCATCACATAATTTTTCAAGCGCAATCAAGTGGCCATATAATAGAACACAAGCTCTTAACTTTTCCTCCTTTCCAGTCAGGAATTATTCGAAAAATGTAACTAATGGATTTCTTATATTTGGAAGGTAAGGTTCGTAAAATAAGATACATAAGTACAATAGGTATTATAACCATTGATCTGTCTAAATATCGGTTAAGGTTAAGTTAAAAATAATGTTTCTTGCAATGCTGAGTGTAAGCCGTTAAGTCTATAACTAGCATGTAGCTTTAGCTAAAATTGCCCCCGCGCTCAAGCATTCCAATTTGTACACGCAGCAAGCTATACATTGCAAGCTATACAACGGAAACAAAAACAAACAAAGTCTTGTTACTTTTTGTTTTCTCTTAGTCCTATGTCACACTGATGCTAATATACCTTTCAAAAAGTGTAAATAAGGCTTAACAAGTAACATCAGAAAGTATTTGCTACAAACAAAAGAAATATGTGAACTAAAACCATGGATACGTATTTTTATACTCAAAATAAGATTAAGATTTTTTAAAGAAATTCTGTAAGAGCCAAAAGAAGAAAAAAAACTTTAAAAAAAAAAAAAATTATATAAAGCAAAAAATCCTTAGAAATCTGCGTTTCAAACTTTGATTCGAAACAAAACATAGCCAAAGTTTACAAAAAAAACAAGAAAAAAATATAAAAATGTTTTATTGATCATGATCTTTGGAGGACAGAAAGAAGAAAAACACGAAGAACGACAATTTGTAGGCTTTCTTGCATACACAGAAATCCAATTAAAATCTTTAGTCACCCCCCTCAAAAAATTGGTCACTTTTCTTTCTTTCTCCAATTAAAATCTTTTTAAGGCAAGATCCGCCAAAAATCAGTGCATTGAATAAAATTTATTGAATGAAAGATTTAGAGCTAAAACATATACAAAAATGATGGACAAAATTCCAGATTTGAAGCTGTGCTTTGAAATCCTTGTCGTTCACTTCACAAAAACAGAACAAAAGTAATATGAAAAATGTCTAAGCAATTTTAGCATACGAACTTCCTAAATAACATAGTATAATATAATAATAAATTAGGAAAATAAACATTCTGTCTCCCACCTACGGTGTCATGCTTTGACATGGAAAAAAAGCAAAGTCAGCTAATAATTGTATACCACCGTGTAACGTCAACATGAAAGTTGGAGGATGATGATGAAGATGATGAACAAAATCGGAAACTGACATTCGCCTATCTCGTGAAACTACTATGCCTCCTCGCTCGCTTACGCTCGCTGCGGGGGCAACTAACATAATTATAAGGTTTCCTGGTGCAACCCTTTAGATTGTACCGCCACGGGGCGAAAACCTGCCAGGATTTTTCGTTTGTGACTTCTGAAAGGTGTTTTATAAAAGAATCATAGGCGGCTGTATATGATATTAGATACTTTCCAATAGCGTCGTGTTGGTTGTTAGACTTATACTTTTAATATAATTAGCGAGAAAAATCTATGTACAAAGGTAGGGAAGAAAATTTTGCATATCCTTCAAACATAGACTTGATTGTCGTACGGTTAAAAAAATAGGGATCCAAAATTAAATAATGCTTTACTAAAGGTAGAAAATCAATTCCGTTGGTTGTCAGCAAAGGCCAAAAAACAGACGACTTCCACATCGGGACAAACAATGGTCCTTTACTGTTGCACTCTCTCAAATGTTAAAGCGTCTTTCCAATTAGGTAAATTGGTGGACAAAGCCAATTAAATTCGTCTTTCCATTGACAAGTAAAAGCATTTACGGCTTCTGAATTTTGGTTTATGAACTTTTGCATTAAACCTTCGCAAGTTAGTGTTCGTATTATCGGCAAATCTGTCAACTGTGAATGAACCAACACTCAACACTCAACGTGAGCAGACGTGTTTTGACTCTATGATTAAAATTGAGATCTTTTTGTGAGAACAAAACTTTAATTTTGAGATCTCTGATTTACACGTATTGATTTGACACTGTTACGAAGAGAGAAGCTATATGTGAAATTGGTTATTGTAATATGGTGTTTGAAATGGGAGAATAATGGAAATTAGTACCAAGTTGAAGTGTTTATATTTTTTACAAAACCTTTCTTATACGATATTCCTCTACGGAGAAGAACTTGAGATTTTGATTTATCGTTTGGATGATTAACTTTAACTACCATCATGGTGAACATCAAGGTAATTACCACTCATTCTTGTTTCCATTGTAAAAAGACTTGTCGAAGTGCTTCTGGATTAAAAAGACATATGCGATCGTGCGTGAATTTTTCGGCTAAATGTATTATCAATGACTCATCTGAGGATGAAAATGTTTTTGTGCAAGGGATAGAAGTTGTGAAAAACTCTAATTCTGTAGTCGTTCCACCTGTCGCTGATATCCCACCCATATCGATCTTTCCCAGAGCCTTAAAATGTTCTGACAATGACGTTTGGGGTAGCCTACACTACATTGACTTTGCTAAAGCCGTTTCTAACATTTACACTTTCGGAAAAATGTTTTCAATATACCATCAGGGAGAGCAGGGAAGTTGTATATTAAAGAACTGATCTTTTGGCTGAAACATTTCAACAATCCTAATTCTAAATTGAATAGCGTTTCCATAAGGGCATTCATGATTTTACAGGGACGACGCACCGGGTACGGCAGGTACGTCGACCGCCGTACCAGAATTTCGATAACTTTCGTCGGTTTTTTTGAATAATAAACGTACAAAAAAAATTCTTCTCTGTTTCGTTCTCTGCTTACAGCGCCCCCCCAAACCCCCAGCTGCATATAACCCGCTTAGTGCCCTACGGGCGCTTCGCGGGTTTCGCTCGCTACGCCCGCCGTACCACCTAAAATAACCTTCCGTCGTCCCTGTTTTACCATCATTGATCTTACAAAAACCCTCTCAGCGATCTAAGAGCAAGGAGCATTCAGATAGCATTTTCAGAAGATTACAAATGTGGAGAAACGGAGACATAGATTTATTATTTAGAGAAGTCAAGTCAATCCAACATAGATTCATATCCTCTAAAAAGACAAGAAGCATTGAGGACACTTCAAGGATCTTCTCTAAGCCTGTTATGGAAGGCAAATTATCAGCTGCAATAAAATTTGTTGAAAAGGAAAGTTCTAGCGGCATGTTGACTTTGTCAGAAAAAATTAAAAAAGATCTTTTACAAAAACATTCAGACCCTGCTCCAATAACTGACGAAGTTCTCTTGTATGGACCAGTTGATTGTATTTTACCCCACGTGTTTGATTCCATCGATGAACAGTCCGTATATAAGGCTGCATTGCGAACCAAAGGATCAGCCGGTCCTTCAGGTATGGACTCAGAATTATACCGTCGAATTCTATGCTCTAAAAATTTTAGCATTGAAGGAAAAGAACTACGTGAGGAAATAGCACCCATGACAAAACGTCTCGCGACAATATATCATCATCCTGACACTTTAGAAGCATACTTGTCATCACGGTTGATACCTATCGATAAAAACCCAGGAGTGCGACCAATCGGTGTCGGGGAAGTGCTAAGACGAATAGTCGGAAAGCTATTGCATGGACGGTCAATGTTGATATAAAAACCGCCGCTGGACCCCTTCAAACAAGCGCAGGTCACGGAGCAGGGGCAGAAGCAGCGATTCACGCGATGAGAGAAATTTACGAGATCGAATCAACAGATGCAGTCCTTCTTATTGACGCCAAAAATGCATTTAATTCAATGAATCGTTCTGTTGGTTTACACAACTTTCGAATTACATGCCCAGTTTTATCAGTCTATGTCATCAATACGTATCGGAAAGCCTCACGTCTTATTATAACCGGCGGTGCTGAGATCGAATCACGAGAAGGGACAACACAAGGGGATCCGTTAGCCATGACATGGTACTCGCTAAGCACTGTTCCTCTTATTAACTACATGAAGATAATAGAACCAGCCGTCAAACAAGTATGGTTAGCCGATGATGCTGCTGCAGGTGGAAAAGTAGAGAGATTGCATAATTGGTATGAAAACCTTGTTAAAGAGGGAGTAAAATTTGGCTACTATGTCAATGGCTCTAAGACATGGCTTATTGCAAAATCCAGAGCTTGCCATTCACGCGGAACAGTTATTCAAAAACTCTATTAACATCACCGTTGAAGGAAAAAGACATCTGGGTGCAGTAATCGGTACCAATTCGTTCAAGGACTCTTACTGCAATGATAAAGTGGACAACTGGACTGCAGAAATTCACAAGCTTACAGAAATTGCCAAAACAGAACCTCATGCTGCATATACAGCTTTTACAAAGGCGTACAATTGCGGGTTTTGAAAGTTATCTTGAACCGGTCGAGAATGTTATAAACGATCACTTCATCCCAACTCTTTTTGGGCAGGAACAGTCGTTGCCTGATTATTTTAGGGAGTTATTGTCTCTTTCACCAAAATATGGAGGCATGGGATTTCCTATCCTTACGCAAGATGCCGAAACCCAATATTCTGGCTCAAAAACAATCACTAAACTGCATGTCGAATCAATCATCGCTCAAAACGACATCATGCCTAGCGTCACTAGTGATGGAAAAACATCGAAACAGTTGCACGAAGAACACTCGAATGCGAAGGCAATTTTGACAAAGGAAAAGATTACTCGTATTGATTCGTCGGTTCCTGCAGATCTGGCTCCATTCATCTATCAATCACGTGATAAAGGAGCAAGTTCATGGTTGAGTGCTATTCCACTTGCTGAACAAGGACTGAATCTTAATAAACGGGAATTCATTGATGCTGTACGACTTCGTTATAATTTACCACTCAGTGAGCTTCCCAGCTTTTGTGCTTGTGGTGATACATTTTCTGTCAATCATGCTTTGTCTTGTAAAGAGGGTGGATCTGTAACAAAGCGCCACGACAATATTCGCGACCTATTGACGTCATTGCTCAACCGTGTCTGCCATAACGTACAAGCAGAACCCCATCTTCTACCTGTCACAGAGGAACAATTTCGTTTAAAGTCTACCATAACGAGCGACGATGCAAGGTTAGACATCATGGCCAACGACTTTTGGCGCTTTGGACAAACGGCATTCTTCGATGTTCGTATTACGCACGTTAATTCCAAAAGTTACCAAAGTTAAGAAACGTCTGAAATCTTTAAACATCAAGAGAGTGAGAAAAAGAGATCATACAATGACAGGACTATTCACGTAGAGCATGGGACATTTACACCACTTGTGATGGGTACGAACGGCGGAATGGGCAAAGAGTGCCAAAACTTTATTCAGGAACTTGCAAGGAAAATTTCTATTAAACAAAGCGCAGACTATTCAGATATCATTGCATGGGTTCGAACAAAACTATCGTTTGAAATTCTTAAATCTACTAGTGTGAGAGGATCGAGAGTCCCATGGAGAAAACAAAACACTATTGCTGATAGCGGTGATATATATTTAAATTATTTTGAAACTAATATAGCATAGTCTTACCAGTTTGATTGAGCCCTTATACTTGCTTTTCTAGTGTCTGATAGTGCCCTCCCACGTATCTCCTTTCAAACGGGCCTATATTTTCATCTTCACGCTACTGAGCCTACCTTCACCTATTCTTGCCATTTTAGTTTTTTAAGCTTGTTTTCTTTTAGTTTTTACTTATGTTTTTTTTTTTTTTTTTTTTTTTTATTTCTTTATTTAGAGTTGGTTTTACATAGTAACAATATATACAAATTGACATAAAGTACTAACTCACACCAACTAAATAAAAGGATAAAAATTGTATTTACAAATAATGTTGAAATATATAAACCATAAAGTAATTAATAACTATCCTAAGAATTTATTCATTCGTCGGAATCCTACATGTGAGCAACACAGAGTTTACAGCGACAGTAAATTTGGGACGCAGAGAGAGCTGAGCGGAAGTCTGGCAGGCTAGCAATTTGCTTCACCTCGGATGGTAGGTGGTTCCATGCTAAACTTCCTCGCATCACAAAGGAGTTCAATCCTATGGTTCTATTCGTATAAGGAACCTTTAATATATGGCCTTGTCTGAGACAATATCTCATAAATTTTGTCTCAAATATGCCCCACATCAGCGGCGGGTTCAGTTTATGAATAGATTTAAAAACCTCTACGACAAGAAGCAAAAGGTTCCGAGAATGAATAGTCGGCAGTTCAACTATTTCCGAACCAGAGTGGTAATTTGGAAGCAATCCAGTTTTCGCACACAAAGCTCGCCGATAGGTTTTTTCGACGAGATTATGTGCCTGCTTGCTGCAAAACATCCACACTAGTGGGCAATAATTGAAGTATGGCATAATAAACGTGTTAAAAAGAATATTGAGAGTAGACTCGTTAACATATTTTCTAATCCTATATAACACCTTGGTTTTTGATGAAACTCGTCGGCATATTTCTTGAACGTGAGGATAGAAAGAGAGCTGAGCATCAAGAATTACGCCAAGAAGCTTCACTTGATCGGAAGGTGTAATTATCACAGAACCGAGCTGAAGTTCAACAGTAGAATAATCAGCACCTAGTAAAAGCATCTGGAATTTATCAGAGTTAGCTACCATGCCGTTGTTGCTAAACCAGTCAACAACAGACACGAGATCCGTTTTCAGATTTTCCAAAATATCATCTATACTGTCCCCACAACTGTATAAAGTATTGTCATCTGCAAGTTACAAATAAAACACTCGTCAGAGATAATAAAAAGTAAGTCGTTAATAAAAATGTTGAATAATATGGGCCCAAGTACCGAACCTTGTGGTACGCCTATAAGAATGTAAAGCCACTCGCTGAAGGTAGAACCAACACGGACCCTGTGCTTTCTGTTAGTTAGGTAACTATGAAGCAGTCTTAGTGTTTTGTATCCAACGCCATAAGCTGCCAATTTTGCGATCAAAAGATCGTGTGACATGCAATCGAAGGCCTTGGATAAATCCATCAAGACCGCTCCAACTTTCCCAGATGTAGAAAGCGATTTTTCCCAATGATATAACATTTTAAGAAGGGCATGCTGGCAGCTGTACCCTTTCCTAAAACCACAGAGAAGTTTTGACTGGAAGACCTCAAAGTACGGGGACAACTGTCTAACAATGATGCGCTCAAATACCTTTGATGGAACAGGTAACAAACTGATTGGTCTAAAATTCCCTTTATCAACGTCGCTACCTTTTCCCTTAAAAGAAGGGATAATATCGGCCAAGCAGAGTTGATGTGGAAATTCTGAGCCATCGTTTATCATAGAGTTGAAAAGTTTAGTTAATATAGGGGCACACTGTGCAGCAGATAATTTGAAAATAGATGTTGGTATAGAACCACTTGATTTTTTGCGAGTATCCAGGGAGAGAATTTCCTTAAACATCTCATCTGACTCGATGGGCGTATGATCAAAAGAAGAATTGGTACCAAATCTAGATTTGATCACGCCAATGCTAGGATGTGAGGCATAGCGCTCTATCGACGCTAGAATAGGATCCAATTGACTGGTGATGGCACTAGGGATGCAAGGAACCTGGATACTGTCAGTTATTCTATTGTAATAATTGTTAAATATGTTAGCTACTTCAAGTTCGTCGCTAAAGATGTTATCCTTTTCGACAAGAATGATTCTTTCTTTCGCACCTGTATTTTTTTCACTAAACAAAGGTTTTATAGACTTCCAAAAACCCCTGTTCAGATTGGAATGATCAAAATTTGCGTAGAAAGATTTCTTTTCTCGTCTATTGAGGTTTACTACAAAATTCCTCTGCCTTTTATATCGTAAAAAGTCCTCAGAATTGCCTGAGATGTTAGCAACTTTTTTAAGTTGCAATCGTCTCATGATGGCCTTTCTAAGGTCTTTGGAGACATGTGGCTGACTATTTGCTCGAGCTACCTTAGTTTTCAATGGAGCATATTCATCCAACAATTTGACAAATATCTCTTCAAATTCTGCATAAGAAGTGATATCACTGTTCAATCTGTTGGATAAATCTAATGCAAAACGCTCCCGATCGAAATTCTTATAGTTCCTATATGAAAATTTACGAGGAGGTGCCCTCATATAGTGACTTCTAAGCATAGTATATATTAATGCATGGTGGTCACTCAACCCAGTTTCAACAGTCCCTGTGTGCATAAGAGAGTGCTTCTTGTTGGATAGTATCAGGTCGATACAAGTACCAGCTGACGATTTCCAACAAGTTTTCTCTCTCATGTGATTATATAAAGAGTGGGAAACCATAAAGTCAGCGAGGTCTGGGTTAGTTGGTTCTAGGTTGAAATCCCCGTTTATAATAACGTTATCATACTTATCATAATAGAAATCTAATGCAGCAGAGAGCTGAGAGAAGAACAATTCCTTATCTTGAGTGGGTGGTCTATAGATACTACAGACTAACCACTTCTGTTTGCGAAAATTTAGCTCTACAAGAATAGCCTGAATATCAGTATGAAAATGGAAATCAAGTATACGTCTAGAAGGAATGTCACTACTGACATAGGTTAAAAGGCCTCCCCTGATTTGAGACATCCAAACGGTAAGGCTGGCTGAATCCTTCAATAAGCTAAATTGCGCTGATGGAAAGGAATTATCAATTTTTGTCTCTGCAATTGTCAACACGTCGACAAGTCCACCTAATTGTTCTTTAAGGAATGGAAATTTGTTTCTGACAGAGTTGATGTTAATGTAACTTACAATAGGGTTTTTTGGGTTTTGATTTTTGAGCGACCTTAGCTTATCAAATTCGTTAACATCATTTTCCTTTTCCTTTTGTGATTCAACACAATCCTGCTTCTTATCATCGTCAACGCTACCATGACTAACATCTTCATTGTCAAAAACTATGTTTCTCTGATCATGTCATACCTTCTTAAGTGCTTCTGTGAGATTCTTTGCCACAATTCCATACCCTTTCTTGGTCAGATGGAGTTTACTATTATTAAGGTGAGTTTTTGGATTTATATTTTCATGTGATATAGTTATGTATATATATTTCAATTTATCGCAGCATTTACTTATTTATCTATTTATTTATTTTATAATGATATAAAAATTTTACTATTTTGTATTCAATATGAGTGAGAAAATATATAATAATTATGTAACTTTGAAAAAAAAAAATAAAAAAAACCAAAAAAACAACGTTATTCTGAATGTAATTGAAAGTTTCGTCGTCGATTGACCAGTCGTCGATTGACCAGTCGTCGATTGACCAGTCGTCGATTGACCAGTTATCCGTATCAAAAGCTTTTGATACTTTGTCAGCTAAGACATTTTGCTCCCTTCTTGTACGGAAGCCGAGGACGGCCAATCTGAATTTCTCGATGAAATCTCAATTTCAAAGTTCAAATCTTAATTTCAAAGTTCAAATCCACATTTCAAAGTGCAAGTCCGAATTTAAAAGTTCAAATCCGAATTTCAAAGTTCAAATCTTAATTTCAAAGTTGAAATGTAGATTTGAATTGAACTTTGAAATGTAGATTTTTAAACTTTGAAATGTGGATTTGAACTTTGAAATAAAGATTTGAACTTTGTAGATTGGAACTTTGAAATGTAGATTTAAACTTTGAAAATCGGTTTTGACCATTGAAATTGAGATTTTATCAAAAAATTTGGATTGGCCCTTTTCGGCTTCCATACCCTTGGGACCCAGGACGGATAAATAAAATGTGAATATTGTGACAAATACAAAAAATGAATATTTCCATTGCTTGATCCAGTCAATGTTCTTATGCTAGATTCTCTTTTTCTCTTTTGTATTACCAGAATTGATTATGCGTGAAACATTTAAGCTCTTTGTAAGTTGAACATGAAGTAATTTCTGCGTTCGAGAAATATCCTTTGACAATAATATTTTCTAGCTTTTCTACCACCATAGGCGTATTCATTAGCGTCGGAATATTTCTGTAATTTCAGGCTTTGTTTTGTTATTATTGTTATTATCAAAAATGTTTACAGAGGATACAATATTTCAGTTGAAATAAAACTGCTATCAAACTGCTATCAATTCTGCTCACACTCACTACACTCTTTAAATAAAAGAAAAAATAAAAACATTAAAAGCATTTAAAATAGTTTGATAGTTAAAAATTAAAATAAAAAAATAAAAATGTTCAGGATAAAAGTAGGAGAATTGTATGTAATCGAGCAAAAACTAGCGGACAAAAGGTAAACTGTAGTTGTGGTTGATCAATTGAGAATCAAAATTGAATCGAATTTGCAACTACGTAGACTCAGTTTGACGATATAATTAAAGATTGAAGTATCACCAAGAAAAACTATCAATCCTTTACTGAAAGCCACGGAATTTACTCAGTCCCCCGATTTCTGCTGGTAAGGAGTTGAAAACTCTTGCACCCATGAAGAAAAAAGCGGACCGAGCAACCTCCAGGCGAACTTTCGGAAGGACCGACAATTTTCCTTGGTTACGAGTCCAAGATGAGAAAAGGAAGAAGAGTTATAAAGACAGGAGAAAGATGATAAGAATGTAGAACTGAGAAAATGAAGAACTCTTCAACTCGGCAACCAATAAAGAAGAACTCCAATTGCTCGACATAATTGTTCCACTCTCCTTTATCAACATTAAATTCGCTTAACTTTCCGAATTGGGCCATTTTTCTCGTCGCTAATTGTAGTATACAGACAAAGAGTTCTTCTTTATTGGTTGCCGAAATCGAACAAACTATAGCGACAATGTTTGTTGATAAGAAATCCATTTTCATTAATCGTTGAACGTTTGACGAACGAACAGGTCTGTACGAATGTATCATTATGAAATTGCTTAAAGGGGAAGTTCGGTCTAATTTTTCACTTCTTATTTTTTTGTTTTAACTTGTTATGCTTTGAAAAGTTAGAAACCCACTTTTTGAATTTCTGAAAATGCTCTTTTCGTTCAAAAGTTATTAAAACTTTTAGATGCTGAAAAATGAGTTTTTTCACAGTTGAAACAGATGTTCATTATGAATGATAAAATGACGTCACACCGTGCAGAAAGAACTTTTACGTGAAGAAAGTTTGTTATTGAACCTTCACACTATCAAAAAAACTCACTAGTAATACATCGTTTTATTTTTATTTTTTAATTCGAAAAATGCCAAGTTACTCTGCGACAGCTTGTACTAATCGGTCCACAAATTGTTCTTTCACATTTCACCAAAATTGCAAGTCAAAGAAAATAACCAGAACTTCGTAAAAGATGGCTTCCCAACATAAAAATGAAGTAGAACTCTGCCGAAAGACTCAGGGTTTTACATCTTTACCCAACACTGATCAAATGGAGATGTATCGTTCTCTGCACATAATGTTTTTCCCCAATCGACAGCATTTTAGCAGGAATGGCATAGTGGTGCAAACCTGACGCTATTAAATGCTGTTGATCTTCAATTTTTCTCTCCAAGAACGGTACGTAACTCTCATTTTTTTTGTGGGAAAGGTGTCCTTGTCGCCCATAAAGCACACGATGGAATATCTTTATGTATCCCTTTACCAAGTGTATTGTGTATCCACCAGGTGTATGTATTGTCTATACGCTGCAAATCTCAAAGTTCTGAACAGAATTTTAGTCTTCATAGATTAGATGAAGGGAGATTTTTATCAAATAGAAACTAACACAAAACATAGTTTTTGTTCTAAGGAGACCAGAAAATTTTTTAACTTTGTTCCTTATAGATAGGCTAAAACAAGCATGTTACTTTGCCTTTCATTTTTTAAAATTGTTGAAAAATGTGACGATGGATCAAGATAAAACAGGGAAATTTAATTTTGTAATATATTTTTATACATGCTAGACTGAAATAACAAACTGGGTTGTGTATATACATTGAAAATATATGTTGCTTTTCAAATTTGTTGGTGGTACCTACCCAGCAACCCTACTTCCGACGACCCTTTTTCTGAATTTCATTGTGTCTCTGCAGGACAAACTTTCCCTGTAGGTACTCATAGGTTTGCAAAATTTTCCAGAAAGACACCAACCTACGCTTCTTATAGGTAACACATGCTGCACTTCATCGTTTTCGTTTCCTCTTCTTTGCTCCTACTTTTAAGATTTCTAACATCTCTTTGTGGTTCAAAATCAAAAGGTTTAAGTTATCAGGTATATCTTACAAACATTATTCATCATTTTCATCGAAAGAGCTATTAGTTTCAGGTTTCAGCTATACGTTATCTAAAAATAACTTTCTAAAAACACTATTTTTGATAAAGCTTTTTTCTTTGCACATATGCTTTCTGCACGGAGTGACGTCACACGCTGAACAGATTAAAAATCTTATTTTTTTCAACAGAAAAACATGACGAAAAAACGTTTTTCGAAAGAAATGAATGAATAAGATTATTATATTTTGAAGTTTTGGTATGGAATAAAGCATCTCAGGCGAAAAAAAATTAGGGCGAACTTCCCCTTTAACTTTTTTCTATTTTAGATTAATAAAAGAACAGGTAGCACATGCGTAAGTAAATGTATTGATGTATTATATATGTTTGTTTAGAATGTAAAATCATACTGAAATGGTTTTTATGTGGAAAACGAAAACGAAGAACATCCAGCACATGTTTCAATGTTTATTTACTTCGTTTTAGGTATCAGAAGAAGTGAGTTGATGTGTTCTCCTCCCCTATGTGTTTTGTTCTTTGAACTTATATGACTAAGAGTTGTAATCACGTTTTTTAGTAAGTTCAGTTTTGGGAATAATAAAGATGGCTGACTAGCTATGTCTTAGAACGTCTGTATACTACAATTGGCGATGAGAAAAATGGCCCAATTCGGAAAGTTAAGTTATGTTATGTTATGTTATGAAAGTTAATTATGTCGAGCAATTGGAGTTCTTCTTTATTGCAAATGGCATTAATGAAGCGATTAGGAAAAGAGCAGTAATTACTCAGTTCTACATTTACTAGGCATACCATCATTACAAGTTAAGTTTGTGGGAAAATTCTGAAAAAATTCTGTGTATAAATATATTTTCAGCACTTCTAGCGAAACTTAAGAAGTGTTACTTTGAAGGTATCCAGAATTCAAATGACGTCACACATATAAGGGTTTACCTCCTTCCCACAAACCACAAGCCGGGTAGAACTGAAAAGTTTACTTGCATAAAGTGATTGTGACTACGGGCTCATCGTGTGATTCACTAAAGGCTATATTTGTTTGTGTCCCAGATAAATCAATGAGTTCGAGACCTAAACAATAGCAATAACGGAACGAGAGGTATTTAACCTGCTTCAACATTCCCAAAACATTCTCAGGCGCATGTTTGCAGTGTATAAGCTAGGCATGCGTAAATGTTGTCTAATCTTGATTAGCTTACTCGCACTAAACAGCTGCAACACTTGCAATCCTACTGTTTAAAAAACAACAAAAATACAGGACCAATGACATATATCGAATGGTTGAATATGATGGTGTATATAGGAAGTACATAGACCTTACCTGAAATAGTAATGGATGGCGGTAGTTGTATACATATAAATTATATAGATATCTTCTTTTTTGTTGTTATTAATTCTTTCCTTCTTTTTTTATCTCTTTTATGTTTTTTATTATAAATTTTTGACCAAGGGCATCAATGGCAGGATTTCCGGCACAAAGCAAACAAAAATAATAAGGATTAAAAGAGGGTCTTCCTTATTTTACTAGCTATGGTTGTTTCTTCCTCCAACCGTGTATATTTTTGAAATATAACTAAGTCCATTTCCTATGTTTTAGGGAAACATACGGTTCAGCTGTGGTAAACTATTTAGCCCTTGAATGTAATAAAATACTAGTAACAATAGTACCATAATCGAAAACTTCCTTGTTTGAAAGTAAATGTTAAAGAGAACAAGAGGCCCTGAGGCCTTAAGGTCAGCGCTTTCGGCTAAGTTGAAAAATGAAGGACTGTGAAGCAAAACTTAAAAATGTTTGCTCCAGAAAGGTCAAAACAGCAATTTTTGAGTTGTAACTAGGGTGATTAAGGGAATAAAACATTAAATGTATCCATGGTTACAGCTCACGAAGTATATTTCTTTTGTTTCAATTACAACAGCTGTTTATCAGCATCGTTTACACGTATAGTACAAATAATTTTAAAACATGAAATGGGGCTAGTGTAACTCAGGCTAAAATAAAATTAAAGCTCTATTTCGAATGTAGTTTATTCATACCGGGAGTTAGTGTTATAACACTGCTACCGTTTCGCACCGTATGGTTCTTGTTACCTTTTCCTTATTGGTCGGGAGATTTTCGTGGCAACATGTAAACTGCGTACAGTAATACAATACGCATCAACAGAAATCGTATGGGCATTACAACACTACAGCAACTACTTTGATACTTTAATCGGTTTTATTTAAGCTTCAAATTCCAGTTTTACAAGTTGGACTTTCCAGCTTTACGTCCTAACAAGCTTCCTGTTTGGTTAATCACGCAGGTGAACACGTAGGTGAACTTTCGTTTCGTTTCCGCAGATAAGGTTTAAACATGAAGATCGAATGCCAAGCAGTTGCTGATTACTAAAAATGAAAGTATAAAAAGTTCTAATTAATTCCATTTAGCAAAATTCAGACCTTATAGAAACTTGAATTACAGCATCATCATTCTAACTCTCATTTTATACCTGAAGGGAAAATAGTTACTGATTCTCTCAATTTCGTAGTGACCGGTGAGTCGATATTGGCCAATGAAACTTTAAATTTATTTACCGAAGAAGGTAAAATTCAGTTCATGGAAATTCATATAAATTTTTCTTTTTCTCCAGTTACAAAAGAAATCTGAAATAATTTGTATTGAACTTTGATTGACTTTCAAATATCTTTCATAATGGCACACAATTGTAGGAAATGACTACGACTAAATATTTGCTTTTGATATTTGTCAATTTTCCTAATTCTGAACACAAATCAAATCCAACTGTCATAAATTAAAAACACTGCACGTCCCATACTGTTAATCAAATGAAAAGACATTTCTGCAAATGAGCATGGATGCATCAGCTCATTGACCAGAATCTTTTTGGATTCCAAATTGGGAAAATTGCTGGTCATCGTTGGTCTTCAGGCATCATCGCTGCCTGAATGACTTTTTTATAAATGAGCCTGAATCCAATTTACCAACAAAAGACCAACACTTACAATATCTCTGGTAGCAAGTTCACTAAATTGCAAGATTTTGGGCAGAGGCATCCATAAGTATACAAACAATTCCAGCTTGTCACACGAAAGTTTTCACAGTATGTAAACGATCTCTCAAATAAAATTCAACACGGCAGAATAAAGCAACCTGTCTTGATGAGAGAGACTCCCAGATGGGGAAGCAATTTGTCACAAGGGATGGAAATTTCCCTTGTGGATACTTCTTTCCATACTGGTAATGAAAATATCAATTAATATATCCTTATTTAAAAAGGCAAGTAAAATTATGCAAATTTAAGCCCAAAAAAATGGATTTGCGGGATTTTTTTTGCGAATTAGCCAAAAATTTATTTATTTTTTTTTATTTTACGAATGTTTACCCAGGATAGCCTCTTCAGTTCCGTAAGGTACTGTTATCAATGAGGGTCCTGCGAAGGAGGTCCTAGAGCATTTAAAGCCCCCATTTGGGCTACGGAAGCTGTAATGACAGGAACAGATCAACTAGACAACCACCCTAGACATCATTCCTACTCTCTTGCTGAGTGCTAAGCAGAGAGGATTGATTCACACTGTTATAGTCGCTGGCATGACTCGGTCGGGGATTGAACCCGCGACCTCCCGAACAGGAAGCGAGCACTCTCCCACAAGGCTACCAGCCGGTTCGATCTTAGAATCTTAGAATTTGTGCGACAAACTTGAGCGACTCAAAGACAAACTTGTAAAAATCAAATTTATCCTTTTATCCTTTACTCATCATCATTTCCATTATCGAGAATATCAAAATTATTCCTTTGTAAAATTTTAAGAATCTCCCTCAATGTTATCTGTACAAAATCAAGAAAAAAAAGTTCCGAATACTACTAATAATGATGTAATAGAGAGATATATATATAGATTGAAAAGTAAAATATTATGTCTTCTTGTTTTGGGGTCCATTATTTCCATATATTAATCATTCTATGGTCTGCAGATACAATTTCTTCCCCTTTACGTGTATAATTTGGGAAAAAAATTGCTCTAAAAATGAGAGAAAGCTTATTAATTACAAGGGAAATTTTTGCGATTTCATGGCAAAATTACAAAAATAGATCCCGCGATTAATAGTGCTGCAAGAAATTCTCCTAGCATTGTACAAAGGTAGTATATAATATAATTTTGTGCTTGTGTTTTATTGTTTTTTTCTTCATTTTTGTCTTCTTATGAGTTGATGTGTGTTATTGCTACTGTAATTATGTTTACATTTACCTTACATTTACATCTACCTTACATATTTTTCTCTGATTAATAACTACTAACATATTTAACTTTTGTACATATATTTTTACTGTATATACTGTATATATTTTTACTGTATATATATATAATTATAATTACGACCTGACGAAGAGAATAACTCGAAAGCTTGTCATTTAAAATGTAGTTTTTTTGTATTTTTGTATTTTTTGTAACTACGTCTGATGCTGTTGCTGATAAAATATAATTATAATTATATATAATATATATATATATAATATAATATACTTACGATTCAGCTTGTAATTTAATTTTACAACTAATGATGACAACAGAAATGTCGAAACATGTTTTAAAAAAAGTTGTATTGTTCGTAAAAATAATGATTAAAAAACTTGTGCCATTATAAGGTCTTTTAACTTTTTTTTGTTCATTCAAAATTTTAAGCTACAAAATTGAAGTGTTTAACAGTATATAAAAGAACACAATATATAAAATAGAATAATTTAGTAAGAATCACCTAGTTTTCCCTTAAGGCATGTAAAAATGTTTTGAAGAAAAAGAAAACATAATTTTGAGTGCCATGACATAAATAAATTTATGCAACTTGCCTGACTTTTTCTCCCTCCTGAAATTTTATCCCATCCAATTCGGATACATGGTTGTTGATGTCTTGATTCAATACACTTCAATGTAAATTTATACTGTTGTATTCTCGCATCTGTAAAACCTAACTCGACTGTTAGAGGAACCAAAATAGGTATATATATATACTTCTTTGATTCTTGTTGATAACTTTTAGCAGCGTTTCGCACCAGAATGCACTAAAGTCTGTTCAAAAAATATGTGGACTAATTTCAGTTACCATGTGGAAACCAGATTTAGCAAATTACATCAATTCCCTTGAGCCTGGTTTTTATATAAAAGCTGAAATCAGTCCACATATTTTTTGAACAGACTTTAGTTAAAATAAAGGGTGGGAGGAGAGGGCGCATTAAAACAGATAATTTATTGATTCATTCGAATGAAGAGAAATCTTTTTGTACTGTAAATATATTTATTTCGTCCGACACAAATGATGTATTTTTCAAAAATCAGAGTTGCGCTTTAAACTTTCTGATTTTGAACTGAAAAATTTAAAGTTAGTAACAACGGGCGTACAACTGGGGCGTGAAGAACTGCGATCTTACTACACACACACGGACGGACGGACTGACAGAGACACGGGGAAATGAAAGATCAGTTACCTTGCGGCGCTGACCAATAACACAATAATAATGGAAAATAATAGCCTGACTTTATAGATCTTTAAAGCGTTTCACCTAACTATGGCTAATTTGCCTTCCGCGATTTCGAGTTTTATAACATTTGTCGGAGTTACACTACGTTTGTACACAGGAACCGTGTGTTGGAATAGCTTTTACTAAAAGGTAAACAAAATAATAAAACATTAAATAAAATTTAAAAATTGATTATCATGCACTTGCAAACCATCGAAATTATCCCAAAGTGTGTGGTTCTTGTTGAGATTCCGCAATTTCTTCTGAAATTAAATAGCTGACACCTTGTTAAGCAAGAAATCATAATCTACCAATATTAGAGACATGGTTCAAAATGCATAAAAGAAAGAAAAGCTGACAGAACATAGTCATCGACTATTTTTCATGTTTTCTGATAAGCATTTCTTTGGCGAGGTAAGGTTTTGAATTTTTTTTACGTGTAAAAAATTGTTTTATATGGATTTGTGGATTTCATTTGGAATAATTACTGCGAGCCTGAGCTTTATTTTTACTACTCTTAAATTTTGGACCAGAAAGTGCCTTATTATATAAAAAAGGGTGCGTCGAAAGTTGAAGGGAAACTTCATTTTCTTGTCAACCATGATGAATCTGTCATGCTACCTCGAGTTGTTTGTTTCAGACGTAATACGCATGCTCCTTCAGAACTTTAAAGATACGTAAATGCTACGTAGGCCATATGTGAACCTCGCTGGTCTTACCTTAATCGGATTGACTTTCGCGAGATAAATTTTCAAGATTTTTTGCCTTTTTCGCGAAAGTTTATATCGCGAAAACACGTAAAATCGTCAGATCGTGAAAATTAATCCAGTCGAACCAGTTAACGTAAGCAAATCCATTTTTTTTCGGGTTTTTTTTCTTCTTTTTTTTTCTTTTGTTCGTTCATTGGACCAAGAAATGACAAAATGGTGAAATCAACATTTTCCCTTAAAAAAGTGTTACATGCGTCACTAAATTAAATCTTATCTGAAGTGGTGATTTTTCCTTGGTTAGGGCATTTCCTCTTTTCTTTCGGCTCCATTTCTGAACTGCTGTTAAGTATGGAGTCAAGAGATATTCTACCAAATTTCCCAGCAACTGGAGTGGGGAAAGGCTTTGGAAAAGGTAGATGTCAATTTCCGTTCAACGTTAGTGGTGAGGACAACTGTTAATGCGTTATACAATCTAACAGTTGATGAAATAGAAGGATACCTTAACTAACAAAAATTTGGGACAAAGTCGACGCCCAAATTAAATTCTTGATGTATGCCCAAATTTTTAACACCCAAATTTTTTTGCAAATATAGATTTTTATATTTTGTGTGAATTCCTCCAGAAAATAAACCACAAGCTTTTTGTCTCAAATCCACCACAAAATAAAACACAATTAAATTGTTTTTTTTGTATGATTTTTCGTTAAATAGCATGATCTATTGCTGGTTGAAAAGGGTATCGAATTGGAGAATGTTATCCTTCCATTCATTAAGTCCAAAAAAGAAGAGCTTGGCTTGCCATCAGGTTAAAAATCATTGTTGATATTTCACGTGCTTCGTGGGCCATCTACAAAAAAGGTGACTATTGCTTCAGTTTGTATGTTCCCAACAACAAGACAAATTATTTTCAAATACTTGATCCAAATAATGTAAATGGTCGTACCAAAGAATTTTTGAAAGAAAAAAATTGAAGCATGCTAAACAAGTCAAGAAACAATTAGACAAAGAAAAGATTTTTGCGAGTTTCTGTGAAACTTTCAGATATGAAACCAAAGCATGCCCAATGGCCAACAAAGAATCGTGTCATGGAAAATGGTTGATCCTTCAACTCAAAGTCCCCACGGAAGACCTGTTTGTTGACTTAGACTAAAAAACTTACTTTGTATTTTATTGAGTCATACATTTTTAGTCTTTTTTAACACATGATATTTCTTATATTAACCATTTTGTTTTTGAATTTTTTCTCCCTTTCACGTTGGATGTTACATTACGTAAGTTGTGACTAACTTGAACGTGCCGAACAAGTCATAAAGTTGTGACTGATTTGAACGTGCCTAGTCATAAACAAGCAATAAACTAAAATACCGGGCGTGTCCTCGTTTTTCTCCTTTATGACATTTTTGAAAACTGATGTTTTTGTTTTAGATTTTGGTCATAACTTTTGAACCAATGAAGTAAAATTAAAAAGTAATACACCAAGTTTTAAGTTAATCTTTCCTCTAAACAATTCAAAAAAAATATTTGAATTTTTTTTTCTGTCGCCTGCAATATCGAATCAAAAAGGGTAACTTTTTTCTGGCACACCCGGTATCATATATCGGAAGCTGGAAAGTGTCATGTGTAATGAATTTGTGACAAAACATCATTGAAAATAACTTTTGCCCAAATTTTAATCCTGCCCAAAATTTTTAACGGCCAAAATTGTCATAACTTTGCCCAAAAACTGCATCCTAAATTAATTTTTCCAAACTTTATCTGCCCAAATTTTTAGAACTTAATGTGCCTTAATTTTTGTCTGAAGAGTATTTTTTAAATAAAAGAATTTTTTTGGAAACAACCATTCATGAAAATAAATCCAGTTTTTGAACTCGCTAAAATTAATCTCGCGAAAATTAATCCTATTAAAGTATTCAATGATAGGCTGATTATATGGCGCCGTTTTTTATCCCGGCAGGGTGGGATGATAATTGTCCCGGGACAGTTTTTGCATTGCGTTCATATGAGATTGTCCTGTCTTGCCGGGATGAAAACCACCCCCGGATAGTTTTTTTATGTTTTTGTTATATATTTCCCCGTAGGGCGAAATATATGTTAAAACCGGCATTTCCTTCTCCTCCTCCTCCTTCTTCTTTTCGTTCACTTTTATAGCCGCGGTTCAGTATTGAATTTTCACCTAGCGCCAAAGTAGATAAGAATAGAGGCTAGTCTACAGTGAAGTAGTGCGCCATTTTTTTTCAGTCAGTGGCAGTGCAGATGGTCAGTAGAAGACTTTGCTTTTCCTGCCAGCTTTTAAAATGATTCAAAAGATAAAAGGTTGTTAAATGATGGAAATAATCGTTTTAGTTCAGTGTTGTTATGAAAGGTTTTGTAAAAACTTTTTAATGAACGTGTAAAATAAAGAAAAAAATTGTTTTGTTTTTGTGTTGATAACAATAATGCTATGGATGATTGGTTGGTAGTTAAATGTTTGGAACAGCAAAACATTGAAGCTGTGATTTCAGTGCAAAGACGAAAATTCATTACAGGCTGAAGATTTATTTTTATTTTACATCCTGATTTGACAGGATAATGTATATAGAATAGAATAGAATAGAATATTCATTTATTTGTCACAATGGTAGGGTGATTACATCAAGATAAAGTGGTGACAGGAGACCACCCCAATAGATAAATCTAAACACAGGGGGTGGCCACCAAAACAATCAATTATACTAGTAAACAAGAAAATAAAACAAATATAATGCAAAATCATACAATCAAAAAAAAAAAATAATAAAAAATAAATAAATAAATAGATAGATAAATAAATAAAATAAATAATAAATAAATAAATAAATAAAAAATAAATAAATAAATAAATAAATAAAAAATAATAATAGAATAATATTAATATAAGTGGTTGTCCAGTAGTGAGAAGTTAATCACAGGATGCATATTTGTTAAGAAAGAAGTCAGTGAGAAGGTTTTTAAGTTGGTTATATGAAAGAGAAGCTAGGTCGAGATGGCTAAAAGTTGTTTGAAAGTAATTCCACCAGGATACAGATTGATATGTAAATGAGTTTAATCCATACAATTTGGTTTTAACACTAGGTTTAAATAGGGAGCCTGCTGATTTGCTTCTAGTATTGACATTGTGAGGTATAGCGTAGAAATTTAAAGCACTATGAATGTGATCAGGAATCCTATGATTAAGAATTTGATGAATGAATAGAATATTTAAAGTTATTGTTAAATCAAAGATGGAAAGCAAGCCAAGTTTTGAAAAGAGTGGTTTAGAGTGAGATCTGAAAGAAGAAAAGGTAATAAGGCGAGCAGCTGTTTTTTGAAGAAGGAGAATGCGTTTATTGTAAGTAGACTTGTGTAAGGCCCAGACTTGGCAACCATAACGAAGATGAGAAGAAAAAATAGAATGATAAACAGATAAAGAGACAGATTCAGGAATAAAGTGGCGGATTTTACTCAATGCACAATTGGCTCGTCGAAGTTTAATTGATAGCTCATGAATGTGTTTTTTCCAAGAGAGATCCTCGTCAAGATACACTCCAAGATATTTGATGAATTTACTGGGTTGAAGTCTCCTCCCACAAATCTTGATTTTAAGATTAAAGTTTAGTGGTTTAGATTTATGTTTAAATAGAATAAACTCAGTTTTATTAGCATTCAGAGAGATTTTGTTGGCATTAAGCCAGCTAGAAAGAAGTTTTAAATCAATGTTTATTTTCTTGTTCAGGGACTTTAATGACTTG
Source organism: Turritopsis dohrnii (assembly GCA_027922465.2). Lineage (NCBI taxonomy): Eukaryota > Metazoa > Cnidaria > Hydrozoa > Anthoathecata > Oceaniidae > Turritopsis > Turritopsis dohrnii. Next base: position 56,666 of record BQMF02000669.1, on the reverse strand, counting down.
CTAAATAGAAGAAGATTGGTATCGTCAGCAAAATGAAAGACATCAGAGTAAGCAAGAGCAAGATGAAGGTCATTAATATAGATTAGGAAAAGAAGAGGTCCAAGAACGGAGCCTTGTGGGACACCGTGCCTTATGGTTTTTATATCAGATTTGTGGTTAAGAATTTTAACCAACTGTGTTCTATGGGACAGATAAGACTTAAACCATCTGTTAGTGGTACCTTGAATTCCATAATAGTTTAATTTTTGACAAAGAATTTCATGATCAACAGTGTCGAAAGCCTTCTGGAGATCGACAAAGACCCCCACACCAAACTGACCATTGTCAAGTGCATTACGAATGCGCTCTGTGATATTAATAAGGGCATGAGAAGTAGAGTGCCCTTTTCTGAAACCAAACTGTCTCTTATACAGATATTCATGACGTTCAAGAAAAGAAGAAAGGCGAGAATACATAAGTTTTTCCAGGAGTTTTTCGATATTGGAGAGGAGAGAAATGGGACGATAATTAGAAATTTCCAGTGGAGACCCCTTGTTTTTGTAAACTGGAGTGACTGAAGAGGTCTTCAAGAGGGTAGGAAAGACACCAGTAGAAAAGGAAAGATTAAAGATTTTATGCAAGGGATTACAGATTTCAAGTTTGAGGAGTTTAAGAATGTTTATATCAATACTATAAGGACCACTAGCCTTTTTATTTGGAAGTGATGAAATTAATTTTGTAATTTCTGCAGGAGTAACTAGAGATAATTTTAGTTTCGCAATGGATTTTCCAGGTTGCTTCAGAAAGTGAGAGAAGTGTTTAGTGGTGGGAGGAATAGTGGCCCTTATAGTGTCAGCTATGGAAGAAAAATAGTTATTGAAAGCATCACATACTATAGAGGGATCAGATGTAATAGAACCATTGATAGACAAGGAAAGATTATTAGAAGGACGAGAAGAATTTACAGAGATTATTTCCTTAACTCCAATCCATATGTTTTTAATGTTGTTAAGGTTGGACCTAAAATATTCAGAATAATACTTTTTTTTGCTAATTCTGCACAGAGAGACAATCTGGTTTCTATGTCGTTTATAATCATCGTGAAGCTGGGATTTCAAAGTTGGATTAGTTGTTTTGATAAATTTTTTCAGAAGTTTATCCCTAGTTGTTATAGACTTCTTAATTCCTGGGGTAATCCATGGTTTTGATAAGTATTTAGTTTGTTTTTTTGTCAGTCTAATGAGGGGGAGATGTCGATCAACAAGACCACAAATTGTGTCATAAAACTGGGGAAATGAAGTGTTAACATCACCTACGGAAAGTTTAAGTCTTTTATCCCAATCGATCTCAAAATAATCAAGAATAAAATTTGTTTGATCAAACTTAGTCCAGTCACGTTTATAGACTGGTTGGCTAGATGAGATTGAGTTAGTGTCATTGAAGATAAATATAAACTGTGCTAAGTGGTCAGATATGTTAAATAAGAGGTTTCCAGACAGAGTTTTGATGTTTGAGGCAGGAATAAAAATATTGTCTATGAGAGTTTTTGAAGAGGAAGTTATTCTAGTAGGAAGAAGGATAGAAGGAAAGAAAGAGAAAGAGCCTAATGTATCAAGAAAATTAGAATAAGGAGAGATGTCAGATTTTAGCAAGTCAATATTAAAGTCACCAAGCAAAATTAAAGTTTTTTTCTCTCTGCTAGTTTTTTCAAGGAGAGGAATTACGTAGTCATTGTTAAACTCTTCAATAAGCATTGAAGGGTGGCGATATACTGAGGCAATCAAAAGATTACCTCGTCTGTTTTGAGGGATTTCAATGAACGTAGATTCCAGAAATTTTGGTTTGTATAATAGGCTTGATAAGTCGTGCCGAGGTTTATAAGAAAATTTATTGGAGATATACAGGAGAGTCCCACCTGCCGATGACTCGGTAGGAGTGTGCTCGATGGAATAATTAGGTAATTCAAGACAGAGGGGAGGAGACTTAGATTTGATTCTTGTTTCAGTAATGGCAATTATACCAAACTGATGATTTAGGCGAGCCAGGAGTGCATAGAGGTCATCATAGTGTAGGTTGAGTGATGCGATATTAAGATGAAAAGCAGAGAAAGATTTAGATTTGTTCTTGATCATAAGGAATTCATCACAATCATAGTACTTACAGTTTAGGTTTTGAATTGTAAGGTCGTCAAAAGAGTTAGAATTGTTAAGGGAGTTGAGGTCAGAAAATAATGATTTGAAGTCTTGGAGGTCAATACGAGAATGGGATTCAGCAGTTTCATAATTGGATTTCTGGAAAGGGAAAATATCAGCAATGCAGGGTCTGCAAAGCCAAGAGTTGTCTGAATTTGCTAGAGCATCGAAATCACTGGTACTTAGTTGGCTGCATTTTTTGTGAAACCATTGACAGCAGTTTTCACAGAAGATGGCGTTACAGTTATCTGGGACTAGCCTTTCACAAACTGGACATAAGAAATTCTCTAAGGCAGTCGACTTTAGCATTAACAGGAAAGTAATTCACAAACAAATATAAAAAAAGAAATTAGAAAAATACTCACGATTTTAGGGGCAAAAATAGGCCCCTTAAACACCGAAAACTGCGATAAGTCTAAACACAAACAACCGCATAGTCACAGCGCCATTATGAAATTACATAAATTCCTAACAAGGCTGGCAAATTCGAATCAAGAAGAAGAAAAAAAAAAAAAAAATTAGATCGCGCGGGAAAAAAAGGGGAACTTATGTGGACTTTTTAGAAAATAAAGAGAGAAAATAATGCTCAGATAAAAATACTAGTTTGATAAGACATAAACCCCCTATTTAGTAAAGTTAAATGTAGGAAAAAGTTCAATAATCTTCGTTTCGGAAGCAGTTTTAATTACTTTACTTGAGTCAGTTATTATTATATGTACTTTTTCATTTTGGTAGCGAAATTGAGAAATCTTCTTTTCTTTCTTCAACTTCCGACACATCCACAAAAGTTTTTGGTAGTGTCTGTTCAGATTAGGATTGAAGAAAATTTCATGATCTTCGGAGAATCCCATTGAGGTTTTGTCGCATGATTTAAGTTTTCCTCTTGTTTCAGAGTCAAGAGCAATTTTAGCAAAACTGCGATTTACGAATCTAACGATTACTTTTTTATCCTTAGCCGTAGAATTTCTAGGAAGAGGAAGCCTGTGACAATCCTCGATATCAGACTCATTTACATCAACATCCACAGCGTTTAGGATTTCTATAGCTTTTGCTTGTAACTCATGACCATCACTAATATTTGAAGTGATACCCGTGATTTCTATATTATTTCTTCTTCCGTATTGGTTAGTGGCATGTAGTTCAGATTCAAGGGTAGAAACTTTAATTTCTAGGTCAGTGACTTTTTCTTCTAAAATCTTATTCCTTTCTACCAGATCAGTAATGATTTTCAGCTGGTCAGCGAGGGCATCAATTCGTTCGTTTATCCCTTCGTTGGCTGACTTTAATTCGGCTTGTAATTCTTTAACTGTTACCATAGTGGAGATATTAAAAGATCGGAGCTTAGATTACGTTGTGAGCGCTAACCCGGATGAGTGATCAAACGTCTGCACTCATCGGTGTCTAGAACGCAATAAAAATTCTTATATATACAGAATGATGTATAGCCAAACTGAGAACTGACACAGCACACACATGATGTACAGCCACCACAAGGGAAACCTTTTATACGTGGAGAACAAGTAGTTCAACCAATTATGTTAATTCAAAGAGTACATTACAAAAACAGCAAGTAAAAACGTGATGTCGTATATGCAATAGTTCCAGAAAACAAATTATATATATACAATATTTTTATACACCACAGGATTGAGACAGATAATAACTTGAAAGAACCTGGTTGAATGTGCTTCCCTGGCCTGGATAGGCTGGATACTATGGATTAATTCCATGATCACGCATACTGTTTTGATACTGTATTATGATATTTTATTTTGTAAAAAGTATATTTATAATATTTATACTGTCAACTTTCCTTACACAAACAACAAACATAAATCAAAACACAATCCAACATAAGAATCTGTAAATTAAATCAAACCAGAACTCAAATTTCTTTTTTTAGCTTTGTAGTGATTTGGTTTGTGTATTTTCACTACGAAAATCTGTTTGTTTTTTTCATTTGAGATTTACGAAAGCCATTTTTATCACATAGTAAATAATGAGTGTCCACATATTTTTGTGACTGAGATGTTTATTCTGAATACTTGAATTTAATTTTATAAATTGTCACTTTTAAGACCATCTCTTTTTGGAAAATAACTCTTGTCCTAATTTGAAATGCTACACAGTACAAATTTTGATTGTTTTTGATAGTTATTTGCTGTCTACCCCAAAGTATTTTTAATACTTAGACTGTAGTATTAAAATTAGGTTTGACAATTTTCTTTTCTTCTTTTGTGAACTTGTTAACAAATTTCATTGTATGATGTTGTAAAATAGTTTAATACGAGTTACGAAAAGCTGTGTTCTGTTGAATTACATTGTTTGCCATGATATTACTGTGTAAAAGGATGTCAAGCTTCTGCAGCAATGAAGATCATATGTTTATTATGATGAATTTACCTTATACATATTGATGCAGTTGTTGATATCCAGTTGTTTAAGGGGAAATATTATTTGCATTTAGGTCTTCCAATTTTTAGCTTTGTCCATAATAACTTCTCATAACTCATAACTTTTTTTAACTCCTCAGCAAAAATTATAAGAGAAACCATGTCACATGACCATGAATATCTTCATTTCATAATAAGTTCGAAATAACTTCCTTTGTGGTATTAAATTCTACCCTGATTAGTATGGACAGCATTTTTATTTGCGTTGATGGGTAGTTATACCACTTTTCTTATGGTCTTCTATGTACACACAATAATTGATAAAAGTTTTGCAACTTTGGGGAAATATATAGTCGCAGTTTTGCGAATCTTGTTTACATAATGACGCTGTTCCTATATTTGAAATGATGGGTCGCAAGGGTAAATCGTCAACATTGTCTGTTTTTAATTTGTGTACTTTGGCGGTACCGTACAGTTTAGCAGGAGATGAACCAGTTGGATATATTGTTCGATATTCTTTATGTGAGAAAACTTGTTTGATTTCTCTTATTGTCTTCTGTATCTTTCTTTCAATCGTTGCTGTAGGGTCTTTCTGGCATAGTTTGAACTTGTTCGATTGCAGTAATGTTAAACATTGTCTGTATATTTTGTACGGTCTAGAATTACAACTCCCCCCCTTTGACTTGTTTCAGGATGACTATATGGTTATTGGATTTCAGATGTTGGATGGTTTGTCGGTATTTGAACGGAACGTGAATCTGTCCATATTTTTCGCACGTGTAGCGTAGTTTCGTCTTAATTCTTGATATGTGCTCATCCGGTATGTGATTAACCTTTTTAAGTAAATCTTGGTAGAATAACTCGAATTCAGTTTCCAACGTTTGATTGGTCTTGTTTGGAATATGTTGGTCTAGTCCATATGACAAGGCTCTCCTCTCGTGTTCTGACAAAATGTATGATGAAAAATTTCGAACTGTTTGACGTCAATAAGTTTCAGTTCCAGTCGGGTGTTGGTTCCTCAGTTTGTCGAGTTTCTTTTGATGTCGAACTGTGATTGCAACATGACGGCTTTTCACTGCGATGTGGATTTGGTGCAGCATAGAGTGGTAGGTAATATTCGTTGACTTCAAATAGTTTTGTTTTTGTTCTATTTCTTGTCTGATCTTTTGTTTCAGGTGGTTTTTGTTTTCCAATTCAGCCTCAAGGATCAGCTTTGTAATTTTCTTTCTCAGCTTTGATGTTCCATTCCGTATAGCCAACCTCACCTCACTAAATTTTGGTGTAAGCTCTTCCCTTTTACATGTTTTCAAGTAAGATATATCAGTTTTAGTTTCCATCAATCTTGTTCGTAGATCTTCTAACTTCTTTACTTGTAGTTTTGTTGATTACCTAAACCGACTCTGCAACTTTCACACAAACATAAAGTTTACATATGAAGTTGAGCAAGATGGTAAAATTTCATTCTTAGATGTTCTGATCATGAAAACCACAGACAGCATCGAAACTACTGTACACCGCAAACCTACAGATAATGATATTTATCTCAGTTGGCATGCATTTGCCCCTTTGAAATGGAAACGTGGAACATTACGTACCCTATTACTCAGAGCTTACAACATTTGTTCCAGCGAATTTTATTTGAATAAGGAGATATCACACCTCAAATTCGCTTTCACCAAAATAAACCAATATCCGCTTTGGCTGAGGCATCAAGTTTTGGAGAAAGTCGAGAATGAACAACACACTCGACAACAACAGAAGCGATAACTATTAAAAGACAAAAACCTACACTAAAAGCGCAAGAGAAATCAGTGCCGTTGAAGCTTTTCAACTGAACCTATTTACCTTTTATTGTTTTCTTTTATGTATAAATGTAACCATAGAAACCTTTTATCAACTTTTTATCATGTCTTTATACGTTTTACTGTAGAAAATATTTGATACTGATGATGATCTTTGGATAGTAAGGTCGAAATATATATATACCGTAAATATCCGAACAAGCGCCCTGGGCGCTTATCAAATTTTTGGATTTTTTGCATGGGCGCTTAATCGAGAGGGGCGCTTAATAAATGCTGGGCGCTTATAAAACTTTTATAATTTTGTACAAATTAATGACAACGGTACTCTTAGGTGCCTAATAGAAGGGGGGGGGGGGGGGGGGGGGGGGGGGGGAGGAATAGGCAGTGGGGTTGGAAAATTCCCCAAAAGCTAATAAGCAGGGGGGTTGGAATTAGCGGGGGGTTTGGAAAAATCCTAAAAACCTAATAACCGGGGGTGTGGAAAAAAATTATTTGTCTTTGTTTTGTCATGATCAGATCGTATCTAATAAAATCTTAGTACTTATATGGTATAAAAAAAATAAGAAATCCAAAAGAATAAAAACAGAAGATATCAGGGGAATATAATGTCCTCAGTTTTTTTTTTATATTTACATGTTCTCGAGAATGTCAAAAATGTTTCCTTCATCTTCCTGATCAACAGCAGCATTAACATTTGGCATCGTTTGAAGTGTTATTATCTTGTATGCGTTTCTTAATGCTTCCCCGCGCTTCATAAAATATGCGATATACGTCACGATATACGAGGAAAAGAAAAGCACGAATTTAAAAAAAAAAGAAAATGAATGGGATAAAGTACACAACTTTTGTATGAAAGAACCAAAAATCATAGTTACTATAAAACAATCTAGAAACGCAATAAACTTTTGTCTTGGTTTGATTTTTTTCGAAAAATTAATAGCCGAGGGGGTCGGAATAAGAATGTCCTGGGTGGAAAAAAATCGAAAAATTAATTAGTTTAATTTGTGGAAATTACCTGGGCGCTTATTAAAGGAGGGCGCTTAATAAATGCTGGGCGCTTGTTCGGATATTTACGGTATAGAAACTTTTTCGACTCTGTTTCTTATACTTAAAATGTTTAAGCTTCTGGTTATTTTGTTAACCAAGTAACCAAGAGTTTTTCGTCCTTGGGCTTCCATCCGTAATGGTTGGTTCTTCTGCCCACCGACTTGCAACTAGTAGTTGACTTACTGCCAGAGATACGTAAAGCATTTAAGTGAGATCCTGGCAAAAATAAACGAGATCTCGCTTGGCCGGGACGGGGTGATCCGTATGATCAACCCCTAAATTTACTTTCTATTTTAGAATCAAAAATCAATGATATCGATATTAATGTCTGGCACTGAGCCTTTTTACCGTAATTCAAATTTTACACTGACATTTAACTTACAACAAACAAAGTATCTTGTAGAAATTGCTCTTAGTCAAAGTTTACCATTAGCAGATTTCTACTCAGGTCTTCATTTGAACATTGAAGTGAACAATGATATGGAGTTGTAAAACTTTTTCTAGACGTTTACGAACTCCGCAAAAGAGCTGAGCAAATGAATGCAAATGAACTTTGTTACTTGCATGCATTTAGCAGTTTCGACATCGCAAAATGTACAGGCTTGTTAAAAAAAGGTGCAAAACCTTATGAGAAGTGACTAACTCCCTTGTCGCCATTAGAAACGTGGAATTCAATGTTCCAAAGGTAACATTGTTAAGAAAGCATGTAGGAAGAATGGAACCAAAACTTTATCACAATGAAAACTTTATCTTAATGATGAATATAACATTCGTGATGCTTATTTCACGTTTTTTCACGAATCAGCATATTGTAAAACAAGTTACAAAATGACGGGTATATGTTGACGATATTCAACCACAAAACTGCGAGACATGCTGAACCGACACCATCAACATCTTTTGTTCTTCTTGACAATTTGTTACCACAGTTATTCATTCTAAGAATATGGTGAACCCTCAACGTCAATACTCTGATATGATACGCGAGAAACAGAAAAAAATGTTCGAACTAATGAGTATTTAACGAGCGACAAAGTTAACTGACGTCACATCTTGATTGCTCGACGAAAGTCCTAAAATATTTATAAAATGACGAAAGAAATGGTTTCGTGTCGTCTCAGTTGTGTGAAAAATACGTGACCTTTTCTTCAAGTTGAAAACAATTTCAAGAATTTTCTCATCCTTATAGGAGATACTAATCGTTTTTCTCCCTTTATTTTATAAACAATCAATTAGATAGGATTTATTATTCTGGTGAATTTATCTTCTAGTGGTCTTGTTTCTTTCTAGTGGGGGAATGTTAAATGTGTGTATAATGTTGTGTGATCAAATCATGCCAGATCGGTAAGATAGAAGGTAGATCTAACATCATCAACAACACAAAACAAACACCACCAATACTTAGACTTATCGGTTACTAATGTAAACAAAGTTATTTATAAAACTTCAAAAATACAACATCTTTGAAGCATTGACGTCATACGCATAAATTATAATCATTTAAGAAGGAGCCGTTACACTCTTTTAGCTCTTAATACATGACAATTCGCTTCGATCTAATTAAACTACTTTGTTAAAGTGATTAGGCAAGATTACTCATAAACTGTTGATTTAAGACAGGTTCGACAAACAGAGTGTCAGTAAAAACTTGCAAGTCAAAACGTGCGGAGCAACTAGGATATACAAGAGATTGAAGAAACTGAAACATCTCGTGTCATCACTTTTACAAATCTTTTACAAGTATTTACGATATTTCATCTTCATGGTGCGCCGTAGTATGTATCCCGACAACACACAAACGTCCTTGAACGACGTCAAACAGTCACGACCACGACGTAATACCATTTCAGAAACGACGCCGAGAAATATAAGCGATATAGAGCAACGGCCATCATCGCCTTCAACGTATCATACATCTTGGTTTCTCAATCGAATATGGAAAAATAAAAAATCGCTTCATAAAAAACCTGATGTAGACTATTTAACAATCGACCGCGAGAGTAGACCCCGTTCACCGTCACTTTCGCCGATGTCCATTCGAAGATTCTCGCGTAAATTATCGAGTGTGCTCGATTCTAATCAAGAAAATGCTTTATATTGTGCAGTACAGGACGGAGACGTAAATCAAATCGAAAAATTGCTTGCCGATAAAAACGATAATGTGGACATTAATGTTATTAAACCTCCTGGTATTTCAGTGTTCCATCACGCATGCGCAATCGGTAACATGAAAATCGTTAAACTTCTGGTGAAACATGGGGCGTCATTAAAAACGAAAACATGGTCACAACTTTCCCCATTGAAAATAGCAGTAATGGCGGGAAATTTTGAAGTGGCACAATTCTTGGTTAGTCACGGAGCAGATTCGGATGATATCAAAAATGGATTTTGAATATTCATTTTGGTTTTTAGGGTTTTTAATTTCAAGGAATATTATTTATTTATTTGTAAATAATATTGTAAATAGAAAGATTTATTCATCTGATATTCAAATCTTGGTTTCCAACGGCGCATATCTGCCAAACCCATTAGCCAAATCTAACAACAGCTAATAAAACTACCAACATGGCGGCGAATATTGAAATGGTTGTCTCGACGACGTAACAATGATGTCATGTCGTTGCGGTTTGGACGACGACGTGGTCACGTGCTATTGTTGCTTTCATTTTAAATCGTCGACCGTTCAATCGGCTCTCGTGAAACTTGAACGCCCCTCACTTTTGCCGTTCTTTACTTCTAAGTTCCCAAGTCTCTCTTGATAAATGGAACATGTTTATCAACCTTGATCATTTTCGTTAGGGTTTTCAAGTGCACAATAAGGCAAATTTATAAAAACCATGTTTTGTTTACACGAAACAAGTATTAACCGTGACGAAAATGATGACATCAGCAAACCAATAAAGATATCCAAGAAACTCTTGACGAGTTCCCACACCCACTTTACTCTGTTGTCATGGTGATTAAAAGTCAAGCATCTTTTTTGCGTCAATGCAAATCAACAAGTTATCATCTTCATCATTGACATTGCAATACGATCCTTTGAATTCAGTTTTTTTCAGTTTGACGTCTGGAGAAGCCACAAGTGCAATGTTGAATAAACTCTCCTTTTCCCAGACAAAGTCACAAAGTTTTTCACGGTGAACTTAAATTGAGAACTCGATATACCAGTTCGTTTTTTCTAGACTTTCGATGAAATATTTGCATTCCTTTCACGTAATGTTTGACTGGTTGATTCACTATTATTAGAAAATTACAAAAGTGCAGAAACAACAACTCAAGAAACAGAAACTCCATATATGGATACTGCATGGAGAACACTTAAAACACCTTCTCATGCACACATCCTGATATACTCATACCCTGAAACAGTTTTCTTGAACCGCGTTCCGCAATATCACAATGTTCCATTTAACAGAAAATTTTAGATACCTCATTTCATATAAATGCAACCTATTAAGCGTCCAGGGTGGTTATTAGATCGATCAGATTGATTGACAGGTGTAGTAAGTAGAAAGTTCTTGACGAAAAAGACCAGGCTGAAGACCAGGATGAGGATGATAGAAATAAATTTCAAGAAATCTTCGCAGGTTATTTGTTGTTACGCAACAAGTGACAAGTGATACTGCATATTTTACTGAGGCCTCATCATTAGCCCCAACACATATGCGATAAGCAACCCCCTCTAGTGATTCATCTGACAATTTAAAATTCATAAAGAATTCCAATTCAGTAAAATGTGAAACGCCTGCTCATCTGAACTATTATTTCACTAAAATTTATTTCATCGTGATTACACATAATGGGAAATTGAAACGAAATATTTCGGAGACAGAAAAAAAATGTTCGATTTCTGGTGAGGATTGTTTGAGTATTTCTTTCAAGTTTCATGTGACGTCATGTGAACAAACGGATGAAATGATCACTTCCCGACGTGAACAACCACGGTTGATGTGGGTGAAATTCGCAGTCTATGGCGCCTGTGAAAAATAGGTAAACTTCAATTAACAACAATTAAAAAAGACAAGACAAATAAAAACCTCTGTTTTTTTTGAAGAAATTGTTTTCTGTCATTTCAGGAAATCAACATACCTAGATCATTGACCACTCGATGGGCGCGAAGAACCTTCAAGGGGACTATCAAGGGATTTTGCATGAGATCGCTAAAGATAGAAAGTCATCATCAGTTAATGATAGCAACTTGGAGAGGTTAGGATGAGCGTTATGATATTTTTAGAAACGCGGAAAAAGCTTGATAATTACTCGCGACCATAGCACAAGAATGGAGCGCGATAAAAGACCAAACCTTCCGACATTTTTATATGATCAAGAATGACGTCAGTAATGGCTTCACGTAGGTTGATGAAACGAAACCGAGGCTCAGTAATAAATGCATAATGGGAGAAATGTGTTTGTTATTCATCAACATTTCTCCACGATTGAATATTCGTTCCTCCATACAACAACAAGCAAAACAACATATTACTTTGAGTTAATCCAGTTAGCAAGCCATTAATAAAATAAATCTTTTAACGAGAAAGAGGAAAAGTAGAAAAACAAACTCAAAAAGCCATTTGTTGACAACAACTGAGAAGGATTACAACATAATACTGTGCATCAATCAAAATTACTCTGTGTTAATTAAGAAGTTATGATCCTATTCAGAAAGTTATAATTGCTGTCGCCAAACAAACAACTTTTACGCACAAAGCTGTACTGCGCGCCATTAAGCTGGGATAATCGTGTTTAGCCCACAGAGGTTATGTGTCGGCAAAGCTAGTCCTCTTAAACAACAATTGAACAGACAGAAAATCATACGACACAAGATACGCGACGATGGCACCGTGATAAATTATGCCGCCGTGATGCTATCATACCGATACAAACGAACAGTGTGGTTGAAGGATGGGGTTAAGATCGAGGTAATTTCCCACCCCTTGCATAACTTTTCAAATAACAAAAGTTCCCTTCCTCCAGTAGGTCTTTTATAAAGTTTTGTATTTTGAAGTCAGCTAAACAACGTTTAAAACAACTGTACTTATAACAAACTTACAGAACAAATGCGGAAAAGAGTTTTATTCATTCAATAGGAAACGAGTTTTACTCATTCAATGTTACTTTCATAAATAAACAAACAAATATATGATCCTTGCCCCTTTCACATCAGAATAGAGGAACTACAATTCAAAATATTATCATATCCATTCAAAGTAATCTGAATTTTGAGTAAAAGCAATCAAAAAATCTTCATACATTCGTGAAAATCAAAGGACACTTTAATTGTTTAACATTCAATCATTCAAACTTTTAGGAGTTTATAAAAGAAGAAACTTTCCTTAATAATCCTGTTGTAATTCCGTCAATGCAATAGTTAAACATTTTCTGTTAAGTGAAAACATCAGGTTTCTTGGTGCAACCCTTTTCATTATCAAATTTCTTGACTGGGATTTGTTTCCACTTTAGCAGCCACGCAGTTTAAAAAAGTATCGTGCAGAAATTAATCTTCTCCCTGCTTTCTCCAAAATTACTTCTCACTCACCCAACACTTTCTCACTCACCCAGTATCTCAAGGGGAATGATAATAGATGATGCAACACAAGTTTAGTTGTTACCTATAGACAGTGCCGTGACAAACGATAACATTTCCATCGTCACCGGCACTTGCAAACAACGGATAACAGCGATGATACGACACTTGTCGGATGGCTTTCTTATGGTGTCTAAAAAGATTACAGAACTTCCAAAAAACAACAAGAAAAGCACTTGAAACATAAAACTTGAATGAACGAACAATAAGAATCGTGAGAAAGTTTTCCATGTCAAGATTTTGGAGGGGAAATCATTGATCATCTATCCTAAATGTCAGTTTGGAAAACCAACCAAAGTTTGGATATAGGAAAACCAACCAATTCTATATTCAATCACCAAGCCTTGAAAGGTTTTTTAATTAAGATTGAAATCGTAAGAACATAAATGCAACAACAAACGAAGCAAAATGTCGGTGTTTCTGGTGAAAGTTCGGAAAGGCGTATTTCAAGCGAAAGGCGTATTTCAAGCGAAAGGCGTATTTCAAGCGAAAGGCGTATTTCAAGCGCTTCAAAAGAACTTATAAGCAAAACACTCTCGATATAATATATATGACGTCATCATTTCAAAGGTAGTTGTAATTCAACCGAAGTGTCCTACCTTAACGTCTTATAAGGTTTTGAAGAAAGATCCATATCAAACCAACACAAACGTTTATCATAACTACCAATGATTAAATTGTCACCTAATTCATGGAAGGAAACACATGTTTATTCATTTCTGAAAGCAACGATGAAAAAGATTTGATCTAGACCCGATTTCCATTATTTCCTTGCAGAAGAATAACACACTAAAAACACACTAACATTTCTGAGGTCAATTGGGGGCGGTATAAATACGAAAATGTCAGTAAATAGGGTTTATGGTAAATAAGGTCTATGGTAAATAGGGTAACCCTCAAAGCCCTAACCCTGAATAAAATCAACTTTCAGTGTGAACTACAACTTGGTGTATCTGGTTTAGTTGGCTGCTTTTAAGAAGTATCGGTCAGCAGCAGATGTACCTTGTGGGTGGACATCCATACTGGAGATCCATTTCACACCAGACATCAATTTTTTTGTTAACTCTTGCTTTTGAAGATTGTAAACACGTATGTATCTTTGTGTCTGCAAAATCAGAAGTGATTAAAATTAACCAACAACAACATAGGTGTTTTCAATGCCGGCAAAACAACGACATGATGGAGATAACAATATCATATTAAGTCTTACCGCCACAAAAAAGAATGGGCGAATCGGGTGAAATCGGACGCATTGGATTAGCCCTTTAGATTTCTTGAATGGACACTAAAACCCATTTGAATTTTTTTTAAATTATTCACAAACAATCTGGCTTCAAACAAGTAAAACCGAAAAAAGTTGCGACCATGCTGTGAAGCATGCTGTGTTTCATGTGGAAAATGTTAATTAAGAACTTAAGCAAAAACCTGACTTTTTCTTTTGGAGAACTGATGTACGACCACTGATTTGTGTTCACCTAGTATGTAAAAATCATCAAACAGTCACTCACTTCCATACACTAGTTTTTCTTCGGTTCAAAAGCAAATATTGATGTAGAGCTATTACCTTCTGGCATAACAGAAGCAAAATAGTCTCCTTTTGAATGCCACGTCAATTGTTTTATAGGCTATAATACAACAAAAGTTAAATGAGAATTATACAGAAACACATCTGCAGTGTACCGACATCCTGAAAACGATTGTTTGAAAACCTTTTGTTAAGAAACATAAGAACGATTTGAGGGCTTCACACGTGAAATGCAGTCAATCTATTGAACAAAAAACGACTTTGATACTAAGTCACATGCAATTCCATAGAATTACAACATTTTTGTACAAACCTTCTTATGTTCCAATATGAACCGTACACCAGTTTTGTATTCGGATTTTGATGCTGATTTCCATATAACAATATTATTTTCGTCAACTTGAAAAACATAAAAAATGGAATTTGGAACAGAATTTTGAAACTTTATATTTTCATACAGCATGAAGAGAATGCTTACCATTTTCATCTGACTGAAAGGCGCTCAAGTTGTTATCAAAGTTTTTACACAAAAGTTTATCGCCAAGCCCAGGGTTAACCACTAGCACAACATTTTCCCTGCGCCATAAGAAGGTTCATATCAGTAGGAGTGAAACATGATTAGATCAAACTGATATTGGCAAGTGCTTTTTCAAGAAAAAAAGATTTTTGGTCAAAACCCCTTTATGACAAACATGACATGAAATAAAATCACTGGCTAGACCAAACACTAACAAGGAAAGCAAACAGTTGCTGTTGGGGGTCTTTTCTTGTCTCTAAAGATAAATGCTATGATTGTGATACATACACAGCTGCCAGGAGAATTGGTAAATCATTAACTGGATTCCACTGTATACTGTTGACTGTTCCTTCAACATCTATTTTCTTCATGCATCGACCAGTCAATACTTCCCAGAACAGTAACGTTTTATCAGAACTTCCTGCAAGAAAACAACAAAGTTAATTATTGTTAAGGATACCCCATAAGTAAACACGAAGGAAGAATAGGAAATGAGTGACCAATATCTCAAAAAATCACTTAGCAATTAGAACAGCAATAACATTCCCACCAGTCACATACCTGATGCAAGCCATTGTCCAGTTGGATCAACAGATATGCATCGAACATCAGCATTGTGACCTTTATAGACCTGATCATGAAAAACAGATAGAATGTTAGGCCAAACCACATAAAAAACACATCACATTCTTACAATAATACAGGCTTCATTATCATGTTTTATTTCATATAATAGACTTTTATTCGGGTTTATGAAGGATCAAAATCAAACATCTTCATAGTCATATTGCAGCAATTACACAGGAAGATAGAAGCCTTGAATTTACTTGCATACATGAAATGTATAAAAGCGTAACAGCCTACCAACGATTCTGTGGTGGGAAATGGATGCAAGTCTCGAGGTCGTGGAAGCTTTGGTAATAAATCTTCAGGATCAACTTGTAGCTGCAAATGAGGAAACAGAATTCTTTATCTTAGTTTTGTTCACACATAGCAAATGAACGAATGAAACGAATGCATACCCGAACTCGTCTCTGTCTCGGACACAAATATAAATCTAGACATCTCTCAAATCTCTCTTGAATGAAATTTGAATAACCTGGAACCTTCCGTAATGAGTCATACTTTTCCGACAGAAAATTTTGTGGTCTATCTTCATGATCCATAGCCTCCCATGATGCTCTCTTAATAGAAATGAAATGAAGGATTGCATTGATCTTGCGAAATCACTAGATTATTATGTTTTATCACAATGGATCAGCTAAATTTGTTTGTTCAGTATGCTATTATATACTATAAAAAACCAGAAAACACTAGAATTCACCTCTTCTTCTGTTGGTAGATATTCTGGAGGTGGGTTGTAAGACTCTTCATGACCTTTTGTAAAATGTAGAAAAGGGAAAGAAAAACTTTTTCTAGTACTGCTCAAATATAACATGATTTTGTGCAATCAAGTTTGTTATTATTTCCTTAAAACCTACCAGGTAGCTTTTGTTTAGGAGCTGGCCAATGCATAGGATGATCAATTGACTGAAACAATAATAATATCATATCAAAATGTATTCCAAAAGCATCAAACTTGTTAGAATGTTACACAATTAATATTTACCTTGTCATCTTTACTCCACAATAAGTAATATTTCGGTTTATCTTCTCCTTTTTGCTTGGGTTTTATCCATCCATTACGAATGGCTCTGACAATTTTTATCACCTGAAAAAGGTTGCATATATTGACACATATTCACTATAATACACATCTGACACACCTTCACTATAATTTTTAATAGTTAGATGTGATACTCAAGAAATTTCTACATGAAAAAAAACCTCTGAGTATATTTTACTTATTTACATCATCTTATGAAAGCTCTCTACTCATGATGATTTGGTTAAGCATAAAATTCAAAGTAAGCACCAATGGTTGTTTATTCAAAGTTTATTCTTTGAGGGAACAGTAGATATGGATTCATTTCATCTAATTAATTCCTAAAGGTTACCAAAAAATCAGGTCCGACTGTTGCAATAGTAACGGCATCACATTTATTACTAATAAAAGTTTTTCTAAATTTGTATCTATGTTGTGCGAGAAACGAAATGGTAAGAGATATTTATCATAATGTAACTTACTCGCTTATGCTCCCATTTTGATGGTATAAAACTATTCTTAGATGCTGGATTATCTTTTATGGGATGAATCATTGTTTCACCAGTAAAGTAGTCAACATATGGCTAAACAGTTCAATAATTTTAATTCAAAAAGTACACATGGATCACCTGTTACAATTATAAGAATACATTACGGTTTAAACAGGGCATATCCACCTTTTATGGGAAAATGACATTTTATTGAAAGGCAGAGATGAATGTTTTAATTCATCATAATTTGACGGTGTTGCAAGTAATAGGTTCATCAAAAGAAACTTTAACATACATTAACTTTAACATTGATTGAAAGTACTAATGCAAAAACAGTTCCCTTAATTTCAAAACAATATAAAAGGTATTCTTTCTACAATCTGAAAAGCTGTACCTCATATGGATCGAAATCTTTTTCAGGATATTGTCCTTTTTGTATCCTTTGGATTATTTCAATTTCTTCGTCAGTTAGTTTAATATCTTCCATGTTTGTTTTGTCATATACTGTTCTCCTGGCATTAAAGAGTCAGAGAAATTTCATTTTAGTTTATCGGAGCTGATATTGCTGACATTGCACAATTTGGACTTTCTGAACTTATTCAATAATGCTAATGCAAATCTTTTGTTATATTCTTATGAAATACTGCACTATATTCATCTAAAAAAAGTAATCACCCGTAATCTGGATCCTCCATCTTGGCCAGAAATTCATCCAACTAAAGACAAAGTAAGATGATTAAAAATTAAAATTCACTGAAGCAAAAATGTACAAGCATTTCCATTTTTAAATTTTCTCAAGTAATTTACAAACAAAATACACACTTGATCTCCCTTGTTTTTTTTCAGAATCCTTTTGCCCATTAAATCATATCCGTAATGTTCGTAATCTCTATACCATTCCATAGGGATATTTCCAACAGTGTTTCTGATATCCTGCAAAGCATTGATTTTTGAGGTTCAATTCATGAATAATTGAAATTTAAAATAACTACAAATTACTCAATTCTATCATAAAACCCACATCAAATGCATTCAGATGTAAGTATAGGAGGTAAACACTTAGAACATCAGCAAGGATGTATGTGGCCTTTTCACATTAAATCAATCCAACTAACTTTATTTGCATTTTATAATTATAACAATGTCTAAGGATTGATGTCTAAATTGGTGGTTGATGCAATTTGAAAACTTTCCATAGCCCAAATAGAAGGTAGAGATTGGAAAATATGTGTATAAGTATGAATATTAATAAGCACTTTTACTGCATCAAAAATTCAAGCCCTAGTCCTGTGAGGACTGAGCCTGCAACCAAATCTGCAAAAAGGGTAATGATAACTTATCACTTTTAGCCCATTTGACTTTGTGGTGGTGAATTCAAATCGCATGAAGATGTTGAAGTATTCTAATTGAAAGAACACTTCTGTAACTATTTTGTTGTAAAAATAAATAAGAGAAACGTTTTATGTAAATGAATGATGTAGTAGATTAAAAGCAATTTAAGAAAAATATACGTAGCTTTATTGCTTTCAATATTTAATTACTTTCCATTACAATTTGCTATTCATTTAGTATTCACATGCGCAAACTTAAATATTGAATTCCAGCAATTTATACATCATGCAGGAGCAAATTTCTCATGAAAAGATATATGTTGATTGAAAAGCTATTTTTGATGATACTAATTCACAATTTGAGGCAGGTAGTATTTAAAACCACAAAATATACCGGGTGAGTCAAAAAAAAGTACCGGTGTTTCACAAAAAATGTCTTTCGATTGAATAATTATGAAAGATAGTTTTTTTTATTTCTGAATAGAGGAATCCTTTACCTATATTTTGGTTTATCATTTTTATAATTTGGTTGAGTAGAAAGAAAGTTATGGACAAAAAACTGGAAGCAGATCTTGTAAAAATCTTTGAAAAATGGACAAAAAAGCCGAGAAAAATGTCTCAAAACAAGATTTATGTTTTATTGCAAACCAGAAGGGAATGAAACACATACACAATTAAATTGTGCTAAAACTTATTTTCTTATTCCCAATAGTTAAGTTCAGCAAAAAGGTCAAACTTTATTCGCTGAAACTTTTTATAAAGACTGCATGAAATATTGAGAAATTCTGAGTTTGCGTATGCATCCAGTTTGCTAGGGTAAATAATGCTGAAAGAGGTGATTATACAAATTCTGTCTTTTCTTTCAATCCCCATAGTCTTTTCATTAATATTATCGAATTTAATCTAAGAATCACGCAGGAATATTTTGTTTGGCCTTTTTGTCCATTTTTTGAATATTTTTACTAGGACTGCTTCCAGCTTTTTGTTCATAACGTTGTTTCTACTCAACCAAATTAGAAGAATGATACACCAAAATATACTTAACAGATCCTCTAACCAGAAATATTTATTCAATTTCTTGTGAAACACCGGTACGTTTTTTTGACTCACCTGGTACATCACTGAAAATGCTTCTTTATACCTCTTCATCTGAGGTGTCAACATCTTCAAATATTGCATCAGATCTAACAAATTTAATTTTTTCTTCTCCATTTTTCTTTTCGCCTGCATCCACGACTTTGTTATTTTCAGTAGGTTTTTTTCTCTCAATTTTCAAGGAGATCTCATCATCGCTATCACTAACATCACTTTCTGCTTCTTCTTCATCAACATCCTCTTCATCACCAGATTGTATCTGCATAAAATAAAAGAATCTGACAAAAATTGAAGAAATGATTTTTTGGAAGGAAGGTAACAGCTCAAAGCTGCTCGAAGAAGGAGCGAAACCTTGTATCACTGATTCGATGCTTGTAATCTCCAAGTTATCTCGTGATGGTAGTAGTTGGTGGATTCCAACACGAATCACAATAACATCACGTCAGAGATGGTTCACAGTTTCAATATAGTTTATTATTTCTCATTATGTTTATTTAGCTTGAAGGATTTTGAGCTACTTTTAATAAATTACAAAAAGCAAAAAAGAAACAGAACTCGTACTTTTGGACTCATAAAATTTTGTAAATAAGTAAAAGAGAGATGAGTAAGTAAGTAAGTATGTAAGTAGTAATTTATTCTGAAACTGAAATATTTATGACCTCGTCCTCGCCTGTCAACGAAACATTGTCTTCTGAACTGCTGCCATCTTCTTCTTCTAATCCAGAATAAACACTTTCTTCACTATCACTTAAGTCATCATCATTCTTGTCATCTATCACTTCTAGTGTGAACTAAATGAGAATAAAATTTTTTGTAAGAGCATTACACTGTTTGGGTTCCACACAAGTGAATTTAATCTGTAATCTCATACCTGGTCTTTTTCATCACTTTGAGATTTCACACCTTTTTCAATTTTTCTTTTAGGCATATTTTTATCCTGCAATTAATAAGGTTCACCTAATGACACTGGAAGCATTATACAATACTTTAAAACAACCAAAGTTGAACACTAAAGGACAAGGAGAATACTCACAATCAAATTATAGTCTTATATATTATTATATTATGATTTGCTTTTACATCTTTTTCATTTGTTCTTTTCCCATACGCCAGTTTCGCATTTGCTTAAATTTTAGTGTTTTTATTTTCGTTTATATAGTATTGCGCACAAATTTTAATTTTTTCTTTTATTATAGCTTGTATAGAGCAGTGTAGATATGCATATGTTATGATCAAATGTTTTATTCAGTTCTAATACTGTTTATTTATTTTTATTTTTTATGGAGCTGGAAGTTGATTTAATAATAAATTGAAATTCTCAAAATAAAATTAATCAGTGCTGGTCATTTGAATACATAATTCATCTATAACAGATTTGTAGTTCACAATATTACTTGCAGTCAATTGGTGAAAGTTTAATAAAGATGTCTATCATCGGTTTCAAATGAAAAATTAAAATGCTCCTTACATGTTTTAATCAATAAGAGGGTTCAGTATAAGTCTACATCCTCTACTTTTATTTAAAAGTAAATGGTAGCATGGTTACTAACTTGGCCAACTTGACAAAAAAATGCTCAGGCTCTGTTTATGAAGTTTCTCTGTTAACTAATCACGCCACTGGAAGAGATCCTGCACCCTTCAAGAAATGCCTAAAGTTTTTCAGTTTGTCATACACATTTTTGTATTATGAGATCTATGCCTCTTTTAACAGATCACACAATTAAGTGTCCATCTCCTATGAAAAATTTCATCCGACTTTCAAAAAATATCATTGAGACCAGACTCCATTAACAGATCAATTTCGGACGCCCAAAATACTCAGCCTTAATGATATATAATTTTCATTAGAACATTGCGTGGCATGGGTGCGTATTTGTCAATTTCATCCTTTTGCTAATTTTTATGCTAGAATGTTTGTTGCCAATGCGGTCATGAATAAATAATGAGTTGATATATGCTGAAACTTGACTTTTTAGTGCACAATTTAAATGTAAAGCACTAAAACACCTGCTTAAAAGAACAATTTTTCAAGAATCTTTAGGTGTAAACATTATATGAAAATGAGACTCGAAAGGACAGAGGTACTACCATTTGGAACCTTGCTACAGGTTTCCCAACTGTCCATCATCAACATTGACTACTTTAAAAAAAAAATAGGTTGCTTCCTGCAAGGCCAAAGTCACTACTAGGCAGAGAGCTACAAGATAAGGAGACCAATGTTCATCATCCTAGAGTAGATATAGCACTGCAAGCAGCACATCTACACTAATAGACGAAATAGGGGTACTAGACCATATGATATCTCTACCTGCCCCTAAAGACAAATGTTTTAATTTTTAATTTTTCCCTTCCTACATTCATCCTTCATCCAAATGTTGGACCATAAAACATTATCATAATGAAGTTACAGAAGTCAATAATGATCACTAAAAATGGTGTGACATGTTCAATTTAATTAAGGGTACATCTCCTCCAAGTGCAAAATAATACATTACCTGAAGGTACCGCAATAGCAAATGAAATAAAAGTACTTTTCGGAAAGTTGTTATTTCTGGAAAAATATGTCTGCGTGTCCTAATTGAATGGATCAGAGTTTATCATGTCACGAACAGAGTTTGTTTTGAATTTATTGCTGTTTGGCGAAATAACAATTAAATCACGGTTATTTTAGAACTTCATAAAACGACACACGTATGTGAAATGTATAAACAAACGTCTTGAACAAAACTTTTTAACGATAATAATGGTAATCTGTGCTCTTACCATATTAACGATATTAACGATAATAACATTAATCTATAGTTCCATTAACGATATTAACGATAATAATGATATTAACGTCTGTTATCAAAATCCCCTGGAACGTCACATATACGTATAAGAAAAAATAACGGTTGTTTTGTTTGTACTTCTCGCATTGGCACAGACGGCAATGTTTTGTTTCTGGTGAATATCCCTTGGCGTGTCTTATTATTCTCCAGGATACTGTTGGCATTCTGTTTTTCTTTCTGATCTTCCAATATTCAGCAGGGAGTGTTGTGTTGTTATATTTTTGCGTTGCGTCCGTAATATCTTTGTTTGAATGTTGACTTGCAAAGACCGATGTATTTCATTGGTTGGTAATTGGGGGATGTCGGTTGTGATAGTTGCTTCGTACACTATAAGGAAGAGGACAGGCAGTTTCCATTGATTGAGCATCGCTTTTTGTCGGCACAGTTGCACTTTCTTTCATTGGTGTTTTTGTATGTTTGATTAAGGGTTTTCTTGTTGTGTGTATTTATTATTTGTTTCATATTTGGCATACAGCTATAGCTGACTTTAACGGATTTTTTGTTGAATATTTTATTAAACTTATTGGTTTTCGGAAAGTGTTTCTTCATGAGATTTAAAAAGTATTTTCCAATGTTTTTTTTTAGGTTAAAGTTGTATGGTGGGTTTAACCAGATGATTTTTCTTTTTCGATTTCTCCTAGGTTGGTTCGCATTTGGTTTGTAATATGGTTTGGTTTCTTTGAATATGTCTTCGTTGGTTGAGAGGTTTGATAAGCGATTTTGTATGGATAACAGTATTTGCTTGATGACATTTGGGGTGTGGTTTGATTTCACGATTTATACAGCCTTATAAGAACTATCAAATAACTTCACTAAATTGGGCAATTTGGGCCAAATTTGGACTGAGTTCTCCAAATTTCACAAAATTTTGCACAAAGAACAATCGGAAAGTGCTGATTTTGAACTTGGAAGTGATTTTCCAGATTTCAACAAAGTGGGCAATTTGGGCCAATTTTTGAAAGTTTTCCAAATTTCATAAAAATTTGCACAAAGAACAATAATTAGAAGGTGTTGATTTCCAACATGGAAGTGATTTTTCAGGTTTCAACAAAATTGGGCCAAATTTGGAACAATGTTTGAAATTTCTCTAATTTCCATGAAATTTTGCTGATTTCGAATTTGACAGTCATTTTGTCCGATTTGACAAAAATTGGCCAATTTGGCAGTGTTGTATTTTGAGAATCTTTAAGTCTTCAAGTTAAATTTCAGACGAATAAGTTTAGATCTATTTGTTTTGTATATTATACCGTTATCAACTATTGCATTTCACAGTTCTGTAATAAAGAATAACTTTGTTAGAAATGTGACAATGTGCTTTAGCGAAATTTTCGATATCCCAGTCGAAAATCGAAGAAATCAACAATATGAAGCTTTATTCTTGTGCAAAGCACACACACAGTTTACATTCCTTGCACACTATTCTTTTATGCTTTGGAGAATCAGTTATACAAAGAATATTTTTTGGTCGATGGTTCTGAAAGGTTGACAAACTGCACCTTTCATCATCACTACAATTTTCCAGATAAAGAGCATTATGCTTCTTTTAAACACATTGTTAAATAATATTTTTATGGACCTTTTCTTTACCTTTCTCAGTCCAGATAGTCATTTCATCCCCCTTATGAGGCATGGTGTAAACAATATCAGATCTATGGAAAAAGTTTTCTATATTTTCCCTTGTTGTTTTCTTAGTAGTATTGTCACTTTTAAAGTGATATCCATACTCACTAGCTTGCTTTTGTACAGCTTATTTTTGGGGTGACGATGGGAGGTCTGCTCTTACTTTGTCCATTGCTTTGCTAAAACTTTGTCTGGTTTTATTATGGATTTTTACTTTTTGTGGATGCCATTTTTAAAAGTGCCTTTGCATTTTCTTTGCTTCATGTTTCACCTTTGTGTCTCTTCATGTTTCTTAGAGCATTGATTCTTGCCGCCTCTTCCTTTTTGAAATCACAAATTTCTTGTGGAGTCATGGATTCTCGATCTTTAAACCTCTTAGCTTGCATGCCTTGCCTGGCTCTCTCCCTTTCCTTTGCCTTGAACTCAAGTAATTCAGCCTCTGACATTTTCTTTAACTTATTTTCTCGAGATTTTCTCTTTCTTTCTGTGGGTGTCATTCTTCTCTTTTGTTGTTCCATCTAAATGATCAGGTAACAATA
The DNA here is from genome assembly GCA_027922465.2 of Turritopsis dohrnii. Taxonomy (NCBI): domain Eukaryota; kingdom Metazoa; phylum Cnidaria; class Hydrozoa; order Anthoathecata; family Oceaniidae; genus Turritopsis; species Turritopsis dohrnii. The sequence continues at coordinate 32,075 of BQMF02000669.1, read as the reverse complement.
TTTCACAAATAGCTCATAATATGTTTACTTTCTACTTGAAAAACAAAGAACAAAGAAAAAGAACAAGTCTATTATAATAAAATTTTCTTCATACAAAAAATAATTAGTATAAGTATTAGTATTAGTATGTAATGTCAGTGCTTGTTTTTATCACGCATCAGGAATAAAGCAGTAGCGTTTTTCGTAAAACGCATTGAGTAAAATAATGGTAAAAAGCATAACGAATTCATTACACATTAATAAGTTTCACAGAGTAACGTTAGCTTTAATCATCTTGTAGTGGCTAATTAAAAGGATTTTTACGTTTGGGAGCTCAATAAATATGTATTTGGGACTTCTTTATTTTGTGTAGTCAAATTATTAAATTATCATTCAGCATCAGTGACAATAAAATAATAATACAGACATTTTTTTTTTTTTTTTTTTTTTTTTAGTCGCTCAATACAAGGTTTAAAACCACTAATGTGTATTGAGGTACAAGGAGGAAAGGTGACGGTGAACATTACATTTAAAGTGTTGAAGATTATAATGAGAAGGAAAGACAGACTGGGGTAAGGAATTCCAGAGAGTGGAGGAGCGAGGAATGAAACTTTGTTGGTAAAAATTCTTTGATGATTTTGGGATGCTGACAGTGTGATCATGGCAATTAGATGAATATCTTGTGTTTCGCTTGAAAGTCTTTAATGCAGGGATGAGAGAAGAGAGCTCAGTTGAACATTTTCCGTAAAAGTATTTATAAAAGAGGCAAAGAGATGCCACAGATCTGCGATGGGAGAGTGTGTCAAGTTTACTTGCAAGTTCATCACCTACAGCATTACAGATTCTTTTCTGGATACGGTCTAAAAGATTTAGAGAATCAGAGGGTGCACCACCCCAGATATGGCAACAATACTCAATACAAGGTCGAATAGTAAATTTATAGGTAAATTTATAGGTAAAGAATGGCATCAGGGCTGAGGTATGCTCTTGCACGAAGAAGGGCGCCCACCTTCATCGAGGCTGACTTAGCGATTGCCTCAATGTAGGAGCGCCAGGAGAAGTCCTGTGAAAAAGTGATGCCGAGGAGACGAAAGGAGTTGTTTTCTTCCAACTGGGTGCCATTCATGGAAATTGACGGTAAAAAGGGATCTTTAGTATGATTTACAGATAGAAGTTTCGTTTTTGTGGAATTGAATGTGACCAGCCATTTCTCTCCCCACTCAACTATAGATTGCAGATCAAACTCAATTTCGCCTGCCATTTCTACCTGGCTGAACAAATCTGATTTTGGAGTACAGGAATAGATGGTTGAATCATCAGCATAGATGGCAAGCTTGGAAATAATGTCATCAGGCAGATCATTGATGAAAAGAAGAAAAAGGGTTGGCCCAAGGACAGAACCTTGGGGAACACCTGCATTGATGGAATGTGTCGATGATGATTGCCCGTCTAAAACAACCTTAAGCCTACGATTACAACCCTTTTAATTAGGATTTTTTTCCGACGGCAAAATTTTGCCGTCGTGATATGATGATTTTGTTGGACACGTCGGCAAATATGTTTTTCACGTCGGCAAAATTGTTTTTATTAAATATGCCTTCCCACTCGTTTTCCTATACGTATCTAAAAGTTAGAGCAATCGGCGCACTCCCGCTCGCTTTTCGATAATCCTCGTGACATTTTATCGAAAATCATTTTGTCTAAGTAAGTTTCTTAATCAGAAATACTTCTCGTGGTTAAATATAAAAAGGTATTTCTTTTTATGCAGAATCAATTTAAATGAATGAAGAAATAAATGAATGTGATGAAAGAAAAAAAAACGAATACTGAAAGAAAAAAATGAATGAACGAGTTCGTAAAAGAAAAGAGAACATGTGTTTTTCCTTTGTTTTATTTTTATAACGGGTTGTTTATTCCGAAAATACCAAAATTCTAGCGACGGCATTTTTTTGCCGACGTGAAATGTGCTTTTCTCAAATTACGACGGCAATTACGTCGGCATTTGCCGCGTGCCGCCGTGAATTAAAAGGGTTGCGATTACCAAGGAAGGAACGAATCATCTCATAAAAGAGACCCTTAACTCCATATGCAGCAAGCTTTTTCAAAAGACCAGTATGCCATACTTTATCAAATGCCTTGGATATGTCAAGAGCAACAGCTCTTGCCTCCCCAGATTTATCTAATGCAGTGTAAATTCTATCAGTTATCACTGTAAGGAGGTCAGCAGTTGAGCGTTGGGAGCGAAAGCCATATTGAGAATCTGAGAAGAGGTTATTAGATTCAAGGTGATTAACAAGAGCATTATTGATAAAGGCCTCAAAAATTTTACTCATAACTGGTAGGAGACTAATGGGTCTGTAATTTCGTGGATTAGATCGATCACCATAATTTTTAAAGACTGGAATTACAGAGGCAAACTTCCAAGATGAAGGAAAGCAAGATTCAGCTATGCACTTGTTATATAGACGAGAAAGTACAGGAGATAATTCAGGTGCACACTTTTGAAATAGGATGACAGGAATTCCATCAGGGCCAGTAGCCTTAGAAGCATCAAGATTTGAAATGATGGAAGATATTTTAGCTGGTGTGATAAAGCAGCTATCCAGTACTTTATTAGTCCTCAAGGGAAATTCCGGAACAGCATGGTCAGAGTCATCAAGAGTAGAGTTAGTACTGAAAATATTAGAGAAGAGTTCAGCTTTATCCTTAGATGATGATAAAACCTCTGGACCATTGAAAATGGGAGGAATGGATGACCTTTTATTGTTGGTGACACTTTTAATGATGCGCCAAAAATCTCGAGAGCCAATTTTTTGTGAAGAGATACGATTACGAGTTTCTTGTTGATATGTAGACTTTGCATTATTAATGACAGATTTGCAGTGATTTCGTGCTTGGTTGAAAAGAACCTTATTATGAGAAGACTTCTCACGTTGATATTGATGAAAGTAAAGATTTCTGTGAGCAATTGCTGCAGCACAAGCAGGTGAGAACCAGGGAGAGGAGTGAGGTTTAACACAAAATTTTCTACTGGGGATAAATGCTTCAATACCAGATGTAAGCCAAGATGTAACTTCCTCTGCACATTTTTCAGCTGGATTTGAAAACACATTGTACCAGGGGACATCACGAAGAAAGTCTCGAAAATTATCCCATTCACCACGTTCATAACTGAAGAGAGTGCGATGAAAAGGAGATTCAGAAGCAGCTTTGCAATTAAGAGATGTTAAGACAGAAACTACGCCATGGTCAGAGTTGCCAAGAGGAGCTTGACTAGATGCTTTACAGATATTAGGATTTGATGTTAAAAAGAGATCAAGTAGAGATGGAGATTGATCATCACGATCAGGAAAGCGAGTAGGGAAATCAATGATTTGGTGAAGAGATTGAGGGGCAAAATTTAGAGTATGATTTCCTGAGTGAGAGATTCCATTTGAGAATTTGAGCCATTTTTCATGATGGACATTGAAGTCACCAAAAACAAATATGTTGGCACTGTGATGAATTGATAGGGCCTTGTCAATACTTTCAGATATATAGAGTCTATAACAGAACAGTCTTGGGATGATGGAGATCGATAAAGAAAGAACAGATAGCTTGTTGAATGGAGCAACGAAAGACGAAAGCACATGTATGGCAAATCAGGATCCTCCAGATCACTCACACGAGTTATAGGTAAATTGTCTCGAAGGTATACACCAAGGCCATGCATGTGGGTTTTAGAGTCCTTACGACGTAGAGGAAGATAACCTTGAAAGAGAAAATCATTTTCTGTGTCAATATTGGAATTCAGATTAGTCTCCGAAATTGCAAGGATGTCGGGAGAGTTGTTAGAAATGAAAGCATGAATGTGAGAGAAATTTGTACGAAAACCACGGACATTTGTAAAAGATATGTTCAGTGGGGCGGGTTAATCGAATTGGGTTTTGAAGCTGTTTTTTTTGTGTTTTTTCTTTGATTAACCATTTCATAAGGGAAGTTTAGATAGAGAAATTAAATAAAAGGAACAAACATAACATGTACTTGCAAAAAGTCTGAGTGTCAATAGTGTTGGTTCATCAATAAACCTTGTCCTTCTACTTGTCTGGTGTACATTACGTCACAGTTTGTGACATAACATACATAATTTTTCTAAGGGAAAATATTAACAATGACTGAAACTTTTGATATTCATACTTTGATATAAGTTAGTTCTAATTAATTAAACACTTTCAGTGTAATTTTTCCTATCATACACTTCTGATCCACCTGTCAAAAAACTTCTAAGATAAAATTGTGACGTAACGTACACATTTCTGAGCCAAATTCCAGTGATTGAGAATCCATATCTATGGAAGTGTGCTTTATTTTGTAGGATTAGATGGCCAATACGGTACGATACTTATAGAAATAAAGATATCCTCTTTTTTATCAGAATTCTGAAAAAATCTAGTATATTCTCAAATGTTCAAATTTGCAACAAATTTCACTGAAAAGTTACAGGTGTTTGTAGGCCTGCCAATAATGAACCGTTATCGGTATTTTATGAAAAAATTGAAATCTTTAAGGTTCAGTGATGCATACACTAATAACTCATTGTAAGACATATTAATCCAAGTTTAAAAAAAAAAAACAACAAAAAAAACCATCTTTTTTGGTGGGACATATTTACAACCCTTGAGAGCATCAATGAAGATGAGAGTCTGAGGTGCTCTCTGAGCCCCCTGTCGTGGTTAAGTTAAATTTTTAAAGACTTTAATGGCTCTAGATTGGCTTAAAATCGGAAGTCCTCTATTTTTCATAATAAAAGTTTTAAAGTTTTTTTGAATTGGGCATTTTGCTGGTCTGACATTATTTCCATCATTTTAGCTTTTATCTGTCAGAACAATGTGTAAAAATGATCGGACATGATGTCTGATGACTGACTGCTATTTACATCACTGTACCTATTTGATGTATACTATGTAAGATATTAAGGCCGAGCACTCATTCAAAGAGAAAAGATTTGCAAAATAAATATATATATGTGACGTTCCAGGGGAATTTGATAACAAACGATATTAACGATAATTATTAACGATAATATCGTTAATAAAACAATAGAATTAGCGATATTATCGCTAATAATTATCGTTGCGTTATTATAGTTAATAGCGCTATTATCGTTAATATCGTTATTATCGTTAATATCGTTATTATCGCTATTATCGTTATATATATATACCATAATTACGAAATTATAGTAAGAAAAAAACTATATTTTTGATATTAACGATAATAACATTAATATTAAACATGTGATCATTTTATTTGTGACAAGGAAACCATTTCGTGTAAATTAATCTTTCTTTCGCTTGATTATGGCGTAAGAAATTCAATTTTAGAATTACCTTCAAGTAAAGTTTTAGAGCCCTGTGTAAACACAACTTTCAGACAACCTTTCACATAAACTTCATAACAAACTGAAGGAAACAGGTAATGTTATTTTTAAACGAAGGTGAGTATTTCAAAAGAGAACTTTTGCAACTCGTCAAGCCGACGTTAAAATGTTTTCATTTGTCCCCTCCTACATTGGTTCTTCATCCCAATGTTGAACCTGAAAACATTATCGACGAAATGACAAAAATCAATAATGATCACTGAAAATGTTGCGATCAATTTAATTAAGGGTACATCTTCACCCAGTGCAAGTGAAATGTCTTTCGAAAGAATAATAATAAAAGTTTTGCTATCGAAAAAAACTTTAATGTAACGTGTCTTTAATAATGTAAAGTTTTTTTCCCAAGAGCTTATAGAATGGCAACCCGTCGAACAATTCAGAAAAAAGAATTATAGCAGACGGTTTCTACTCGTGCCTGCTTTCGAACTTACTTCTGTATCTTTAATCTCCAAATGAATATAAGAACCAGCTAATTAAGTTCAATTTAATACACAAACGCGTGCTACCTGCAAATGTACATTTCAAAATAATACATTACCAAATCAAATGACACGGTATTTTAAAGTGGCTTTTCAAATTTGTGCTGAAGGTACAGGAATAACAAATAAAAAAAAAGTGCTTTGTTATTTCTAGAAAAATTTATGTCCGCGTGTCATAATTGAATGAATCAGAGTTTATCATGTCATGAACAAGCGAGTTTGTTTTGAATTGATTGCTATTTGGCGAAATAATCACGGTTATTTTAGAACTTCATAAAACGACACACGTATGTGAAATGTATAAACAAACGTCTTGAACAAAACTTTTTGATGATAGTAACGGTAATCTGTGCTCTTACCATATTAACGATATCTATATATTAATAGCCGATTCTCTGTTTGTTTGTTTGTTTGTGCGTTTGTTTGTTTGTTTGTAAGTCACGCAAAATGGTAGATTGAGTTGTGAGCGAAATTATTTCTTTTTTTGTGTGCGACGTGAGTTTGAAGCAAATACATTGCAACCCCAATCGAACGTGACTTTTTTTGGCTGATGAACTAATAGGAATAACGTTTTGTTTTTATCATTATTGTTAGTTTTATATTCCACATTATTGACTTGGCTTTGAAAACAGTACATCAACTAAATACAAAGTCACTAACTGATTAAATATTTTGGACAAAAAGCAGCAGTGGCAGAACGTGGCAGCATATGTTCGGTTTGCCACTAACTCTTGCCTGACTGTCTGAGACGGGTGAACTTTTTTTTTTGAGCAATCAAAATGTTTAAAAACCGATAGGTAAAAAAAGAGTATCATATCAAAAGAAAATGTTTTAATTTTTTTTTTGCTTTTCTTTTAATAATTTAATTTGTTCTTTCAATTGTTAAGCGTTCTAATCGAACGTTTTTTTATTCTATTTATTCATTTAGCACGTGCCTTTTTTCTCTCCTCCGTGTGAACTTTTTAAGAAGAGAAACCATTTTCCCCCTGTTTGATAGCACCCATGTTAGAGCGCGTAACGTTTTTAAAACAAAAGCTAATAAAAAGTTTTTTTCTCTCTACGTTTTGAGTGCAAATAAATAACACATGAAATTTGGGGTTTTTTGGAACCATTGTTTAAACTGATATTTGATATTTGATTTCGAATCTGTCGCTAGGATAACTGACGTTTTTTCGGGTCCGCGATACAGGCGATGGGGTGACAAAAAATTTGGGTCTAACTTTTTTGGGAGGGGTCTGTGACGTCATCAAAATCTTTGAAGAATGATATCTCTGTAACGGTTGATCGTAGCGGAACGATCCCATACATTTTTTTAATCAGTTTTTCGAGCTCTACAACATGGTAACACTTTCGGTTGCCAATTCCTTAATTTTATTTTTCGTAAAGTCAACGCATGCTGAACATGGGCGGCGAGCGACGCCGCCTTGGCGGCTAGTTAACGATATTAGCGATATTAACGATAATAACGTTACTCTGTAGTTCCATTAACGATATTAACGATAATAACGATATTAACGTTAATATCGTTTGTTATCAAAATCCCCTGGAACGTCACATATATAGAAATGAAAAATTGCTAGAAACTAGAAATAATTTAAGATAAAATGAATTAATTTAGAAAAAATTTATTAACATATATACTAACAATAGATAAAAACGCTATAAAAGTGTCAAATTTGTAAAAACAAACATTTTGGAAAAAGAGAACTCAGGCTGCTATGCAAAATAGGATTTTGGAAAAAGTTAAATTGATTGCTTAGCCAGGAATTGCATATCCAACGTGCAGGGCTTTACGTTGTACCATTTCAATTTGATTTGATTTGATTTGAGTTTAAGTGCCTGCATAAAAAATTCATTAAATTCATTATTTTATTATTCCAATACAAATTGACAATCTATATATTAATAGCCGTTTCTCTGTTTGTCGTATAAACAGGTTTCTCTTCAGCACCAATTTTGTGAACCTGGAAAGTACAGGCACCCCACATTGCATACGCCATGCTGTTAAAAATTAGCCTTTGATCATGATTTCATAACCGATGCGCCGCTAGGAGATATTTTACTATAATCGCAGACTAGTTAACCAGTGACGACCATTACAAGACCAGGGAGCTTTTCTTTGTGTTTTTAACATTGTGTGTAATTTAAAAATTAGACCATTACTAGTGACTAGGAAATTTTTAAGTTAAGAGGCAGGTAACTTTAATGATATAACAGCAGTTTAAATTCCAAACCCATTTCAAAATTTGGGATGTAAAAAAGTAAGAAGATCGTGGATGAAGTGAAGCTGAAGGAGATTATTGGAATAAATTTCTGTAAAAGAGTAGTAGATGCTATATGTAAGGTTTACTCTGCTAGCTGTAACTTTGGTATTATATAAAGCAAACAATCTATGGGGGACATTTCAAATTGCCACACTTCATTGTCAAATTTACTTTATGATTAAAAACCCCATTATTCGGTTATCAAACAAAAACCGTTTGTGGCAATATTTTTTTTTTTAATTTATTTTAACAAGGCCGAGGCAGTGTTATCCACTGATGTGGGCCTCCGCCAGGAATGTATACCTCAGATTTTAAGGCAGAGAACTTGCACATACTAAACTGATTGATAGGTGATTGTGGTTTTTTATTTATGTAATTTGAGGCACTTGTTCATTAGGGGTCAGTCACAAATCGATTTTAGGTTCAAATAACGTCATATGACGTTACAAATATTACCCACCCACCCACCACCCATAACGTCATATGTCGAAAATGGCCAAAAATCGATGTAATTGAGTATTTCTGTAAAAACGCTAGTTAGTTAAAAAAAACATCATACATTTACCATCTCCCAACAACAACATACATAGATTCGGAACATAGCCGACCATAAAACTGGAAAATAATCCGAATTACCACAATCGGGAAATCTTGCAAAAAGAACCACGGTAGTGGAGAGTGTTCTCGCAAAAAAATAGCACTTTCAAAATCGATGTTTCTGTTATGAATTTTTTAACGTCACTTGAATTAACCCACCCACCCACTAACGTCATATGACGTTATCTAAACCTAAAATCGATTTGTGACTGACCCCTTACATCACATTATATGAAAACATGTAAAAAACAGAAGTAAATTAGAAACTGATATCAATGATAACGTCAAAGAGATGCCAGTACCACCTTAATTATAATTTTTATCATTTATATTTATCATGATCCAGCTTCTCTGAAAATTTTTTGAAATTAAAATTAAGAACATTTTAAAATGTGTCCATGTTTCATCATCAACCTATCAATGTGCGTAATGAAAATGTAAATCAAACAAATATTATTATATATATAGTTGTGAAATTATCATTTATCAACACATATTGAGCGCTTCACGAACACACTTGCGTTAAACAAGCGTTTGTTAGGCCACAGTTATTTAATACTTCGTTCAGCGTAACCCGCCCGCATTATGATTTTTCGGACAAATAATGCGCATTAAAATACATTATTTTTACAACTTAAAGCATCTTTAAAAAACTCAACCAAAACAAAACAAAACATTATAGAGGAACCTCGTCACGTATATTACGATGCTTATGTAAAAGGTACTTCGCCATTGATAATGTTTTAATACATATTTCTATTTAATTATGACTCCTCAGAGTTTTATGCCCTGATTTCGTAAATCTTTCCTCTGTCGTTGCAAACGGAATTGTTAAATAGATCTTCAAATCAAATTCATCGGAGCAACGGTGGAGAGATTCACGAAATAGTTATTTCTTCGCATATTTTCATTTTAACAAAGCTTTGTTAAAGATGTTTTTTTATGTTTTAGTGCATAATATATGTCTCCTTATCTCCGTAGTGCTTTTCTTCATTGCTCAAGTTGATGCATCTTTTATACTTCTATTTTTATGTTCTCCTTTAAAATGAAATATACATCAGAATTAGCGACGGCAATCCATATGCTCTCCATCATTGTTCAAAAATTTTTATTTCATTTTTTTTTGTAGCAGTTTTGATTTTTTTACGTTAGAGACGTATAAAGAAATTGAAATCGGCACAATTTATTATAAAGTAGAAATAATATTTGTGACCGTCCATGGGAAAAAACTAACAATGATTTATAGATTAATCTATATTTACCTATATTATAGATTAGATTTTATCTATAATCTATGTATAGGTAAAATTTTATCTATAATATAGATTATAGATTATTATAGATTATAGATTATCTATAATCTATAATCTATAATCGATAATCTATAACCTATAATCTATAACCTATAATCTATAACCTATAATCTATAACCTATAATCTATGCAATGTCAATGCAATGTCATCCGTGTTATGCATAAACTGTTTTACGACGTAATGATCTATAACCTAATGTAAAATCTTTACGAGATATCTATAACCGAGTAGCCCATGCACTAATTATAGGAAACAAGCGATAACAACTTTAATGACTTGTGAAAATTTTACCGTTATCGTATAAAAATTCCGTTCGTTTAGTTTGTTTATGTTTTCATTCCGCCATTTTTCGGGAGTAAAAAACATGACCAGGGACGCAGGTTAATTTTTCTTTCGCGAAATATTGTCAACCTTAATCAGGCCTTGTCAGGAAGAAAACCGCACGCCTGAATTTAAAACTTCAAAAATATGGCGTGCGATCATCGCACGCCATCTAATTTTTAGGCGTGTGATGGAGTGCGAAGCTTAAAAAGATTATATATATTCGTTATTGTAACGTAAAAAAAACAGCTGGCACTGTCTAGACGCAGCGAAATTTATTTAAATATTTGTTTACTTTAAAGTACCAGTTGTATATCAAAAAGGCTTTTATTAATCTTGTTCATGAAAAAAGTTTTTCTATTTATTAATCTTCTTGAAAAGAAGTTTTTGATGACGTTATCGACCACGACGAAAAGAGATACATAATTTCTTTCATGTGTTATTAAAAAAGTCGAATGACATTCGAAAACGCGTTTATCAATTTATATCACATCACGTTGCAGCATGTTTCGCAATATTGAAACAGAAATTGTCACCTGTCTTTGCTTATAGATATTTTTTTGAATGAAGCACGTAAAATATTTTTTTTCTCGTGCTTAAATATTTTCTAAGACAGCTGACAGCTTTTGGGAATACTATCGTGACGTCTTAAAATGAATGAAAATGAATGATCATTTTTTTCAAAACTTTTTTACGTTGTGCAGTCGATCAATGTTTGATAATGAATGAATTTTCATTTCTTTTCTCAAAAGATCAAAGATTATTTATTATACTTTGACGACCCCACTAGTCCTCTTATTGAAAGATTTATTCTCTAGCCACCAGAGGACTTCAGGTTTAAACATTATCAGACAAGAAAAGTTAAGACTGCGAGAGTCAACATTTATTGTATTGACGCCAGTCCTTGTGTTTGGGGTTCACAAGTTTAAACGTCCTTCACTTGTCTGTAAAAGATTAGGCAGACATACAAAATTTCAGGCGTGCGGTGGATCGCACGCCACATATAAAAAACGTTAAAACAGGCGTGCGAACAACCGCACGCCTCGAAGAATTCTCCTGACAAGGCCTGCTTAATAGAAGTAAAAGTTCTGTCAGAAACGTTTTTCTTGTCTTTCACATGATTTGCTATTTTCAGTGATTCTTTCAGATGAGGTCACTATTTTTCCATTTTTTTTTTCTATAACCTATTCATGATTATTTGCTTCACAAATTCACTCGAACAATTCACAAATATTGTTGTGTAAAAAAGTCATTAATTATTTATCATGTTATGTTTCTTGTTTGGAATGGAAGAAAAAGATTATGCACATGTACGTAACTGGTGTTTGTATGCATTGTGCAACACTTCGAACATCCGCTTCGAAGACTTTATTCTCAAGTGAGTAACAAAATACTCTTGAATACAATCGGATGGTTTCTACTTGAAGCATTCATTTTAATTTGGTTTTCAACAAACTGTCTTGTCAGTGAATGTGAACCAGGTGGCCAAGTCTATTTTTATTATTCAACTGATGCTACCAGAAAAAGATTTTTTAAAACATGTTTGTTCATAAACATCAAGAAAGTCGATAAGGTAGAGAAAGATAAGTTTAATAATCAAACGGACAATAACGAGAAGTTTTAATCACTTTTTGATTAACCTTTACGCCTTGAAGAATAGCTTCTTCTTACTCTTCCTTAATACTTAAAAGTATGCTATGCTTGCGACATAATCGTACAACGTTTTGAACTTTTGTTACGTAACATGTCACAAATGACCGCCAAACATTGGATTAAAGAGCATTCTATTGCTAACACAAATGACCACTCTTATAGTAAACAAGACGTTTCTCCAAGAGGCCTGGCCGAAGTAGCATTTAAATTACACCACATATAGGGCGCCGATAACTGTATACTTATACGTACATATTATAATATGGCGTATATTATGTTCCCATGACATGACTCTCTTTACCGCGAAGCAGAACTAAGGGCTTTTGAATTTTGCCTATTGATGACATAGGTTATAGTTTAGATAGAATCTATAACCTATAAATTAGATTGTAGATTATAGATTAATCTATAATCGATAATCTATAATCGATAATCTATAATTATAGATAATTATAGATTATAGATTATAGATTATAGATTAGATTTATCTATAATTTCTATTGTTTTCTTATCTATAATCTATAATCTATAATCTATAATTCCATTGTTAGTTTTTTCCCGTGGACGGTCACATTTCTTTTATAAAAAAGAAGAATAAAACTACGTCATCAAACTGAAAGAATAATAGAATAATATAATAATAATCATCTTGAACATAAACGTTGCTAAGATGTCGCAACATGTACATGTTAGTATATCGTGAAGTGAAAAAAAGAAACAAACACACCTGATGTATTTAACGAAAATAATAGAGAATGGCTCGTTAATATTGTGTAATACTACATAACATTTATGAAAAGGTCTGTTCTAAAATCCGCCTTATAGTACATTATCGTTAAAAAGTGCGCATTGTATGTCATTATTTCGTTTGCAAAATAATGCATAATGAATAATGCCCGCATTCCGCATCGCTATTTTTCTTAAGTATGTTACGCTGAACGAAGTATTAAATAACTATGGCCTTACGAACGCTTCATGAACGCTTTGAAATAATGGTGTTCGTCATAAACGCATATTTGTTCACATTGAACGGTAAAGCGTTCGTTTTGAACGCATAAGTGTGTTTATCATGAACACATAAGTTATAGTGAAATGTTTAGGGTCCGTTTTGAACACTTCATACGTTCGTGAAGAACGGTTTAAAGCAGAAAATAGAACTTTTAGTCCTTTGATAATTGAGAAACTTCTATAAAAACTTGCCTGTATTTTATTCCCAATCATTATTATCGCATCACATAATGACATTGAAACCCTGTTTTTGCACATCGTATAAATGTAACGGCGAATTCAGGTCCTCCAAAACTATAAAAAGACATGCATTGCTTGATTTTACGTTACTGAAGAAGGAAAAAGAAACGCAAGCATCAGACTACATGAAGCCTTCGTGAAGCGTTCAATATGTGTTCGTATGTCCATTTAGCACGCTTTTCTTATTTGTAATGATTGCGATAATTACGATAATTTTCCTTCATTTGGATGAAGGATGAATGCAGGAGGAGACAGTTGGAAAACCTACGCAAGTTTCTCTTTGTGGAAATCCCGGTTAAGCTTCCATTTCACTGTGGTATTGTAAAGGGAGCTGGAAACAAAATGCTCTTCAATTTCACTGAATACACGAAAACGAGTCGTACTGGTACTACTTATGTTTTCATATTCTTTCCTTAGGTGAAGAAATGAATTCGTATAATGCAGGGTATTTCAAAATTACATTAGCAACACAGTCATTGAAATTCAATATAAAATACTTCAGCAATCAATTGCCGAGGGAAATGTCAAAAATTTGTGTTCACCTTGGCAGTACCTCGGCAATTCTATTTGCCGAAGCACAAGTAAAATTTACTTGAGACACTTCGGCATTTCCTTCGGCAGCCCTCGGCATTTCCTTCGGCATGGTCGAAACACTTATCGAAAATGTAAAGTGTAATATTTATTGCTTTGGTTTGTTGTTTTCTGGATGTCTACTTTATCATATAGATCAAAACAGAATAAAGATGCTATACTTAGAAAAAACTAAACCTTAGAAAAATACTTAGAAAAACTAAACCGACCGACTGGTAGCCTTGTGGTAGAGTGCTCGCTTCCTGTTCGGGAGGTCGTGGGTTCAATCCCCGACCGAGTCATGCCAGCGACTATAACAGTGTGAATCAATCCTCTCTGCTTAGCACTCAGCAAGAGAGTAGGAATGATGTCTAGGGTGGTTGTCTAGTTGAGCGGTTCCTGTCATTACAGCTTCCATAGCCCAAATGGGGGCTTTAAATGCTCTAGGACCTCCTTCGCAGGACCCTCATTGATAACAGTACCTTACGGAACTGAAGAGGCTATCCTGGGTAAACATTCGTAAATAAATAAATAAATAAATAAATAAACAATAAAACTGTAAAAACACTTGCATGTACCACCAAATTAATGTTCTCTAATTTTCTTTCTTCCAAAACAGAATGGTTTTTAACGTTGTCAAAGTTATATTTTAATGAATAGGACATCACTATATTTCTTCTCGTTTATTAAAAAAATACAGAGAGTGTGTATAGCGTGATCGAAATCACTGACAATTATTTCTTTTGTATCGGATTTCACTAGGAACATTTATTACACATAAATAGTTTTATTTACAACGTTTTTTTACGTCGCAATTGATCGTTTTTTATTATAAAATGTATAAAAAACGATTATAAAGAAAAGTATAAATTATTCATATTTTTACTTCCCTATTGTTTTATAAGCGCTCTGATCGACGACATCAATTCCTTCGGAATGTTTTTTGAATGTGCGTAAAAGATTTAAAAAGACCAGCGGTTTAATAGATTTAAGTGATTTTTTCACTATTAAAACAATACAAACTCCCCGCATAAAAATTTGTTTCTGGTCAAACATGTATAAACGATAAAAAAAATGTAAACAAAATAACTGAAAAAGTTTACCTCGGCAATTTTATTGCCGAGGAAATATGGAAAATGCCTCGATTACCTCGGCAAAAACCTCGGCATTTGCCGAGTGCCGAGGTGAATTTCAATGACTGGCAACAGTGGTCGCTCTCCCTACCAACAGCAACTTGGTGAATGATCACTTAATATACCTAAGTTATCTTCGTTATCAATTGAGCATGAAAACTAATATAATAGGTTGAGCATTGTTTTTTTTGAAATCTTTCCATTGGAAATAGCATTGAAAAGCACCATGGTTTCTCCATCGCTGATGCCTCAAGCAGTTCATTCATTTAAACAACATGATTATGCAATACCACCTGCACGTTTCAAACTGGAAACATGTTCATTATTATTTTTATTACACATTTAGACTCGTTTTAAATGGAGATGAAAGGAACGAAAAAAATACTCAGGTTTTTTAAAAAGTTTTAAAAGTTCTAACAATGACTATCTACATGCGCGATTGAAAGCGAATCTGAGCTAACTCTAGAGCGCAGTGAGTGCTAGCGCGATCGCAAGACTGGTAATGTGACACAACTTACTTAACATCTTATGTGTAACATGTGAATGTCAAGTTTTTGGGATGACATCTCATAAAAATTATTAATATCTCTGATATCTAATGTGTTGGTTGCAGGGAGAAGATCCTACATAATATTTTTTGTATCAGTGATTGACATGGAACAACATGTATAATTACACTGTATTTTTCACATGGGATTGCGAGATTATTTTCAAAAGTAAAACTAAAAAAGTTCAACATGTCTATGTGCCCGGCAGCCGGTCAACAAATTTGAAAAACTAGATGCCCGGCAGTACTCTTTTTTTTTTAATTAGTGGCTCAATACAAGGTTTAAAACCACTAATGTGTATTGAGGTACAAGGAGGAAAGGTGACGGTGAACATTACATTTAAAGTGTTGAAGATTATAATGAGAAGGAAAGACAGACTGGGGTAAGGAATTCCAGAGAGTGGAGGAGCGAGGAATGAAACTTTGTTGGTAAAAATTTTTTGATGATTTTGGGATGATGACAGTGTGATCATGGCAATTAGATGAATATCTTGTGTTTCACTTGAAGGTTTTTAATGCAGGGATGAGAGAAGAGAGCTCAGTTGAACATTTTCCGTAAAAGTATCTATAAAAGAGGCAAAGAGACGCCACAGATCTGCGATGGGAGAGTGTGTCAAGTTTACTTGCAAGTTCATCACCTACAGCATTACAGATTCTTTTCTGGATACGGTCTAAAAGATTTAGAGAATCAGAGGGTGCACCACCCCAGATATGGCAACAATACTCAATACAAGGTCGAATAGTAGATTTATAAAGGTAAAGAGTGGCATCAGGTATGCTCTTGCACGAAGAAGGGAGCCCACCTTCATCGAGGCTGACTTAGCGATTGCCTCAATGTAGGAAGCCAGGAGAAGTCCTGTGAAAAAGTGATGCCGAGGAGAGGAACTGGGTGCCATTCATGGAAACTGACGGTAAAAAGGGATCTTTAGTATGATTTACAGATAGAAGCTGTTTGGTTTTTGTGGAATTGAATGTGACCAGCCATTTCTCTCCCCACTCAACTATAGATTGCAGATCAAACTCAATTTCGCCTATCATTTCTACCTGGCTGAACAAATCTGATTTTGGAATACAGGAATAGATGGTTGAATCATCAGCATAGATGGCAAGCTTGGAAATAATGTCATCAGGCAGATCATTGATGAAAAGAAGAAAAAGGGTTGAGCCAAGGACAGAACTTTGGGGAACTCCTGCATTGATGGAATGTGTCGATGATGATTGCCTGTCTAAAACAACCTCAAGTCTACGATTACCAAGGAAGGAACAAATGATCTCATAAAAGAGACTCTTATTTATTTATTTATTTATTTATTTACACAGGATATAAACACTTCAGCTAAATAAATAACTGTTATAAATGTGTGTCCTGTAATTAACCTTAAAATTTAAAAATTTAAAAAACCTGGGCAAAGGAAAAGCAAGGTAAAAGAAGAACTCATAAAAAATCTCCAGCTCCAAACTCAGACCTAGGTTATGAATCAAGTAGACTAATCGCAATTATATACTTTTGAATCAGACACTAAAATGCTTTTTCAGCATATCTTTGAGTTTTTTCACATCTTTTTCTCTACGAATGTCAGTCGGTAGAGAGTTATAAAGAGTAGCACCTTGGAAAAAAAACCACCCTTTCCAAATTCCGTTCTCACTTTTGGTAAAGCCAAACTGATCCCATTATTTCTGGTTCGGAGTTTATGATTCATCTCGGTGAAGTAGTAGTTATGAAAGTTTGAGCAAGTAGATTTCGAGATGCATTTATGTACAAATACACACAAGTTGACAATTTTTTAATGTTTTCTATCGACGGTATTAGAACACTTCCATCAGGACTGATTATACTGGTTGCACGAGTTGTAAGCTTTTGCAGCTTTGATCTTTGTGATTCGTTTAGTTTTAATGATAGGGCACTGCAGTATCCAAAAATTGGACGAAGAATACTATGGTAGATCGTGGTTGCAGACTTAGTATCCATCAAGAATTGAAGTTTCCGTAGTAGATTTAAACGACTCGAAAATTTCTTATGATTCGAGTCAAATTGATCGTTTATACTAAGAGTGTTCGTAACTTTGTTCCCAAGATACTTATATGTGTTGGTGGTATTTATCTTTCTATGTCGAAACATTATGTTCAAGTATTTGCTGGGTAGTTTTGACAGTTTTTGCGATGTACCAAATAACATGCATTCAGTCTTTCCGGGCTTTAAATTGGGAATCATGTCATTGTCGTTAAACCATTGTGCAAGGGATTCAACGTCAACATTCAAGAAATTCTGGATTACATAAAAATCGTTATGATTGAAAAAAATCACTGAATCGTCAAGCTTTTTCAAAAGACCAGTATGCCATACTTTATCAAATGCCTTGGATATGTCAAGAGCAACAGCTCTTGCCTCCCCAGATTTATCTAATGCAGTGTCAATTCTATCAGTTATCACTGTAAGGAGGTCAACAGTTAAGCGTTGGGAGCGAAAGCCATATTGAGAATCTGAGAAGAGGTTATTATATTCAAGGTGATTAACAAGAGCATTATTGATAAAGGCCTCAAAAATTTTACTCATAACTGGTAGGAGACTAATTGGTCTGTAATTTCGTGGATTAGATCGATCACTACAATTTTTAAAGACTGTAATTACAGAGGCAAACTTCCAAGATGAAGGAAAGCAAGATTCAGCTATGCACTTGTTATATAGACAAGAAAATAAAATTGATAATTCAGGTGCACACTTTTGAAACAGGATGACAGGAATTCCATCAGGGCCAGTAGCCTTAGAAGCTTCAAGATTTGAAATGATGGAAGATATTTTAGCTGGTGTGATAAAGCAGCTATCCAGCACTTTATTAGTCCTCAAGGGAAATTCAGGAACAGCATGACCAGAGTCATCAAGAGTAGAGTTAGTACTGAAAATATTAGAGAAGAGTTCAGCTTTATCCTTAGATGATGATAAAACCTCTGCTGGACCTGTCTAGGGAAATACTCGCGTAATCTTCTTTCACGCGAGTACAAACGTTGCAGCATATACAATTCTTTTGTATTAGGATGGGGAGACACTCCTTTGTGGCACATTTTTTCAGTGTTATGCAATAGAATTACGTCATGTCTACAACACTACGAAAAGGAAGAAAAAAATATCTTTTGTCATTCATTTACAATTCTGTTGTGCACACATTCGCAGTGCTTAAATAAAACCAATAGACCAAAATTGCTTAATTTACATAAAAATTAAAAAAATAAAAATCGTCAAGAACTATTCAATTAGTCAACAGAAGTAAAATTTCAAATTCACTGGGCAATTACGTAATAACTTTTTGATCCTTATGTTCTTCCTTGTTCTAAAATACTCAGAGCAGTTTTCACACAGCCACAGAGGTTTGCTTTATTTGCAA
This sequence comes from Turritopsis dohrnii, assembly GCA_027922465.2. Lineage (NCBI taxonomy): Eukaryota > Metazoa > Cnidaria > Hydrozoa > Anthoathecata > Oceaniidae > Turritopsis > Turritopsis dohrnii. Next base: position 13,171 of record BQMF02000669.1, on the reverse strand, counting down.
GAAACAGAATAAGGCAGGATAGGTGTGACCTTTACTCTTGTTGGCTTTCCTTAATATACTGCATCGTGATTGTTCATTTTGCTTTTAAATGACTCATTCAGCCATGGGCAAGGACGTCACTTGATTTTCTTTTCTATTACCAGTGCATAGTTATTAAAAATGGTCTCATGAATTTGGTATGGTCTTGTTAATGTTTATTGTTCTGTAGACTGTAAACCAATCGACATCTCGTAACTGCTTCAAAGTGTATCAATTTACTGTTTTTAAATAATGTCTGGATCATACTGACACAAACTCTCTTCAAGATTACATCGTTTCTTTTTTCAAAGACTGCACAACATAATTAAAATCATTATTGAAGGCTTTTGATAGATATTTTGTTGTCAACCAAGCAATACCAGGCTTTTCACGGAATAAAAAGCAACAAGATTGAAGAAAAGGTCTCGTAAATAACACATCGCGCGCGAAGCGCGCGCGAAAATTTAGGCAAATCGCTCTCGTAAATCAATTTTGACGCGCGCGATTTTTAAATTTTGCTATAAACACTCGTCAAAAATGAGAATTACTCAGGTCTTTTCAAACATTCAGACAACTACAAAAATTATGTTCGGCACCCTTAGAAAGTTTCAAACTTCCTCTACCTACTTCCATAACGGAATCAGCCGATTTGCTTGTACTAGGAAAGTAGGCGGAGCCACTCCGAACACTAATAATGTAGAATCCTAGGGGTTCTGACTGACTTTCCTTTCGCCACTACCCCCATTCCTCGAAGACGAAAAGTTCGGTAATATACCACTAGTTTCAGTCAGACTGATTTCCGTTTTTTATTCAAGATGGTAAGCGATAAGAACATTAAGAATTTTTACGATACGATCGCTAATTGGTGTTTCGGAAAGCAAGTTGAAGAAATGGAAATCAGAGGTGAACTTAAAACCATCATATTCCGTTGAAGTGACGTGTCACAGTATGCTTTGTCACATTATTCGTTCCCTTTACATATTGTAACATTGCCTCTGCTACCTCTCCCTTGCAGGCTTTATCTGCTCGAATAACAGCTTCGTTCCGAGCACAAACTTTGCACCATACAAAGTTAACATAAGTAACACCATCTTTTACTTCTGTTTTGTACCCGATAACTTTGGATTTTTGCCAACTCAAAAATGTTTTTAACTTTACAGAGTTTCCTTTTCCGTTTCCTTTCGACATCGTGGCAAAATAAAAATTTTACATCAAACTTTAGCACAATTAGAATGAAATTGCAATAGAATGTCTTCATAAACAAAAAAAGAATCCGCTCGCAACTCGCAGATGACAAAGTTATTACGTCATTGCTTTTAGACTCCCATACATTCTTTGAATGAAAGAGGAAGCAACATAGGAAAGAAAAAATAAAAAATATAGCTTTAAAAGGCTGCCTCTAATTAATCCTTTGTTTATCGTCGCCCGCGCGCATCTTAAAAATGATGCCAATAATCGCCACATTACATTTGATTATTAACATTTTAAACAAAAAATTAATTATTTATAACTTTTCTTCTTATTCTTCTTTTTCATTCTCTTCTTACCATTGTCCCAGTGCAATTTTAAATAATGTTTTTCATTGGCTACTTTCGCGACATGTTTTTGCAACGGAAGAAGAATTGAAAAGTTTTTAAGTATCTTCACAAAATGTTTATCACATAATCTGATCCTTTAACAGGTGTATTAAGCAAAAAGAAATAAAAAAGATATCTCTAACTCATTGAATTTTATTAATTGAATTAAAACAATATCTTTCGAAAATTTTTTTCTTTCTCCCCCGGTATCAAAAAAAATTGCGTTGCGTAACCAAGAAGAGAAGAGAAAAACAAACATTGGGATGCTTTTTATTTGAATCAAAAAATATAGAACCCAATGTAATTGACGAGAGCGATTAATTGATCGCCAACATCTTTTTACGAGCTCCCTACCAAGCGCGAGAGCGATCGATCGCGTCTTAATGAAAAGCCTGAATACATGCAGCATGTAAGAAGACTAGGATGGGAATTCTCTTGTGAAAATATCTTAATCCATGATATTTTCATTCAATATCTTGTCTTCCCAATTTATTTGTTTCATATGTCAATGTATACATTTCATAACCATCGATTAAACACAAATCTTGAGATTTGGCATCAGATAAATGAGTCTTCATACAGTGTAATATCAATGACAATGTTATGATATTCCTTATTATCAACAACTGTATTATAAAACTCTCAAAATTCTACTGTAAATCACGTATATTTTGTTATACAAACGATAGTCCTGTCTCTTTACAAGTCACATGCAGTTCTTTAAATGAAACGATCTGTACGTAAACTTTTCCAACATTTCAAGATAAAAGTACCAAGCACAAAACACAAGCACGACCTTCCATGCGCCACCATATTGTTTTTACATGCTTTGGGTTCAGCTTTAGCCTGTCAACATTTTACATATCACAGCGGAGATATGAAAATCACAGGCTAGAGCATTACCCGGATAGATAGATAGATAAAGATAGAGAAATAGATACGCCGCCAAAATGAATAAGATTATCCATTCCATGGAAATCTTAATAGATAATTTCCTATATTTATATTCTATAAGCAAGTAAACAAGTTTAATTAGAATAAGTATTAAAATGCATAAAAAGAAATGTTAAAAGATAATTTTAAGAATTTGGTCCACAGAATAAAAGCAAAAAACGCTGCCTACAATTGGAAAGTACCAAAGTCATGTCGAATATGATTAAGGATAAGTATGAAAAACCTGCAGAATTTGAAAAGAACATAGTTAAGTGTGAGACTTGAATTAAATTGAAGTTTGCTAGCACAGTTTAAAAGTTTTTCTAGTGATAATAGATTTTTGTTTTCAAGTTAGCTATATGTGGTGGTAAGTCATTCCAAGTTCATACTACTTAGTTTGCAATAATGAAATATAAAGAGTGAACAACAGCCCCTTCTCCAAACAAGATTTCCTTTTCTTTTTATATATATTTGTTTACTTATCTTTCTTTGAACATAATTTTTAAGTTTCAGAAATCTAGCGACGTCACATCTTTATTGATGGTCTGTGATTGTTTGAAATTGTTAGGTCACTTAGGAATAAATTGCAGAGTGTCAGGCATCTAGTATTTTGAAATTACTGACCGTCTGCTGATTTGCAGATAAGCCAATTTTTTGCCCGGCATCATAATAACATGAAATGGGAATCATAGATACTGCTGGTCATCTAGTTTTTCAAATTTGTTGACTGTACAGCAGGTGGCCCCTTTGAATAATGTTGTTAGCTTGTGATATTTTCAGTTGTAGCTGAATAGATTTGAATAATTATTTACGCTGGATCATCATGGTTGCAGCAGATATAATCAGCAAAGATTTTAAGGTACTTTTGTTATGGGGAGGTAGCTCCCCTCCCAAAGACTTAGAATTAGCTGTAAACAAATTGAAAGAAAAGGTTGGTATGAATGGAAAAGTACAAGTGGAACATGAAAGTATGCTTTCAAAATGTGGGTATTATAATGATTTTCTCAGAAACACCTTTCATGAAGCCATTGTAGAGATAATTGATGCTTCTTTTTCAGCCCAACATGAGAAATCTGCTTTCGATATAACCATATCTGGTTCCAACTCGTCAACATTCCTACACTCAGATGAATTACTTACTGAGGTTTTACGTATACTGAAGCCAAACAGTTCATTTCTTCTCTGGGAATCTAAAGGTAGACCATCTGGATGTGTAATAGTTTCTTGTGTAAAGATCAGTTTGAAAGTTTTAACTCAAGAAAGTTCTTGATTTTAATGCTGAGTATTTCTTACATTGGATTTATAAAGGGAAACAGAGGTCAAACAAAACTTATTCTTTTTTGATATTATCTTGAAGAGGACTCAAAAATATTGAAAAAGACTATACGAATGATATTCCAAGCAAAACTTTTTTCAGTTTTCATGACATTGCTAAATGTGTTTCAGCGCTTCTATAATTCTAAAGCTATGTAAACGTCAATAAAAGTAGCTTCTCTGAATTTTTATGTGGAAACTGATGAATCTTCAAATTATGAGAAGTCAATCATTGGTTTATACCGGGTGTCACACAAAAAACTTTAAGTCTTTGATTAATTACCAGGGCCGAAAAAAATTGATTTTATATATATTAAATTTTTTTCCAACACTTACACTTGACGTATCAAACTTTAAATTTGGTTCATTGGTTAAAGCGATATGACCGAAAAGTTAAAGGATCACTTTTCAAAAATTGTCAAAAAAGACAAAAAAAACAGGGTACCAATTGAAAGCTTCAATCAGAAATGTTGCAGCTAATCTTGAAGAAAAAGAGGATGATAGACAGTTTAAGTGAATAAAAAAACGATGATGATGATGATTTGGACTTCAGTATTATTGCCCCCGCAGCGAGCGTAAGCGAGCGAGGAGGCATAGTAGTTTCACGAGATAGGCGAATGTCAGTTCTGATTTTGTTCTTCATCATCATCATCATCATCTTCCAACTTTCGTGTTGACGTTACACGATGTAATACAATTAATTAGCTGACTTTGCTTTTTTTCCCGTTTCAAAGCATGGTACTGTAAGTGGAATGTTTTTTCGTATCTCTTTCCTAATTTATTAGTATATTATACTATGTTATTTAGGAAGTTCGTATGCTAAAATTGCTTAGACATGTGTTATATTACTTTCGTGTTGCTTTAGTGAAGTGAACGCCTAGGATTTTGAAGCACAGCTTGAAATCTGAAATTTTGCCAACAACATTTTATTTTCGTATATGTTTTAGTTCTTAATAATCTTTCGTTCGATAAATTTTATTCAATGCACTGATTTTTGGCAGATCTTGCCTTAAAAAGATTTTAATTGGATTTTTGTGTATGCAAGAAAGCCTACAAATTGTCGTTCTTCGTGTTTTCCTTCTTTCTGTCCTCCCCCAAACCTGGTGTGATCATGATCATCAAAACCTTCTTATATTTTTTTCTTGTTTTTTATGTAAACTTTGGCTATTTCTTGTTTCGAATCAAAATTTGAAACGCAGATTTCTAATGGATTTTTCGCTTTAATTTTTTTTTTTTGAAAAAGTTTTTTTTCTTTCTTTTGGCTTTACGGAATTTCTTTAACAAATGTTTATCTGATTTTGATTATAAAATACGTAACCATGGTTTCAGTTCACACATTTCTTTTGTTTGTAGCCAATACTTTCTGATATTACTTGTTAAGCCTTAATTACACTTTTTGAAAGTTATAAATTAGCATCAGTGTAACATAGGACCAAGAGATAACAAAAAGTAACAAAGTTTTGTTTGTTTTTGTTTCCGTTGTATAGCTTGCAATGTATAGCTTGCTGTGTGTACAAATTGGAATGCTTGAGGTCGGGGGCATTTTTGGCTAAAGCTACATGCTAGTTCATAATATAATTGTGTTTTTGTTCAGCATTAAACATATTCAATAACAAATGCATTTTCATTGATAGGACATGTGTTTTAAAAACTTCAATTGCCTATTATTACTTGAAAATAATATGCAATATTCATTTTGTTTGTTTTTTACCTTACTGATTTACTGGTAAATTATTCTATATGTAAGTTTTCTTATTTCTTTTTTGGACAACTAAGATCTTCAGCTTATTGCCAATATACAGCTTGAACATGATATTGTTAAACAATGAAATAGAATGTAACTTGAGATAGTGTACACAGCTCTAACACCATGAGACAGGGCTTATAATTTTAAGTGAGGGGGCAACAGAGAAACTTTTGGGTTCTGGAAGCTCTTAAAATGAGGCTTTCAAAACAGGCATTTTATTTGCTGATAAAACACACTAATGTAAAAGTTCCAAACTCACTCCAACACCTGCCTTAAACATTCAAAAACCTTTTGGCTTCTTATATCTATGTCAGTGTGGCAGGGATTTTTCCAAGCCCTTTTGGTTACAACCGCTTTTCGTAGAGAAGTCCAGGAAGGTCTGCAATTATAGGGACTTCAATCTCCACAAACAGGCCTTGTCATGAGAGGCATGCGAAGGGAGTTGGAAACTAAGATGTTTTTTAATTTCATTGAATAACCTGAAAACAAGTCCTACTGGTACCACTTTCTTTTTCATATTCTTTGGTAAAATGAAGAAATGAATGCATATAGCAAATGAAGTTTCAAAATTACCTTAGCAACGGTGGTCGTCCTCCCAAGCAACAGAATATTATTGGTGAATAATGGACTAATATTCTCTCAAAACATGTTTTTAAATACTACGCATTAAAGAGCTAAGAAATGTTTGCAATTCAAGATTGAGTTTTAACTACCGTTGGAAAGTGCTTGGAAAAATCCCTGTGTAGGTAATCTTTTTTGACCCATAGTTCGGATGTAGCTGATGAGGCACTACTCATCTAAGAATTATGTTCTTCATCAACTGTGGTTTTTCTTATTACTTTTTTGAAGCACCCTGCGTATTTCACCAAAATCAACAATACTGAAGTATTAGCTTTTGAGACTTTAACAGCAATTCTGTGTTGTTAAATTTCTTTCTTGAAATAATCATGGGCTGTGTCTGGATGGTATGTATGTAACCCTAACTGGCTGACCATACATGGTCACACATTGGAGGATGGAGTGATCTTGCCATTTGCTCTTTCTTGGCAAGGCTGGTGTTTCGATTTGTTGGTTTGAGTTGGATGCTTTCTTGGAGTGCCTTGAAAAATTCTAACTTTTCATTTTTTTCTCATGCTTTGTAATGTGTTTACAACTAACACCCTTTTTCACCCTTGATTGCTGCCATCCCTTCTAACAGCTGTGATCTGGACAGATTATCTGTCATGGAATATTTGTAAGATCATTCAGTAAAAAGATAAAATTACTTCATTTGACTTTCGTACACAACAATGAGTGTATGAGTGATTCATAGTTATCAAGGATTCTTTTCATGGAAAAAAGACACGTTCACTAATTGCTTGTACACCTTTTTTTGTAATGACAAAACTGCCGTGATATGTAATATTTCCTTTTCGACATAAGTTAGTTTAGCCATAAAGTGGTGGGACCATGGCCTGGCCCTCCCGTCACCATGGCCCATAAACACATGTGTATTCATCCTCCACAATGTTTAAATTTGTTTAATCGCACTACATGTACTAACCAAAAGATGTCATTATGGTTATTGATGTCATGAAAGCACTCCATTCCTCAATACAGTGTTTATTTATGTTTTTACAAAAAACTTATATTAGGCCGGGAGTATGTCCATTTCACTTTCTTCCTTTGTTTTTCATTTATTTGTAATACTTTCTTGCATACAAACAAAGAAAAAAATCTTTTCTAAACCTCCATTTCTCTTTAAATTATATTTGATAAGATAATTGAACAGCTATTCTAGTGTAATTCTCTATTCATGCAATGCTTTAATTCTTTTATTCTCATTTTTTAATTCTCATTATTTTATTTATTTATTTATTTATTATTTTTTTTGCATGTACAGAGGCTCTATGGAAACAAAAAAAACAAAAACCCAATGTGAATCTCAAAAAAGTCCTTTTTGTCATTTCCAGCATCTTTATCCATGTTTCTTAGTCAAGTCAATTAGTTTTGTTTTGTTTTTGTTTTGTGTTTTGTAGAAAATCGACCCATAGATGATCTAAAATCAGTTTTAACTTTGAATGGTTTCACAAGCATAGTACAGGTAGATGAAAAGTTATTTGCAACCCTACAATTTTTATGTGAATTTTAATGATTACCTTTTGATCATGAACTACTTTCTAATTCTGTTTTCAGAGTGGAGGTTCAGATCAAAACACATATGAGGTACTATTTTGGTTATTATCAAATCTTTACGATTCAACACAGCACAGTTCGTTTTATGAACTTTTTTTTTCATTTAGATTAAATGCCAAAAACCCAATTTTGAAGTTGGAAAATCTTCTAAGTTGCCCTTGTCTTTTGCAAAAAAAGGTGAGACCTTTTCATAACAAGATTGTTGGAATAAAGCCGAAGAATGTGTTATGTATGTTTGACTGGATGCTTCTAAAGTTACCTCTCTTCTATGAGAAATTCGATTACTATACTGTGTTGGAGAAAAGCATTGATCATGATCAGGATTTTTATCATTCGAAAATGATTGCATAACACAGCTTTCTCAAAATGTTGTGAAATGTTAAGTGAAATGTTATTTGTTGTTTCATTTTTACGAATGTTTACCCAGGATTGCCTCTTCAGTTCCTTAAGGTACTGTTATCAATGAGGGTCCTGTGAGGGAGGTCCTATAGCATTTAAAGTCCCCATTTGGGCTACGGAAGCTGTATTGACAGGAACCGCTCAACTAGACAACCACCCTAGACATCATTTTTCCTACTTTCTTGCTGAGTGCTAAGCAGAGAAGAGTGATTCACACTGTTATAGTCGCTGGCATGACTCGGTCAGGGATCAACCTCCGCGACCTCCCGATCAGGAAGTGAGCATTCTACCAGTCGGTAGTCAACTATTAAACTATGTAATCAACTATTACACTTTTTAACTGTTTAAATTTATAGCGAAAAGTAATGCTTTTTGAGAAAGTTATGACATGTTATTCAACATTTCTAAGTTAAGACAACCTTTAATATAGTTTGTTTACTCAAAAGCTGTTTAATTAAATTAGCAGTGGACTTTATTAAAGGATGTCATATTGTCCTGTATATATTATGAAAAATTATTAGTGTTCTACCTTCTTTTTGAGCTCTGTCTTCCCAGCAAGTGCCTCATTTAATTAAAACTTTGCATAGCGGTAGATGAAAGCCTGTTAAAGAAAAATGTGCCCACAATTTCAGAAAAATTCCTGATTGGCTCTGTGATAGTTTTTAACTTTCAATAGCGTGGAAGTATGGAAAAAACAAAATGTATGTTTTTTCAGCTTAATAAAACTGTTAATTGAGATTTGCTGGCACACTTTGTTTCATCTAATTGTGAGGAATCTGCATAACCAATGAATAATCCAAAAAACCTTTTTCATCAGGAGTTTGAACTCGAAAAACATTTTATTATTAAAAATTATATCTGTGTGCAGATAGATAAAGTTCAAAAATGAGCCAAACATAAAACTGTACATTTACATCAAAAGTAAAAGTAAAAATAAGTTGAATCTTATCTTCGTAGTAGTTTGCTATTACTGTTTTTGCAAATCTTTAGCAAAAAATTCAGATGCAGCAAAGATATGGACATTGTCTGCTGCAGATATGAATGACGAAGATGTGGTGAGTAAAACAAATGTTTAAATTTGCTTGTCTGAAGAAAAGGGTAACAATACTGAATAACAAAGTAGTAGATGCTTAAACTGTAGATGGTGCTTGCTTATATGATCTGGTTTGTGATTCATTTATTAATTGCATAATCTTAAATCATTATGTTTTTTTATTTGTAGGAGATAATCGATTCAGATTCATTGTTAGATGCAAATGACTTGAAACAACCCGATTTATCATCTGCTAAAAGTAAGCTATAAGAAACTTGTTTGTATCTTAAAGTGGCTTCTATAAGTCTAAAATAGTTTCTTTGACTTATACATCTCATACAAGATTATTTGTTATCTGCTGGACAAAGATATACCAAATTGGCATCTATTATTGTTATTATTATTTTTCTTATTATTGATGAATATTTATACAGGATAACAAGCTTCAGTTTATGTACAAGTATTCACAAATTTACAAGTAAAAACTGCTATCAATACTTGTCCTGTTTTAATTCATACAAAAAAATAAAAACTTTTTTTAGTCATTTAGAGTTTATCTTTTTGATTATTTGATAAAGAAATTGTTGTTTCTTGTCGATTTATTGAGTGATTAATTTGAAGTATCGATTGAATTCCTTGTTCATTTCTCGATTGATACATTTCTTGACCAGCATGTAGTGATCTTGGTTTTCCAGGTTTTCAAATGGTGAGATTCTGGATCGGATAATTTTCCTCACTCGAGGGACGTCAGCTTACTGCATTGTGTTGGTGTGTATGGTGACTTGAGTGTACATCCAGCTGTTTCCAATTCAATGATCATCATTGTGTAGATCAGTTTGGAAGTTCTTGTTGTCATGTAGCTTTGCTTTCGCTCAAGTCGTCATAGTCTGAAAGAGTTTGTGAAAATTCAGAATCAAAACCACCTTAAAAAATCATTAAGAAAATCATAAAAAAGCCGTGACATTTCCCTGTAATTTTTCACTGCTATGAATAAATAACATGTCCTTGAATAGGAGATGGCTTTCAGGAAGCAGATCTTTTTTCGTCATTCTGTGCGGATGTACTTTTTGCAGAACTACTGTTCTGTGCTTCTTGTAGACTATGAAATTATGTTTGACTTTAGATTTAGAAGAGTTTTTATATTAATATCCACTTCTATGTTTGTTTGTGTGTTTTTCTGACTGTTCATTTGTAAAATGGTAGATGTGAGCTGTGAGAGAAAACAGTTTCTTTTCTTGTTTGCAAGGTCAGTGTGAAACTAATATATTGAGACTCAAATCGAACGCGATGTTGAGGAAAAAAGTTAGGCAAAAATTTTGGGGACGGGTTCTATGGCATCATTAAAATCTTTGATCGACAATATCTCTGTAACAGTTGGTTGTAACAAAGCAAACAATCCCATACATTTTTCAATCAGTTTTTGGAGCTCTACAGCATGGGTACACTTTCAGTTGCCAATTCCTAAATTTTACTTTTCCTGAACTCTTTGAGGGCGACACAACGCAGGCTGAACATGGGCGGCAAGCAATGGTGTCTAGGTATAATTTCAATGTTCCTTCTTTGCAGTATATCTGTGTTCTGTGCTTCTACTAGTCTATGAAATTATGTTTTACTTTAAATTTAGTATAGTACTAGCCGCCAAGGCGGCATCGCTTGCCGCCCATGTTCAGCCTGCATTTTGTTTCACCCCCTACAGTTCACAAAAAATAAAATTAACTAATTGCGATCGAAAGTGTACCCATGTTGTAGAGCTCGAAAAACTGATCAAAAAACGTATGGGATCGTTCCGCTACGACCAACCGTTACAGAGATATCATCATTCAAAGATATCATCATTGAAGCATTCAAATCTTTGAGTTTCCAGTTCTTCACTTTCCAACAAAGACATTTTTAACTCCTTTGACCTCTATTTCAATGAACATAAACATTGGAAACTTGGAAATTCAAATACCTAAAACATTTGAAATACCCTCCAACGTTTAGATTTTGCACTCAGCACGGTGTTTTTTTTTAATTTAGTTTGATGTAATTTGACTCAAATGCAACAAACTGTCATCAAACCTCAAAATTTGGTTTGATGAGCCAATTTAGTTTAATGAAAAGTTTGCTCGCCATCAAACCTCTTCAAACTGAAATTTTTTCTTCTTTTTTCATTTTTCCAAAAAAAATGAGTTTGATGGTCAACTCAAATGCATCAAACTACTCATCAAACTCGCTAGTTTGATGGAGTTTGATAAGCAGTTTGACACATTTGCCCACGCCTTTAGATTGATTATAGTATAATGTAACTTCTTTGCAGTGTATCTTTTGTTCTGGGTCTTTTCTACTTTTTCTATCTTTTCTATCATACAGTGTTCTGGGTTTCCACCATGAATATTTGTTTTACTTTAGGTTTAGTATAATATATATTTTATATTCATTGTTAGGCTGGTACTGCATGTCTTTTTTAATAAAAATTATTGTTACATTAAGCAATTCCATCAAGCAATTTTGAAATCTGGTTTAAGCAGTTTTGAAGTCTGATTTTTTTGTTACATCTATATATTAATAGCCGATTCTCGGTTTGTTTGTTTGTTTGTTTGTAAGTCACGCAAAATGGTAGATGTGAACTGCGAAAGAAATCGGGGAGTCAGCAATGTAAGATTACACATAAATTATTTCTCTTCTTGTGCACGACGTCAGTGTGAAACCATTGCATTGAGACCCTAATCGAATGCGACGTTTAGGGAAAATTATCTCGATAACCAATAGGGATAACTGACGTTTTTTGGGGTCCGCAATACAGGCGATGGGGTGACGAAAAATATGGGTCTAATTTTTTTGGGGAGGGGTCTGTGACGTCATCAAAATCTTTGAAGAATGATATCTCTGTAACGGTTGATCGTAGCAGAACGATCCCATACATATTTTTGATCAGTTTTTCGAGCTCTACAACATGGGAACACTTTCGGTTGCCAATTCCTTAATTTTATTTTTTGTGAAGTCAACGCATGCTGAACATGGGCGGCGAACGACGCCGCCTTGGCGGCTAGTTGTTAATTGATTAGTCTTTTTATTATGACTATTTTATTGAAGATATTTTTTTCCAATGTATTGATCCCTGTTAGGTACTGTTAGTTCCTGTACAGCACTTTGTATCTTTTTGAGGTTGTGACCAATATAGACTTCATTACTACTAATATATTTTATTCTAGGTTATATACTATATTCCACTGCCTTTTTTTATTGATTGGGTAGTCACTTATAGCAGTCTATCATTTTATCATCTGAGTACTCTATCTTCGCATTGCTTGAATAGTGGAAAAAAGTTACACTATATCACACTCCAATTCAGTGTAGGATAGTGATAAAAGGTGACATATAAGACTCTTGACCACATATTTCCATTATTTTGACAATAAACAAAAGTTGCCTTTCATAATAACCTTTTTTCTGCCCTTTTATTTGCATTAGAGACTTCAGTAAAGAAAACGTAACTTTACAGTGTTGTCTTCTTTGGCCTCCAAAAGAGGCTCTGTTGTGGGTATAGTATGAGAACTGCAAATTCGAAAGTACTTATTTCAACATCATGAATAATCATATGCACATGCCCCTATCAAACCGAATGTACAATTTGTGCAAGAATAAACAGATAACACCGTGAAAATCATTTGGTAAGAACATTGTGCCAGTGTCTTTATGTCATAACAATTTAAAGCAATAATGAATTTTAATTTTACAATATATATTTAGATCTTATATGATCCTCTTCCGGTCTAAAATATACAAGATTACAAGATTAAAATCTAGAAGTAAAAATTATTATTTTATAAACAAATACATTCACAGTAAAAAACTACATAATAATCGAATTTGAAATTCATGTACAGAACGATCGTCAAAACATCCGTTGTTGGGGATTCTAAATTTCAAAAATCTTTGAATATGTGCATAGAAATAACATCAAACTTTAGCTCACCTTAGCTCTATTCAAAT